>VYXC01007733.1:412738-431529 GCA_013397175.1 Platysteira castanea
CCCTGCCCTGATCCACACCTGCATCCCTGCCCACATCCCTTCCTGCATCCCTACTCTGATCCACACCTGCATCCCTGCCCTGATCCACACCTGCATCCCTTCCTGCATCCCTTCCTGCATCCCTGTCTGGATCCCTGCCCACAACCCTGTATCTCTGTCTACACCTTTTTCTCCATCCTTGCCCAGATCCGTGCTCGCATCCCTGCCTGTATTCCAGCTCACATCCCTGCCCTGATCTCTACCTGCATCCCTTCCTGCATCCTTGTCTGGATGCCTGCACACATCCCTGTATCCCTGTCTACACCGCTTTCTCCATCCCTGCCTTGATCCACACCCACATCCCTGCCCGAATCCCTGCCCCGATCTCTGCCCACATCCCTGCCTCCATCCATGCCCTCATTCTTGCTTCCATCCCTGCCCAGATCCCCACACAATCCCTGTGTGCATCCCTGCCCACATCCTGCTCACGTCCCTGCCCAGATCTTGCCCACATCCTTGCCCACATCCCTGCCTGCATCAGTTCCAGCACCCCTGCCTCTATTTCTGCCCTTATCCCTGCTTGCATCCCTGCCCGCATTCCTGCCCTCATCCCTGTGGGCTTGGAGAGCCCCCTCTCACAGCCTCAGCTTTGCCAGGTTGTGATTTGTCAGAGCCAGCACAAGCCACAGTAAAATCCTTTTCAAAATTCTGGGCTGTGGAAATACAGAATGCACAGGGATTTTTTTCCCCCCTTTTTTCCTGCTTTCTTTTATTTTTTCTTTTTTTTTCCTTCTTATTTCCTCCTTTTTCCATTTTTTCTTCTCTTTTTGCTCTTTTTATTTCTTTTTTCCCCTCCTTTTATACCCTTTTCCCCTGTCTTTTCCTTTTTCCTCTCTTTTTTTCCCCCTCTCAGAAATCTGCTAAACCCTCCCCCGTTCCATGTGGATCCTCCTCCTGCACGTTGGGATGTGGCCCTCAGCAGATGCTTCACTCCACGCCTGCCTCAGGGATGCAAAACCCTCCCAGCCCCAAGATAACGGGGTTGTACCCCACAACCCACTCCTGAAACACACCAAATCCCCCAAAATTATCACAGAACTCCCTTCTCCATGTGGTACAGCCACTGTTGAAGTAGTGGCTCTAAAGGCACCAGCTCTGGATGCTGTGAAAAACCTGGGAAAGGAACAGAATCCCCGAATGCTTTGGGTTGGAGGAGACCTGGAAATCACCCAGTGCCACCCCTGCCATGGGCAGGGACAATTCCCACTGTCCCAGGTTGCTCCAAACCCTGTCCAACCTGGCCTTGGACACTCCCAGGGATGGGGGTCAAGAAGGAAAATAGACCAGGTTGCTCCAAGCCCTGTCCAACAAAATCCTAAACGCTTCCAGGGATGGAGTTAAAGAAGGAAAATCAATAGACCAGGTTGTTCCAAACCCCATCCGACCTGGCCTTGAACACTTCCAAGGATGGAAGGAAAATGAATCCAAAAAAGAAAGGGAAAAAAAGGTTTAAAAAAAGAAAAAAGAGGTAAAAAAAATCCCCAGCCTTGTTCCTTCCACGACAAAGATGGGAAGAGAAATACCAGGAAGCAGCACTGGGAATTCTCTCCGCACTCTCAGCTGGGCTGTGACCTGTTTGCTGTATCTGAAGCTCGAAATAGAGCCTTATGAGTAATGTGGTTCAGGTGCTGCTCACCAATTAATTAATTCTTTTGCACGCTGGATACCTAATTAAAGCAGTCTCAGGTAATTCCTTGGGGGGGGACTCTAATGGGGCTGCTGAACGGGGTTGTTTCTCTGCTGATGTAACTCGCTGGGTGATTCCCAGCGGCTGGGAAGGGTCATCGGGCTCCCCGCGAGTGTTACTTAAAATAAAATTCTCATAAAGGTCTGATCGGGGTGAAACCATCGGGGGATGATTTCTCATCACGAGGATTTCTGCAGCCCGAGGTTTTGCCTGCTGCAGGAGGGTTTTGGGGGGAAAAAAAGGTGATACTCCAGCCAAAAATAAAAAAAAAAAGGGGATTTGGGGTTTATTTGAGCTGAAAATTGCTTTGCAGAGGGGTGGGCCCAGCAATCTGGCATGAAAATCCACATTTTCCTTCTCATTCCCTGTGATCACAGGGAGGGTGCCCCCTAAAAATAGGATTTTTTTAGCCAAATCAGGGCAATGTCTTGTCTGAATTCCTCCAGGGTGGCTGTATCCCCACGCCAGCGAGCAGGGATTGGTAAACCATGGAATCATTTAGGTTGGAGAAAATCTCAGAGATCGTGGAGTCAAACCATTGAATTCGGGGTGATCTTTGTGAGGCTCGGGGTGGGTTTGTCCCTTTCCAAATCCTCTTGGAAATGTGCAGCTGGGAGAAACAACTCCATCTGCAGCTCTCTCTTCATCTTCCCTTCCCTCTCAATCCTCACTTCCCATCTTCCCATCAAGATCTTTATCTTGACCCTGGCCAGTACTTAAGAGCAGGATGTTAAACACTGAAACCCAAGGCTGGATCTGTTAATTAACATGAAATAATAGCTCTTGGCTGCTTCCCTTAATTAAGGGTCAGGAGTTCAGAGCTGGATGAGCAGATAAGGGAGGAATTCCTGGCTGTGAGGGTGGGGAGGCCCTGGCCCAGGGTGCCCAGAGAAGCTGTGGCTGCCCCATCCCTGTGGAAATGTCCAGTGCCAGGCTGGATGGGCAGCCTGGGATAGTGGAAGGTGTCCCTGCCCATGGCAGGGGGTGGAATGGGATGAGCTTTAAGGTTTCTCCCATCCCAAGCCAGTCTGGAATTCTGCAGTCTGTGTGCTGGAGATACTCTGGTCCATCCATGGGTTTCAGGGAATTTTTGAAGCTGTGTGTTCTCCTCTCCTCCCCTCCTGTGCTGCAGCAGCCTCCAGTCTCCCGGTGGCCTCTGGGTGTTGCTTAACATTTCGTGAAACCTTTACAAACCCAACCCAACTGCAAAAAACCCCCGTTAAACCTTAAAGCATTTTCATTTTTGGCGAAGTGCAGCCGTGGCTGGGCTGAGCCCTGGTGGAGAGCGTGGGATTGGAGCTGGGGATGGTGTGACAGGATGTGTGCCCTGGTCTGTCCCTGCTGGGGTGTCACAGCGAGTGCCAGCCCTCCCCTTCTGTGTCACAGCAGGAGGAGCTGCCAGCCTTGCCCCCCAGTATTTGGGCATCCTTATTCCCTGATATTTGGGCATTCTTATCCCCCAGTGCTTTGGCATCTTTATCTCTCTGTATATGGGCATTCTTCTCCCTCAGTGTTTGGGCATCCCTGAATTTCCCAGTATTTGGACATCCTTATCCTTCAGTATTTGAATATTCTTATTCCTCCAAATTTGGACATCCTTGTTCCCCAGTATTTGGACATCCTAATCCCTCAGTATCTGGGCATCCTTATTCCTTAGGATTTCAGCAGCCCTGAATCCCCCAGTATTTTGACATCCTTATTCCTCGGTCTCTGGGCATGATTATTCCCCAGGCATTTGGGAATTCCTTCTTTGCCCTGTCTGTGGGCATCCTTATTCCTCAGTGTTTGGGCAGCCCTGAATTGCCCAGTATTTGGGCATTCTTATTTCCCAGTATTTGGACATCCTTTGTCCTCAGAATTTGGGCATTCTTATTCCCCAAATATCTGGGAACCCTTTTTTTCCCTCTTTATGGGCATCCTTATTCCTTGGTCTGCAGGCATTGTTATTCCCCAGGTATTTGGGAATTCTGTATTTTCCCTGTTTGTGGGCATTTGTATTCCTTGGTGTTTGGGCATCCTTGAATTCCCTGGTATTTGGGCATCCTTATTCCTCAATATTTGGGCATCCTTGTTCCCTGGTCCTTGGGCATGTTATTCCTTGGTATTTGGGCATCCTGATTCCTCAGGTTCTGGACATTATTCCTCAGGATCTGGGCATCCCTGAACTCCCCAGTATTTGGGAATCCTTATTCCTCAGGATCTGGGCATCCTTATTCCCCAGTATTTGGCCAAGGTCAGGGCACACCCAGAGCCTGAGCTGCTCCCACCACTGGGATTATCCCTTGTGCACCAACACTTTTTCCCCGGGGTTTTTCCCCAAAAAAACAACCCTGGAGCAAGCTGGGGGTTTGCTCAACTATCAGAGTATTTCCAGTGGCATTCCCATGGTTCTGGACCCTTTTTCCAACCCTGGAGCAGGTCTGTGCTCCCTCCCTGTGGCACTGGGATGGAGAGAGCCAAAATCTTGTAGGAATGGTGGCAGGAGAGAGCAGAGCAGATCTCCCAGGGAATGAGGAAGGGACCGGAGCAGATCTCCCAGGCTGCTGGTCCTTCACCTGAACAATCTCTGTAAAAAAACCCATAAAAACCCTAAAAAACAAAAGAAGGAAGTGGAGGTTGGTTCCTGTTTGCCTCGGTCTGAGCCGCTGGGGGCCTGGGAGCAAACAAACAGCCGGGGTTCCCACGTGCACGTGGTGCCCACGGGGCTGCGGCCGCTCCAGGGAAAAGGGACAGAGCAGGAATGTGAGGCCGGAGCCTCCCAGCTCCATCTGGGCTGCAGTCGTGGTCAGCTCTGGCACACGAGGTGGGTGAAGGGCACATCCCGAGCCAATTCCAGCGCTGAGCTCCTCCTTTGGAGCAAAATTAAAGAAGGGGAAAATAGGCTTTGCCTCGCCTTGGTGATCCCCATCCTTGGAAATGCCAGGTTGGACGGGGCTTGGAGCAGCCTGGCATGGTGGGAGGTGTCCCTGCCCATGGCAGGGGGTGGCACTGGATGAGCTTTAAGGACCCTTCCAAGCCAAACAATCCTGGGATCAATAACTGGGGCTGAACCGGGCGCCCATCCCACCTCTCCCGTTCGGCAGGAGGGATCGGATGCTGCCGGGATAACGAAGCTGTTTCCATGGAAACAGGCTCGGTTTTCCACTCCGTTGTCTTTTAATTGATTTATTTATTTATCTGCCAGCGCGTCTCTGACCTGCAAGCTGCTTCCCAGGGATTTAAATACTGCGTTGGGCATCCGGGATAAAAAATGGCTGGGAGAGGGAATAAAATCCCTACGGAGAGGGGCTGGGAGCTGTGGCTGGAACCACCACTCAAAATTAAGGTTTTTTGCTCCAGGGAAGCCCACAGGCACAAATCGAGCTCAGACCATTAAGGAGAGGGTGAAACATTTGGAATTTGGGTGTATTAAGGCTCCTTTCCCAGCCGGATCTGTAACTCTGGTAGGGATAGGTGGGATTATCCCATCTCCCATCCCCTGGAAAACACAGCTCTGCTATTTTCTATTTTTCCTGTTGTATTTTTGTACTTTTCTGGATATATTTAGCAATTTATTTTTCAGCTGAGCTGCCTATTGTTAGCCATGGCTTTTAGCAAGAGCCACAAGACGCCTGGCAAAGCCAGCCAGCCCCTCACGAGGGATTCCCACGCTCCAGCCAGACAGTGAGCATTCCCAGTTATCCCTTCTGGATGCTGCATCCTGGCTGGTTTTGGGGAGGAAAAAGCACTTTTTGGGAGAGCCTGCTTGCCTCGGTGGGGATGCTCCGAGCTGGGCTGGGCTGGGCTCAGCTCTGGGGAAGCGCAGGGACAAGGAGAAATCCCAGCACGAATGAGATCTGGGACAAATCCCTCCATTATAACACCCAGCCTGGAAAATTTTCTGGACCAAAACTCCATTTTCTGGACCAAAACTCCATTTTCTGGACCAAAAAACCCCTTTTCTGGCCAAAAGGAACAAGCCTGATCCCTGCTCTTCCCAAAACCCCAGCTGCCCCAGTGGGATTCACCCGCTTTGCTGTAACTGAGTGGAAAATGCTGGTGCATCAGGGATGGAAAATGTGACTTTTTTTGAAACCAAGGGGCAGGGAGGCTGCTGCTTTCACCCCAAAAAGGAGCCGTTTTTGGGCTGGGTGCTGCTGCTTTCGGTCTTTGAGGTGAGGGAATGGAGAGGTTTCGGCCTGGCCAATGTCAGCACTTTCTGTTTCATTCCTGCTTTTCCTTTTGCTTCAGAGGGGAGAGAAGGGTTTTGTGGAACGCGGAGAAAAAAGCTTGCTGGGAGGTGAAAAAAAGCCTGGAAAATTGAATCCCAGAACCGTTTAGGTTGGAAAAGCCCTCTAAGATCATTCCCCCAGCACTGCCAGGGCCACCACTGGCCCATGTCCCCAAGTGCCACATCCACGTGGATTTTAAATCCCTCCAGGGCCTGGGCTGCCAATTCCAGTGCCTCTTCCTGCCTATTCCAGTTCCAGCTGGCAGGAGAGGATGTGTTCCACGGGTTTAAAAGTGGGCAGGACCACAGTTGGGTGGGCAAAGGCCTCAGGCCCCGAGAGATGCAGGAGGTGTCTCGTGAGAGCCGTGAAATCTCACTCAGTTTGCACTTCCAGGAATGTCAGGAGGTGCTTTCCAGGGATGCTTCCCAGGGTTTGTGCTGCCTTTGGACAGTGACAGGCCCAACCCGGCACAAAATGTGATTTGAGAGACCCCTTCTGTAAGGGCAGTGCCTATTTAGGGTAATTGCACTAATTAATCACCCTTAAAATTGTAAAATTGTGGGATGGTTTGGGTTGGAAGGGATCTTTAAGCTTTTCTTTTTCCACCCCTGCCGTGGGCAGGGACACCTTCCACTATCCCAGGTTGCTCCAAGCCCTGTCCAACCTGACCTTGGACACTGCCAGGGATGGGGAAATGCTTTTTTTTTTTAACATTCAGGAGAATTCCAACCCCCACCCACACGGACCTTGAGCTAAAACCCAACCAAAAGAGGAGAAAAAACTCATGGAGGTGGTGAAGCTCCGATCCCATGGGTTGGGAGCTGGAGCTGGTGGTGGATCCAGCACAAGGCACCCAGATCCCAGATCCTCCCTTCTCCGGAGCCTCTCAGCCCAGCTCTGTGCAAAGCAGGCAGCAGCTGGCGCTGACGAGGAGCTGGCAAACGAAGCTTAATTACTCCTGCGAGCAGAGCTGGCAGCTCTGGGGTGCCAGAGCCCCACAGGAGCCCAGGCTGGGAGCGGGGAATGGGATCCAGCTTAGCAGGAGGGCTCGGCTTCCAGAAATGCTCCTTTTGCCGTGGCTTTTTTTGGGCTGGATGTGCCATTTGGTGTGGGAATGCATCCAGAATCCCAGGTGGGTGGGACTGACGGGGATGGAGGAGGGCTGCTTCTCCCTCGGCCCAGAGCAGTGGTGGCTTTTAGCTCAGAGCACTTCAAACCCCAATCTCATCCCACCAAGCTGCTCCACGTCCACGTTTGTTGCTCCACATCGCGGGTGACCGATGAGGATTTTGGCAGAGCTGGAGTGAGCAGGCCAAGAGCTGACACAGCTGCATCAGGGATCGGGGATGTGCCCCACCTAAATTCCCACCTAAATCCCAGTTTTTGGCGCCTGGTTGGGCTGGGTGCTGCTGGTGCTGGAAGAAAATGTCACCCAAATGTATCAAAGGCTCCTCATTCAGCAGACAGCAACAAATGAGGCGGTTTTTTGGAGCTTGGGGACCAGCTAGGAAAAATCAGCAGCAAAATTTCCATGTCCAGACATTTATTGCCAGCGTTCTTCATGGAATCCCAGAATGGTTTGAGTTGGAAGGGACCTTAAATCCCATCCCATTCCACCCCCTGCCATGGCAGGGACACCTTCCACTAGCCCAGGTTGCTCCAAGCCCCGTCCAACCCGGCCTTGGACACTTCCAGGCTCAGCTTTTCGGGGAAACCTGTGCCAGCGCCTCCCCACCCTCGCAGGGAAGAGATTTAAGCCAAGCCAAGCTGCTGGAGCATCCTCCTCTCCCTCAACCCCCAGCTCCTCTTTACTCATTGCAGTCGATCAAACAACACCCTGGAAAATATCCTCAGATCCAAGGAAAAACGCCAAAATATCCGAGCATGGCATTTAGAGGGAAGTTTATTTCCCAGGTGTTGTCTTTCCTAGCAGTGACACCCCTCCCTGGGCAGGCACGGGGACGGGAACTTCCAGAGCCAGGCTGGAGATGTGGTGGATGCAGAGAGCCTGCCTGACCCCATCTGGGGAATCTGGGCATTCCCAGGATGGGGGAGTGATGGCAGCCCCTGGATACAGGTCACTGTGCCAGCATTATCCCAGTTAATCTCCAGGTCCCCTCCACCAGAGCTCAGCTCCTGGCCCCAGCCAGCAAATTCCCAAGCATGAAGCTAAAACCAACGTGCTTCCCAATATTTCCTGGGCTTCCTGTTATCACAGGGCTGCTCTCAGACCCGGGAAGGAGCTGGATGGCATTCCCAAGGGAATTCAGACAGTGCCTTATTTCCCTCACCTACTGGCACGTGTGTGCCTGGATAATGGGATTCCTGCCTTGGAGCCCACAGGTTAATGAGTCCTTACTCGTTATTTTCGTGCTAATGATGTTTCACACGGCCAGGACATGGATATTGTCTCTTTTGGGCTCTGCACTGTAATTACAGCTCGGGATCTTGCCAGGTTGTTTTGATGTTTGGCTGTTGTGCAGAGGGGCCGTGGGTGATTTGCTGTGTGTGGGAAGGGCTGAGTTTGTTAAAAGGGATGCAAAAAAAGCTGGAGAGGGACTTTGGACAAGAGATGGAGGGACAGGACACAGGGAAAGGCTTCCCACTGCCAGAGGGCAAGGTTGGATGGGATATTGGGAAGGAATTCCTGGCTGGGAGGGTGGGGAGGCCCTGGCACAGGGTGCCCAGAGAAGCTGTGGCTGCCCCTGGATCCCTGGAAGTGTCCAAGGCCAGGCTGGATGGGGCTTGGAGCAGCCTGGAACAGTGGAAGGTGTCCCTGCCATGGCAGGGGTGGGATGAGATGATCTTCAAGATCCCTTCCAACCCAACCCATTCCATCCCCCTATGATAAATCCAATCCAAACACACAAACAAAAAATGTGGAAGTTTGGGTTCGCTCCTGGTGGCTCCACACCTCCCAGGGGGCACAGCGGGGTCTCCTCACTTTGGGATTTAAAGCTGCTTTTGTGGCTGCCCCCGAGCTGCTGCAGGGCTCTCCAGGGTGGGACATTCACGAGCTCACACTGGGGTGTCACCTGCTGCTTTTTTGTTATTCACGCTGGAGGAAACGCCCCAGGTTTCCCCAAGGGTGGAAATGCTCTAAAACCATCTCTGGCCCCAAACTGGTTCTTGTTTCTGCTTGAAGCATCTGCAGAGGCGTGGCCGAGGGTGTGGTGGCTCCTGGGAGGCTCCTCTGAGATGCCCCAGAGTCCCCAGTACTGTCCCAGCAGGCCTGTGCTCATGGATGACCCCTCCCACCCTTCCCTCACCTTCTTTTTGGGGCTGTTTTCCCCATTTTAGTGCCCCTGGGGCTGGAGGTAGTAAGAGCAAGGGAGGTTTTCCTCGCGGCAGGGTGGCAGCAGGGTTGGATATACAGAATTATTTAAAGGATCGGGGCTGTAAGAGCCATAGAGACGCTCTCAGCAGTCCTGCCTGCTCCCACGGATCCTAAACATGGAGTGACTGAAGCCCTGAAGTGATTCCCTGCCACTGGAGCAGGTCCTTTGTGTGAAAACACACAGCATGGAGTTGTTTAGGCTGGAAAACCCTCTGAGGTCAGCTCCAACCATTCCCCCAGCACTGCCAAGCCCACCCCCAACCCATGTCCCCAAGCGCCACATCCACACACACTTCTGGAACACTTCCAGGGGTGAGAATTCCACCTGGATGACATTTGCTGCCTGAAACAAGTGGCCCCCAAACCGTGCAGCAGCAGCAGCAGCATTTTGGCTGAACCCACACCAGCTTTCCCCGCTGTGCTGCCAGAGCCACGGCACACTCCAGGGCTTTGCAGGGAAAGGAGAAGCAGGAGGGACTCGCTCTGCTGCTCAAACCCTTCTCCAGCCACAGGAAAAAAAGGGGGGAGAGAGGAGAAAAACCCACTCGGGAACAACGCACGGGCTGAGCTGAACCTCCAGCGACGGCACAGAGCTGGGCCCGAGGGGAGCAGAACCAGCCAGGAGCTCGGGCTGGCCCTGGGAGCTGGGCTGGAGCATTTTGGCAGCATTCCCCAGGAGCTGCTCCTTCCACCCCAGCACCAGTCAGAGCTCAATCCCTGCCCTGTGCATCCTCCAGCCCACTCGGCTGCCGGGGCTGCCAGCAGCCCTCCACAATTTGCCCGCTGCCTGAAACCTCTCCCTGTGCTGAAAACCTCGCAGAATGCACACCAAAAATGTCCCTGGGGGCTGGGCTTGCACGGCACGGGGCAGGGGACACACGGGAGAACGCGGGGATGGGGCACCCGGCGAGGGAGCTCTGGGGTCCCTGGTGCCGTGAGCGCCGTTCCCACGCAGCTGAGTTTCATTTTCTGTTCTCTTTATCTGTAGGCAGCGAAGGGCCGAGAGGAGCAGAGCTTCCCTTAGAGGCACAAATCGCCGGAGAGATCAGATTCTGGTAAAAAATAACCCCTCCTTTGCTGCCCTCCTTGTCCTCAAAGCCCGGCTGGCCCTGGCATGACTCGTTCTCCAAGCACAGGCACCAGTGCCAGGCTGATTTCTTCTATAAACCCCTCTCTCCAAACACTCTAAACCCCAAAAGATGAGCTTGAGCCCTCAGCTTTTCCTTAAAACTCCACAATTCCCTCATTTTAGGGCATTCTGCATCTCCCAGGGGTCTCGCTGTGCCCTGCTATTGCAGGACATGCCCAAAAAAACCCCATTTTGGAGCTGGCAGGCAGCCCCAGCCAGGCAGGAAAATCCTTGCTGCTGGAGGAGCTGGATGCTGGCATTCTGCTGCCTCTGCCAGAGCTCACTGCTGGGAGAAGGTGCCGGAAAAACATCCGGGATCCAGGCGGCCTGGCCTTAATGAGCATCCCCCGCCTGCCCGGGGTAGAAATCTCGAGAAACAGGAAACTCCAGCATCCTGTTTGGCATCTCAGTGTGCAAATTGGCAGCAGGGACAAAGCGAGGGAGGCCAAGGGACAGCGGACACCCACTGGGGACACCCACTGGGCACCGCACGCGCTGGATGATGGGCAGGGAACGAGTCTGGCACAGAAATCCTGCTCCCTGATGGTTTTTGTTGCTGCCACAGGCTTTCATGGAAGAGCAGACACCAAAGCACAGCTCAGATGGGGTCCTGCTGCTGCAGGCTGGGCTCTGGACAGTCCCAGTGTCACCTAAGGGGCATCCCTGCTCTGGGGACGATGGGGAGGGCACCACTGGCAGCGTGTCCCTGCCCTGGCACAGCATCTCCCATCCTCACCCCCTCATTCCTGCAGCTCTAACACCCCACACGTGCAACCCCAGCCCATCCTTTGGGGGCTTGCAGGGCTGGGAGCAGCCCAGCAGCTGATCCTGGTGTGTTCCTGTCCGCAGCCCATCCCGGGAGCGCTCCTGGCCTGCCCATGGCTAGCAACAACACTGCTAGCATAGCACAAGCCCGCAAGCTGGTGGAGCAGCTGAAGATGGAAGCCAACATCGACAGGATAAAGGTAAGGATTCTTGGGAGCTGGCTCTGGGAATGCTGGGAGGTGGTGGCTGCTGCCCAAAGCTCGTGGTGGGAGCTGGGATGCGGAGCCAGGTGGTGTTTGTGGAGGATGCTCTTCCAAGGGATCCTGGACGAACAGTGGGAGATGGTCACCTGTGGGATCGTAGAATCCAGGGATGGTTTGGGTTGGAAAAGACCTTAAAGGCCATCTTGTTCCAAGGCCATGGGCAGGGACACTTTCCACTGTCCCCTGCTGCTCCAAGCATTGTCCAACCTGGCCTTGGGCACTTCCAGGGATGAGAGGCAGCTGGAAGCATCACCCAGAGCCCTGCCAGGTGCTGGAAGGAGTGACTGTCCCCAAGGCATCTGAGCTCCTTGCTCAGAGCTCAAATCCAGGGAGAGAAGTCCTCCAGGGCTGGGATGAGCTCCAGTGGCTCGGGAGCTGCTGCCATGTCCGGAATAAAGAGCGAGGTTGGAGGCTGAGGGCAGGGAGTGCCGCTGTGCGTGTTCCTGCCAAGGGATGCGTGCGAGAGCCAGCAGGGATGCTCAGGCCAGTCCCTGCCAGGTGAAGGATGGGGATGGGGAAGGCTGGGAAGGCTGGGAAGGCTGGGAATGGGAATACAGGCTGACAGGCCGGCTCAGAGCCCGGAGGTGAAGCACCAGCCCCAGCGGGGATGCGCATGTCAGTCGGGATCTCACCTCGGATCTGATGCTCCCCGCCCAGGGGTGCTGCCAGCCCTTCCCTGCTGCTGGCACCTCTCCGGGTGGGATGTCCCCAGCGCAGCCTGTCCCTAACGCTGGGCTCCTCCTTTTCCAGGTGTCCAAAGCAGCAGCAGACCTGATGGCGTACTGCGAAGCCCACGCCAAGGAGGACCCTCTATTGACCCCCGTCCCGGCCTCAGAAAACCCCTTTAGAGAGAAGAAGTTCTTCTGCGTGATCCTGTAAACCCTGGAGGAGCCTGACGGGCACTCAGGCCACCCTGAACACTGATGTAGAGTTTTTAGGAATGGGGACGACCTGCTGGTCCGCAGAATTTAAACAAAAATAAGTAAAAAAACACGGCCTGGAAGCTACAGAGATGTGCATGTTTAAAGAACCTGGCCACCTTTGGGGGAATCAGATGATCTGCATTGCGAGGCAAAAGATCTGAAGTCTGTAGAGTTGCCTAGAAAGAGAAAAACAACAAAAAGAACCAAAAAAAAAAAAAAAAACCCCAACCCCACAGAAAGAATAAATCTGTGTCACTTTTCTGCTCACAAAATTATTTGATTGTTCCATATTCAAAGCACCAGAGCCGTGCTGAGCAAAGTTACCTGCTAAGGATGTGTATAACCCTCTTGGAATGATGCTGTCGGTTTCTTTCCAAGCTAATATTTTCGGTTTAAGTTGCCAGATCTATAGCGACAGGTTAGGTGGCCGTGCTGTTAACTCAATGTTTGGTCTTGTGCTTTTTCATTCCTGGCTGTAGCGTAGCAGGGGGGGTGGAGGGGACACCGGCAGCTCCCGCCTGTCCTGTCCCCCACGTGCTGGCAGCTCAGCAAACCCCACTTTTTACCATTCTCTCTATGGTTAGCTTTGGTTCTGCAAGTAAAAGTGGTTCCTGTGTCGTGCTTGGTGCTCCCTAGCCCTGTGATGACGTTCCGTGGTAGTGCATGAGAGTTTAATTCCGTCCATCCGCTCCGGACTTTTCTTTTCTCGCGTTCGGCACCACGTGCTGGTGGAAGAAGCCGTAGGGAGGGAACAGAGGTGATTCTGAAAGCAAAGAGAGCTCCTGAGATGCCTTAGACGTGCCTGAAATACCTCCTGCCACAGGGCAGGTGCCGGCCCGGCTGCAGGGCGAGCCAGAAATGCGAAAATCAAAGCCGACCGCTTCTTTCCGGGTCTTTCCTTCCTCCTACACCTCTGTGCCTCTGCCCTCCTCGCTTGGTCCTGCTCCCTTCCCGGTTCCTGGTGGCGCTTCCTTCCCTTGGGGCTGGTCTGGAATGTTGCTGGGATGATGTTCAGTGCTGGGATGTTGCTTTGTGGTGGGATGCTGCTCCACCATGGAATGCTGCTCCATGATGGGATACAGCTCCATGGTGGGATACAGTTCCATGGTGAGATGCTGCTCCACCACGGAATTCTGCTCCATGGTGGGATTCTGCTCCATGGTGGGATACAGCTCCATGGTGGGATGCTGCTCCAGCACGCAATGCTGCTCCACTATGAAATGCTGCTCCATGGTGGGATACAGCTCCATGGTGAGATGCTGCTCTACGATGGAATGCTGCTCCAGCACGGAATGCTGCTCCACCATGGAATGCTGCTCCATGGTGGGATTCTGCTCCATGGTAGGATGTAGCCCCGTGGTGGAATGCTGTCCCACCATAATCTGCTTCTCCACCATGGGATGCTCCCCCCTGGTGGGATAGTCCTCCATGGGATGCTGCTCCATACTGGGATGCTGCTCCATAGTGGGATGCTGCTCCACGGTGGGATACAGCCCCATGGTGGGATGCTGCTCCAGCACGCAATGCTGCTCCACTATGAAATGCTGCTCCATGGTGGGATTCTGCTCCATGGTAGGATGTAGCCCCGTGGTGGAATGCTGTCCCACCATAATCTGCTTCTCCACCATGGGATGCTCCTCCCTGGTGGGATAGTCCTCCATGGGATGCTGCTCCTCCATGGGATGCTGCTCCTCCATGGGATGCTGCTCCTCCATGGGATGCTGCTCCTCCATGGGATGCTGCTCCTCCATGGGATGCTGCTCCTCCATGGGATGCTGCTCCTCCATGGGATGCTGCTCCTCCATGGGATGCTGCCCCACCATGGGATGCTGCCCCAATATGGGATGCTGTTCCATGGTGGGATGCTGCCCCACTATGGGATGCTGCCCCTCCATGGGACGCTGCCCCACTATGGGATGTTGCTCCTCCATGGGACGCTGCTCCTCCATTGGATGTTGCTTTACAGTGGGATGCTTCTGCCCCTTCCTGCACCTCCTCCCTCTCCCATTCCCGCTGCCCCCTCACCACATTGGGAAGGGCCAGGGGAGCAGCCCCGGGAGCCGTGGGGCCATCCCTTCACGGAGGTGCCTGATTCCCTGTTTACACACGGCCTGGGCTCCGGGCCAGGCTGGGGAGTTATTCCCAGGTCTGCTTCATCTGCCCCCAGCTCCCGGGGGACACACGCCACCTTTGTGGGCTCCTCCTTGGGTCCAGACTTTTGTGGATGTGGCTTGTCTCTCCTTTCTCCTGCTAAACACCTCCTGGCTGTCCCTGCTTGTCCATCCTCCTGGGAAACTTTGGGAATCATCCCTTTGGGAATCATAATGTGGGGATTTATGTACAAAATGAGCTGGGTGTCACAAAGGGGCTTGGGGGTCTGCGGTGACCCCGCTGAGCCAGTTCTGAATCAGGCGTAAGCTTAAAAATCCCTGTGGATCCGAGAGGGCAAAAGTCTTTAGGTACCTTTTGGGTGACTCTTTCTAGCCCGTAAAAAAAGTGCTTTTTGGTTTTTCTACGTTTTCATACTCTTTTTCTAGTTCTTCTACTGACAAGGCCAGTTCTTCTCACGCTGGACTCCAAACTTTTGGCATCTGGGAATGTTTATAAGCCACGAGTAGCCTAGATGGTCCCAGCTCCCCCCTAACTCCCCCAATTTTTGATCTCTTTCCTACAGCTTCCATAGCTCTAGGATGAAGGGTGGGTGAAGCTGTTTGCTCTGCAGTTGGTTTCACTCTCGGTGTTACCAGGCAGAGATGCAAAAACCCCATCCTGGCTTCTGTCTTTTCTTTTGAATCGGATTTACTGTCCCAGAGAGCGAAGCGCAGCCGGTCTGACCCGGGGCTCCCACCCCACCCCTTCTCAAACACTGTCCTAAAAGTGGTTTCTACTAATTTTTTTAAGGACTTGCCTATTTTACAACTCGAACTCTTGATAACTTAGACAAGCGAAATAAACCTGCATGAGTACGGGGGGAGTGGGGAGGGGGAGGTTTTTAAATTAACCCAAACTACTCATTGAAGGCGTTTTACGTTGCTGGGCTTGATTTTTCTGTTGCTCGTGGTGTTGCCGTCGGTGTGCTGCCAGGTGTTTCGCCCCGGTATTTCTATTTGCACAGCTCTGCCTTTGTCAGCCAAGCAGAGATCGCCTGCCAAGGTTGTTTCCCCTCCTCACGACAAAAAAAAAACCCCGGCCACCCCTCCATCCCGCTCCTGGATTTCCAGCCTGGTCTCACACAACATTCCGCTACCCCCAGGCTTTTCCAATATCTGGAATACTGGAAAAAGGACTTTTATTGTCTGCAGAGGTTGCTGGTGGCAAGTCCGCCCGTGGTTTGCCACCCTGCCAGCAGCAGGATTTTGGGGAGGGGGTGGTGGCAGGCGAAAGCCAGTCGTGGTGTAGCGCATCCCCATCCCACGTGGTCTGTGTACTCGTTGGAAATAAACTTTTGGATTTGTTTCAACCCTTTGGAGATGCTGCTCTGTGCCTGTCGACCTCCGGGGAGGTGGGATCCCGGCCTGGTTGTGGTTGGATGCTGCTCCCAAGGGGGTTTCCCTGTCAGGGAGGGTTTAGCAGGAGTTTTGGTGCCTGTCAGGGAGGGAAGCGAAGCCTCTTGGGGTTTCAGCAGCTTTTTGTTCCCTCAGGATGAGGCAGGTCAGGGGAGAACAGGCTCGTGCAGGGCGGGGCATCGCTCCTTGCTCAGAAACTGAGAGACACCTAAAATTCCCAGCTTCACTGTCCATCCTTTCCCCCCTCTCTCTTTCCTTCTTCTCCCAGCCCTGGCACGCAGCACAGGAGCAAATCCAGAGGAGGCCACGGAGCTGCTCCAAGGGCTGGAGCCACTCGGCTCTGGAGCCAGGCTGGGAGAGCTGGGAATGTTCAGCTGGAGAAGAGAAGGATCCAGGGAGAGCTCAGAGCCCCTTCCAGGGCCTAAAGGAACCTTATAAAGAAGGACAGATTTTTATAGGGCCTGGAGTGACAGCAGAAGGGGTTTTAAACTAAAAGAGGGTTGATTCAGACTCAGATATAAAGAAGAATGTTTTAATGAGGAGGGTGGGGAGGCCCTGGCCCAGGGTGCCCAGAGAAGCTGTGGCTGCCCCTGGATCCCTGGAAGTGTCCCAGGCCAGGTTGGACAGGGCTTGGAGCAGCCTGGGACAGTGGGAGGTGTCCCTGCCATGGCAGGGGTGGGACTGGGTGATTTTTAAGGTCCCTTCCAACCCAAACCATTCCAGGATTCTGTGATTCCATGACTCTTCCTCGTTCTGCTGCCAAAACACCTCCTGATCACAGAATCAAACATCCTCTGCTCCTACCAAATTCTCCACATCCAGAATTTTCCCTCCAGTTTCACAGGACCCTCGGGGGTGGATATTTTCCCAGCAAAGCTGCTGGACACAGCTTGAGGCTGCTTGGCCTCAGCTCATTCCTGGAGTTGGGAACAAGGCGGCACCGTGGGTTCTGAAATAAAACCACCAGCACTGATCCCAGCATGGATCTGTGCTGATATCCCAATTTTCCAAGCACCTTGACGAGCAGCAAGATCACCTCCCAGCCCCTCCATCCTTCCCCGTGTCCATCAGAGCAGCTCAAAAGCAAAATGGTGTCACTGGGAAGGAACGAGCCAAGCCTCTCCTCGCCTGCCAGGCAGCTCAGCTGTTCCAAACCTCCCTGGCTCCCCTCCAGCTCCAACGCTTGCTCCCTTCCATCCTCACCTCCCCAGGCTTCAGCTCGGGAGCAGCAGCACCTCGGAGCCGGCAGCATCTGCCGAGCAGGAGGAGGTGTGGAGCTTGCACGGAGAGCGTGGGCGAGATGCTGCTCCCAGCCCTGCTCCCAGCCCTGCCCGGCTCCCTAATGAGAATAAACCCATCTGCACTAATTGCATTCATTAGCCGCGAGCCCGGCAGCCCGGAGAGGAGGAGCCCAGCCCATCTCCTGGGGAGGGATTTGGGATTTGTCCCTCGTGGTGCTGCGGGAAGGGTTGGGCACACCAACCCTTTGGTTTGAGGGGGATTCTCGGGTGCGGGGTGAAACCCAGGGATGGGTTGGGAAGGGCTGGTCTGAGGGTGATGAAGGCAGGAGGGGTGGAGAGCAGAGGTTTCGCTGCCTCCATTCGTGTCACTCGTGGTGGCACGGACAGGGTGTGGCACTCGTGTGGCTGAGGGCACTGTGGGGATGGTCCCAAGCTGCTTTTATCCGTGCTGGAGTTGTTGTGCCTGTCACTGCTGGCCCATGGTGGCTCCAGCTGTGAGGTGGGAGACGGACACTTCCTCAGGAACTGCAGTGACAGGACCAGGAATAACAGGTTCAAACTGAAAGAGCAGAAGTTTAAGGTGGATATATGGAATTCCTGGCTGGGAACGTGGGCAGGCCCTGGCACAGGGTGCCCAGAGAAGCTGTGGCTGCCCCTGGAGCCCTGGAAGTGTCCAAGGCCAGGCTGGACAGGGCTTGGAGCAACCTGGGACAGTGGAAGGTGTCCCTGCCACGGCAGGGATGGCACTGGATGGGCTTTAGTGTCCCTTCCACCCAAACCATTCTGGAATTCTGGGATTCCATGAAAGCTGAAGGAGGCTGAGCTGACAGGGAGTCCCTGCCCTGCTCAAACCACTCCACGAAGAAGCAGGAGGAGATCCAGTGGATGGGAGAGGAATGATCCTAAAGGGAAAGGGAAGCAGAAGCCCCCCTGGATCCCCCCGAGGAAGGGCTTGGCTCATCCCGGTGCCATCCTGCAGTCGGGGCCAGCTGGAGCGCTGGGAAGGGCTGGCACGGAGGAGGGAAATGTCGGGATGAATATTGCACCGGCTCGTCACGCTGCCAGCCTCGGCTGTCTGCAAAGTGCCACCCCAGCCAGGCGGGGCGGGGGCACGGGGGCGGCCTCGCTCCCAGCCGGAGCTCACCGCCTTTTCCAGGGAAAACCAGCCGGGAAAAAAGCCTTCAATGGGCAGCCTTCGCCTGGCGGCTCCCCAGTGCTCCCCAGTTCAG
The DNA here is from genome assembly GCA_013397175.1 of Platysteira castanea. NCBI lineage: Eukaryota > Metazoa > Chordata > Aves > Passeriformes > Platysteira > Platysteira castanea. Next base: position 431,069 of record VYXC01007733.1, read on the forward strand.
GTCAGTGTTTCCCAGTACTGCCCACTGCTCCCCAGTGCTCCCCCGTTCAGCTCAGTGCTTCCCAGTGCTGCCCAGTACAGCTCAGTGCTCCCCAGTGCTCCCCAGTTCAGGTCAGTGTTTCCCAGTACTGCCCACTGCTCTCCAGTGCTCCCCCGTTCAGCTCAGTGCTTCCCAGTGCTCCCCAGTTCAGCTCAGTGCTTTCCAGTGCTCCCCAGTTCAGCTCACTGCTCCCCACTGCTCCCCAGTACAGCTCCCAGGACCCCCAAGTACAGCTCTCAGTAAAGCTCCCAGCGTTCCCAGTACTCCCCAGTACTGCTCCCAGGACAGCTCCCAGTACGCCTCAATGCTCCCAGTATGGCCCAGCGCAGCTCCCAGTATCGCCCAGTACAGCGCAGCGCACGTCCCAGTTCCCCACTGGGCGGCCACCGTGGCCAGGCCCCGCCCCCGCCCCAAAAGGCCCC
>VYXC01007733.1:431554-455152 GCA_013397175.1 Platysteira castanea
GATGGGCTTTAAGGACCCTTCCCACCCAAATCATTCCATGATTCCATGACTGAAGCTCATCCAGAGCTAAAATATCCCATCTGGGCTTTGAGGGAGCGGTGACACCCCGGAGCTGTGACCTGCCCTGTCCGGGTTCTGTCACAGCCTGGTTGTGTCACCCGACCTGAACATCCCCGTGTGCGCCACAGGCGGGGAATTGTGGAATTCCAGCTCCCAAATAACGGGATTTGGGGTCAGCAAGCAAGGGGAGTCAACAGTGAAGGGAAAAAATAATGCAGCTGCAATATTTATGTTGTTGTGTTGTCGTGTTTTTTGGAGGGGAATTGGGGTTGATGTTACATGTGTCGTGTTTGTCCCGAAAACAGAGTTAGGAACTGAATTTCTGTTATTTTTTCACCTTTCTTTCTTTGCTTGGTAAATTATAATTATATTCCAAATAAAAATGATCTGTTGGCTGATGCCTTTTAATGAGGTCAGTCAGTTACAGCCAGTTTGAAAAATGAAAAACACTCAGGGCCAATTTTTGGTCAGAGAATACACAGTTTTAGTGGGGTTTATATATATGTATATATGGGGTTTTAATGGTATAAGTGCTCAGAGGCATCAAGAGTTGTATGAATTGGGTCAAAACTTATGATATTGGTTAATTCCTGCTTTGTTCCCTCCTCCCCACAGATGAAACAGAATTCAGGAATTTCATTGTCTGGCTCGAGGACCAGAAAATCAGGCACTACAAGATCGAGGACCGAGGGAATTTGAGGAACATCCACAGCGATGACTGGCCCAAATCCTTCGAGAAGGTATTTCCTTGCTCCCAACAAGTGTTGGTGTAAATGATCTTTACCAGCTGTTGTAGCTGTGGAACAGAAATAACTCTGGATATTGGTCCTGTTGGTGAACTCTTCCATTTCTAGGAATTTAAATGTATTATTGAAGCCAAACTGGGGGAGTTTTATTACAGTGGAAGAGTTTTATGCATAGCTTCCCCTCAGCTTTGTTTGTTCAGTAGGTGGAGTATCCATCCTAATTTGTTGTTTTGGTTTTTTTTTTGCCTGATTTTCTTCAGCTCTTGAAGCAGAAAGGCTGTAAATAAACAGATTTTTTTCTGCATTCATGCTTCTCCTGTACTAAAAGGAGGTGGGTGAGGCCTCGCCAGCATGTGGGGGAAAGCTTCTGCAGCTCATCCCTGCACCTCCTGTCGTTCCAGATGGATTTTCTGGATCCAGATGGACTCTGGGTGATCTCCTCTGTGCTCCTGAGCATTTTGAGTCACCACCAGGCTCTTGAGCTTTTCCTCTTGGTTCCCACTTCCCTTCTCTGTCATTCCCAGTGCCCGTTCCTCCCCCTTTTTTTCCACCTGGAATCGCTTGCTGTGCTCACTGCCCAGGAGCTGCAGAGCTCAGGCTTTGCAGGGGGAACCCAAATCATTCCCATATCCTGTAGGTAAATGGGAATATCTGGAATTCCTGGCAGCTGGTGCTGTTGTGGTGTCAGTGGTGCCTCTCCTGGCTTGGCTAGACTGTCCTCTCCACAATTGCCAGGGAATCCAGCCCCTGGCATCCTTGTCCCTGCTCCTGGAGCAGAGGCTGTGTGGCACTTCTGTCCCTCCAGCGAAGGGACCCAACAGAATGTCACCACATCCTGGTTTTTGGGAGCCTTGGCAGCAGCCAGGGCTGGGTCTCATGGTCTGGGTTCAGAAGAGCACAGACAGAACCTCAGCTGCTTTTTGCCCCCTCTCTTGTTGTACACAATCCCTAAGAAAGGGAAAATTATTACTTTGGCTGCTCCAGGGAATCCTCTGGTTTGTGGGAGCCTTAGGTGGCTTCGTTCCAGGTGGGAAGTTTTTGTTCCAATTTGTTCCCCCTTCGGCAACACCATTTGCTCTGTGACACGAGCAGAGAGCAAAGCAAGGGGGGTTTGGCTTATCTGGCTGCAGCCTGACAATAAAAAACATTCATTGAAAGGAAAATTTCATTGCCAGATGTCAGATTTGATTTGGATTGGGACACTCCAACACGGATCAGATGCCACAGCAGGAATTTCACAGTGACACCTCTTGTTAATGAATGTTTCCTGGGAGGCCTGTGGGAAAGTGACTGCTCAGGCAACATTTCTGTGCTCCCAACTGATTCATCCAGGTCACTAAAATCCATTTGTTTTGTTTTCTCTTCTCTTTGCTCCCCAGTACATGAAAGATGTGAACTGTCCCTTCAAAATACAGGAACGACAAGAAACGGTGGATTGGCTTCTTGGCTTGGCTGTGAGGCTGGAATATGGAGATAATGGTAGGAGGGAATTCATTTAATATCTCAAAACGGGAGGGAAATGGGAGTTTCTGATTAATTTCACAGAATCCCGGGATGGGTTGGGTTGGAAGGGACCTTAAAGATCATCCAGTCCATGGGCAGGGACACCTCCCACTATCCCAGGCTGCTCCAAGCCCTGTCCAGCCTGGCCTTGGACACTCCCAGGGATCCAGGGACAGCCACAGCTTCTCTGGGAGTTCCATGCCAGGGCCTCCCCACCCTCCCAGCCAGGAATTCCTTCCCTTTGGTTTGGGAAGGCAGTTTGCTCTCTGCAGCATTCCCAGCACGGGGTCACTCCCTCTCTTCCTCAGAGCATCCATTCCACGTTCCAATTCCCTTGGAGACAGTTTCACCTCAAACTTTTATTGTCAAAGATGTGCTGTCTCTGTGCTTTGGGACAGCTCCTTCCACTGCAGTGTCCAGCCTTCCTGGGAGCCTGGCTAGAGCTGGGAATTCGTGGGCAAGGAGCCAAATGTGTCACCTCCTCCTCGAAGTCCCAGATTTTCTCGCTCTTTCCTCTGGAGAATCACAGAGAGGTTTGGATTGAAAGGAGCCTGTAAAGACCTTCCAGTCCAGCCCCCTGAGCAGGGGCATTTCCAAGCAGGCCAGGTTGCTGCAAGCCCCATCCAGCCTGACCTGGAACACTTCCACAGCGGATGTCCTGCACTTGTGCAGGTGCCTCAGGTAGCGCTTCAGCAAGTCGGGGTTTTCCTTCAGCTGGGAGAGCAGCTTGGAGGTCTTGCAGGAGCATCCATCCTTCCTGCTGGATCTCTGGAAAGCACAGGGTGGCAGCGTGGTGACAGGGACACAGAGGCACCTCAGGCCTCTCCTGGAGAAACTCAGGCCTGGCTGAGCTGCCCCAGGGAGCAGCTTGTGTGGGAATGGTGGAGTGGTTTGGGTTGGAAGGTCCCTTAAAGCCCAGCTCATTCCAATCCCCAGGAATGCTCAGCCTGTCCTGGTGTTCTCCTCGTGGCCCAGGCCCACCTCTGCCTGCTGGGGCTGGGCAAAGCCTGGGAAGGACCTTCCTTGTGCCCATGGCCACCTGGCACCACCCTCCTGCCCTTACCCCGTCCCTCACCTTTCTCCTGCAGAGGCAGCACCCGAGGAAAGCCGCCGGGAGCAGCAGGCACAGGGCTGGGATGCCCCAATAAAGCAGCTCTGGCATGGCGATGCCCCTGTGGGCAGTGCCCTTCTCCTCCAGCTCCAGGGGAGGCACATCCCACACCAGCGTGGCCCAGGAGGGCGGGCAGGAGCGGGTGGTGCTGCCGGGGTAGAAACAGCTGAGCCCCAGGGCCACGAACAGGAGCTGCTCCAGGCTGGGCATCCCTGGAATCCCTGCTCAGGCCATCCCTGGTTGGCACCCGGAGCTCTGCAGGGGTGGGGACATGAGCTGTCACCCCCACTCTGCCACCAGATGTGCTGTGATGTCACAGTGCCCTCGCACCAGTGCCGTGGGCAGGGACGCCTTCCCCTACAGAAATTCACGCTGGTTTGGAGTTTTTTGTCAAAACCAGATGTTGCCATAAGCATATTTCACTTCTTTAAAAAAAATAAACCACAAATTCACGTGCTTGTTTCCAACCCAGTGTTTCTCTTCAGCTCCCCTGGGACTGGAGCAGCATAATTGCAATTTGTTATTTTATTTCTGGGTGTAGCCAATCCTGTCGGAGATATTTATCCCCTTCTCCCTGTGGGATTGCCTTTATGAGAACTTACTCTGAAATGCATTAAATGCATTATATTTAGTGCTGCATTTATTCAGAGAAGTTATTCTTAGACCCCCCCTTTTTTTTTTTAAACGAGGAGTAGATGTGGAGAACCCTTGGGAACTGGGACAAGGTTATGGAAAAGTGGAGTTAAATCTCCCCAGTCACAGCAGTTCCATCTCTTTGTGAAGAGGGTGGGAATCCAAATGTTGATTACTGGCAGCAAATTAACAACAACCAAAGTGTTGTTGTTCCATTACCTTTAATTTCTGTAGGGCTGAGCTCTGCCCAGGACAGGGGTGGGATATAAATACCTGTGATCTGATTGTCAGTCCCTCACCATGGGCAAAACGAGCTGCCTGTTCCTCGGGGTTGTACAAAAAAAGGAGGAGTCAGGAGATCCCATCCTTGGGAGAGCCCCATGTGGGCTCAGCCGGGTGCTGTGAAACAACCCCTGAGCTGGAAATGTTTGATTTGCTCATCAGGACCAGCATCACCCTGTAGCTGCTGGAGGCAGAGGGGACTGATGGGTTTTAGAAGGGGCAGATTGGGAGATGCAGCTTGTTCAGCCTTTTGGGGTGAGGCTGTGCTGAGGAGCATCCTGCCCTACATCGAGGTGTGCAGCAGGCTCTGAGGCTGCCCCTGGCATCTCTCTGCAGACAGGAGCAGCTCGTAGGGTGGCTCACTGGAGTGGCAGCTTTGGGATCATTAATGGGGAGCTCCAAAATCTCTGTTTATAAACCCACGAGGCTCTTGGGCAAACATCACACTCCAAAAATCTGTAATTTTTGTAACACCGCAGCTCGGTGCTAAATTTTGAATGAGTTCTTTTTGCCATTAGCTCTGCTGATTTTCGTGTTTGATTCTTCATTTTGCAGCTGATAAATACAAGGATTCCACCCCTGATGGTGCGAAAAACACGGAGAACACAGCAAAAAATGCAGAGCCACTGATTAACCTGGATGGTGAGTGTGCCACAAGCTCTGGGTGGGAATGTGCTCCGTGGCCTGGGTGTTCCTCAGACTGCAAGTTGGGTTATTCCTGTGATGCAGATTTTTTTAAAGCCCCATTTAAAACTTTAGGAATGCAGAGAGCTGAACATTTTTGCTCTAAATCATAATTGGTTGTTGTAGGTGAGGGAGAAATAGCAAGATGCCTTAAAAAAAAAAAATATCCAAGGAAACATGACAGCAGGCTGGGTACTTCCCTGCTGTCAGGAATTTCATGTTCAGACTTCCCCAGCTGTTCCTGTCATCATAATTTTAATTTTTTTTTTTTTTTTTTTTGCCTTCTGGGCACAGTCACAACAAATGGAAGTGGGGGGAAAGAGCTGCTAAAATCAACCCGAAATCTTCCCAGGTTTTTTCCACTCCTTCAGCTACAAAAAGGCAGGATTTGATCCTGCCCTCACCAGCAGCAGAGTTCTGCTCTGCAGGGATAAAAATGCACAGAAGAGAATATCTGCCTGTAATTTGCTTTATTTTCAAGACTTCAGCTGTGCTGATTGCTGTGTTGCCAAATTCTTTCCTCACTGCTGTGTATCCATGGCCTTGGAATCATGGAATTAAGGTTGGAAAAGCCCTCTAAGGTCACTGAGACCAGCAATTAACCCAGCACTGCCACATTCACCACTAAATCATGTCCCCAAGTGCCACATCCTTGTTTTTTTGAACATTTCCAGGGATGCTGAGGAGTCACCCTTGCCCATCCATAAGAGCAATCCAATACCATGGAGTCAGGAAGCCAATTCTGCCTGCAGGAATCAGTTAAACCAAAATAAATTATCATTTTTTATTAATGATAATCCTGATTTTTCCAGTGAATAATCCTGATTTCAAGGCTGGAGTGATGGCTTTGGCCAATCTGCTTCAGATCCAGAGACATGATGATTACTTGGTGATGCTCAAGGTGAGTTTCACACTTTCCCCACCTCCTTTTATTCCTTCTTTTCCCCAGTGCCTGGTGTGTGTTCATAGCTGGAGGTGCAGTTCCTGATAAATAGGAATTTTTAGGCAAAGACTGGGAAAAAAACCCATCTCTGTGTGTCTTTTCAAGCAGGTAAGAATGCAGAAGATAAATCCTGGAAATTCATGCGGGGAGAATTATCCTGGTAAACAATTTTAGCTGAATTCCTTAAGGATCGTCCTCACAGGAGAAGATTCTGTTCCAGTGCTAGAAATTATAAAGAACTTGGAAATATAAAAGTTAATGATGCCAAGGATGTTTTAAAACAACATCCAAGGGAGGAGCCACAGTTAAAAGTTTCCTTTTTCTTTTGGTCCTGTAAACTGTTTCCTCCTTGTCATTATTCAGTTTAATTTAGTTTTGACAACTAATTAATGCTTTTAAGTGCCCTAAACAGGCTAGTTAGTTTTCTAAACCATCTTTTTTTAATCTAAGAAAATTCCTTATGGAACTGCCTAGATTTTGGGTCAAAACCATACTGTGTTTTTTAAGTAAAAAGCCCATTATTGATGAGAGTGTAACAATCCCAAGTTCCTGCTTGATCACGTGGGAATAAATTTAGTTTGGTTTAGCATTAAAATAAAAGCATTTCACTGGAAAAAAAAAAAACCCATAAAGTTCTGTTCATGGCAGTAGTTGTGACATTTGCTAAACTTATTTTGGAGAAACCAAAAACTGTGGGTATTGAAGTTTATTTAGTGTTAAGTCCGTAACTCTTGGAAGAGTATTATGGGAATTTATAATGGTTTCTTTAAGGAATTCTCAGCCTGTGGGTTTTCCATCCATTTTTTCTCCTTCTCTCCAGCGTGGTTGCCTACTTCCCCTTCCCAAAATATCCTTCTTCAGTCTTTAAGGAGTGTGGAGCTCTCCTACATCAACCCTCTACCAAAAACCACCTCAAAACCCTATAAAAATGAGTGAAAAGGGTGTCAGGTAGGGAGAGGAGACCCTGGGCATGGTGATGTTGAGGATTTGCAGCATGAACGAGCTCAGCTCTTACCAAAATTCCTTCAAATCTTCTCCCAGGATTTTCTCAGGGCTGGCAAACGTGACTGGGTGCATCAGTGTATAATTCTGCATAAATGTATTTACAGTTCTGTCACTATTCCCACTTTTCTGGTCTCGCTTTTTTCAGACAGATTTGGGCAAAACCAGCCTGAATTTTCGTGCTTTTCATTCCAGCAAGAGTAGATTCCTGCAGGGAAAATCCACATTCCAGGAACAATGCAAAGCTGATTTTGGGGATATTAGAAAGTGTCAGTCAAACTCTTTAATTCTTCACCACAATAAGTGGGTTTGCAGGGAATTTCTGATCCCTGTCCAGGCTTGGACACTCGGGAGTGAATGATTTGGGAGGATGCAGGCACACCACAGACATCTGGCCAGGGTGAGCAGAGTTTTAGATCCCATTTTCCTCATTTAAATCTGGCAAGTTGATCAGAGAGCTCCTGTGGGACACGGTTGGATATCCATTTCCTAATGCCAGAGGCACTTGGAATTACACGAGGTCTGCTTTCACTGCTGGAGTTAAACTCCTCATCAAATCATTCCTTTGTCCAGGCTGCTTCCTTCAGGGGAAGATTTCTAGAAGTATTTCAGTGGCAACTTCCTGATATCAGCTGAGCTTCAATCACCACCAAAACTGGGAGAAATCCTGGGGGAGAACCACGGAGCTGCTTCTGTCACATTTGGCTGCTGGTCAGGGAAAGTCTGGGAATGTGTTTGACAGAGCCAGTTCCTCTTCCCTGTGGAAATCTGCCTGTGTGGTATTCCTGCAGTTATTTTGGGAGGCTTTTGGACCAGTAACTGATAGCTCTGATAGGATTTCACCCCATGAGCCAGGGGAAACAGATGAGCACCAGGATGGTCAAAGTCAAGGCTGCTCTTGTTCCCCAGGGCTAAAATTAATTCCTTTCTGCTCTCAGCCTTTTCCAAGCCTGCCTGGGAAGCTTTGCTCCAGGTTTCTCTGCATATGGGAGGTGGTTTAGCACCTCCTGAAAGGTGCTGGCAGCAGGATTTCCTTCCCAAGGCAGGATTTCCTTCCCGGAGAAGCTGCACTGCTGCAGAGTTAAAGGTGTGAGAACTCAGGAAAATAAGATTGGTGCTGCTGCTTTGGGGTTGTGATCAGCTCATTTTGGAGTCAGGGATTTGTTTAGGTTGGAAAAGACCTTTCAATCATCGAGCCCAGCCATTCCCCCAGCACTGCCAAGGCCACCTCTGCCACATGTCCCCAAGTGCCACATCCACACGGCTCTGAAATCCCTCCAGGGATGGGGATTCCACCACTGTGAAACCCTTTCCAGTGCCTGTCCACTCTTCCCATGAAGAAATTTTCCCTCATATCCAATCTAAACCTCCCCTGGCACAGCTTGAGGCCGTTTCCTCTTGTCCTGTCTCTTGTTCCCTGCGTGGAGATCCCGACCCCCACCTGGCTCCTCCCTCCCGTCACCCTCCTGAGCCTCCTTTTCTCCAGGCTAAAAATCCCAAGCCTTCCAGGCTATTTCTTGGATTTTGCAGCTTCTGCCGCAGGAATTATTGGTGTGAAATCCATGTCCTTGTCACTTCTGGGGGAAGATCCGACATGCCGAGATTATTCCTAAATGGAAAGGTTTAAGGGCTGGAAGAGTTTCCAAAAAATAAAAATCCCTCACAAAACTGGGCTTGAGGTTATAATTTTGGCTCCTTTTCCCCTTGGAATGACTGAGAAATGCATGAAGAGATGAATTAATTCCTGTCCCCTTTCCCTGTTTTTCCCAGGCCATTCGGATTCTGGTTCAGGAGCGCCTGACGCAGGATGCCATAGCCAAGGCCAGCCAGTCCAAGGAGGTTTGTACCCCCACTTCCTGTGGCCAGAGTTAATTAATTAATTAGTTATTTATACTAATAAATCTCCGTCCCCTCAGTCAGAACCAGTTCTGTTCCAACATTTCATTTAGGAGAGTGGAGGGAGCTCCCTTGATCCCAAGCATCCCGATCCCAGCAGATCCGGGGGATTATGGAGAGCAGTACACACAGAGCTCCTTTTGTTCCACTGGAATACAAATCTACCTGTGTGAGAAATCATGGAATAGCTCTTCCCTGAGTTATTTTCCAGAGGATTTCCCTGACAGTTCAGTGCAGCAGGCCTGTGGTGTGAGGAGAAATGCACGGCCTGGCTTTTCCTTGGAATTACCAGCACAGGCTGCATAAAGAGGTTCAGACATTCCTTGTATGGAGTGTTTTGCTTCATCTGGACACCTCATATGTGTTCAAGGAATGGGATGCTGGAAATCCAACTCCTCCCTCCTCTCTTCCCCGAAAAAAGCAGCGGTGAAGGAAATTTCTGCCCTTCAACTCAGATTTTGCAGAATTCTTTGCTGACCACGAGCTGTCTGTTAAAATGATGTTCCAGGGATGACTGTGGGTTTTCAGTTTGGGATTTCTTCAGCGTTCCAGCTCTCCAGATCTTCTCTCCAGCATTTGGCAGAGCTGGGAGAGGCTGGGAAAGGCTGGGAAACGCAGCCTCAGCTGCCCTGCAGGTGTAGGAGTACCAGTGTCCCTGCTAAAGCAGCTGGATCTGCTCCAAGAGCCCAAATTCCTTCTTTTTTTTTTTTGGCAGCTGCTCACAACAATCCATGAGTGAGTGATTGATTGATTGAGTGATTGATTGATTGATTGATTGATTGATTGATTATCATCACCCTGCTGATGGTGTTTTCCAAATGGGAATCACAGGTGCTCCGAGTTGCTGCAATTGCCAGGAGCATTGGAAGGGTAAATCAAAGCTTTGGATTTGTAAATCCATCAAACTGCTAAAAGAGCAGGAAAACAGGAGAACAGCCGAGCCTGTTGTCTTCATTTTAGGTTCTGTAATGTTAATAAAAAGCAGCTTTTAGTTGGTGTTTTCATAGCTGCACAACAGGGATCAAAATGAGATTTTCGTGGAGGAGCAGGGAATTTTTTCTTGCCAGGGAATTGTTCATTTCTGATGGGTCTTCAAAGCATCAGCAGGGCTGAGATGTCTCTGTCTGGGATACAACCTGGGGGTGTGGAGAAAAGGGGAGGGTTAGAGGCAGGAAAATCTGTGCCAGGAGGGACCATCAACATCATGGTGTGCCCGGGGAAAGAAGGAAATGTCTCCAAAGCAGAGGGGATGGCTGGGCTGGGAGTGAAAAAAGAGGGAAATTCCATCTGTTCTTCAGGTTTTGACGTATTTATAAATGGCCAAAATTCGCTGCAGCATTCATAAATCCAATTTTTAGGGAATGAGGCTGGAAGTGAAGTTGTCTGTGTAGTTCCTGGTGGAAAGGTGCTCTTTATTTGGATTTATTCCCTCTTTGAAGCTGCTGCACGCAGGATCACGAGCTCGTTGTGTTTGTAGGACGGGCTGGGGGGATTCCAAAGGCAGCTTCCCAAAAAGGATCCAACTCAGGGAGTGTGGGGAGAAGGGAGGGTAAGGAATTTGCTGCTGCCAGGTGATGCTGGAGGAACCTTGGGGAATTCATCCGCAAAGAATTCGGAAATTTTAAGAAAACCCCAAAAATGACACAATTTTTCCTGCTCGTGTGATTTAAGAACACCCCAGGCTGGCAGGGAGGTCTTTGGGACTTTAAGTACAAACCTGATTTCTTAAAAAAATCCATGTAGGAAGCCCGATATGTCTGGAATCTTTCTGAAGTGGCTTTAGTGGCATTTTTATCACCAGTTTCAACAGCAGAGATTGATTATTAGGATTGCAGTTGAACATGGATTTTACTATAAAAACCGTGGAAAAACCCCACTTTTTGCAAATGAGCTGCAGCCAGCAGTTTGTGTTTAATGTGTGTTTTGATCAGCTCAGATTGAGGGTTTTTTTCCGTGTGTATAAAAGCCTTTAAAGGAAATTTTCACTGCCTAAAAGCTTTACAGCCCCATCACTGCAGAAATTAATGGTATTGAACCCCAATTCTTCCGTTGTGCAAAATGCAGAATATTTGGCAGACGTCGAAAAAAGCTTCCTGAAGGCAGTAAAAGCAAATCCTAAAGTTTGGAATGTTTAAATCTGATTTTAAGTGCAAGTTGGAGCTCCCTGAGTGATGATTTAGTGTGAGCACTCCTCTGCAGCTGGACAGGGCAAAGGAAACAGAGAAACGGCTTAGAAATGACCACTAATAAACTTTGCCTTGGAGTGCTTTAATTGAGAAAATGTTTAGAAAACAGAAATATTTCGCTTTATTCCTAAGCTTAACACTTGAGCAGAGGCTTCTGGGGATGTTGTGAGCTCAGCAAAACTCGATTACAGGGAATTTTTGCAGCTCTTTGCCATCAGCCCCTGCTCAAAGCCTGGCAGCTGTTGAAAGGCAGAAGTTTCCAAGCAAGCCCAGTTTTGTTTTCCTGGGAAGCTGCAGGATTGGGGGATGGCTCCCAGTCCTGCTGTTGGCCTTTTAAGGATTGAATGCAGGCGCTGTGTGTCCAGTGGGGGATTCTGAAGCAGGAAGGTTTTTCTTTAATAACCCTCCGGGTTTGGTGTTTGAGGACACGGAGGGAGTTGTTCCATCAGCCACGGTGACTTTTCAAACTTGTCACACGTTTCTGTATAACCAAACCCCGTGTTTTCTCTTCCAGTTACCTGCTGCAGTTCGATTTTATTTACCAAACCTCTAAAACGACATTTTTAACATCTTTTTTTTTTTTTTTTGCCTTTTTCCAGGGTCTGCCTGTTGCCCTGGAAAAGCACATTCTTGGATTTGACACGGGAGGTGAGCACTGCTCCTAATGTGACTTTTAAATGGGAATGTTTGCCTTTGACTAAGTTATTACTGTCAAACCCAGAGCTGATGTGGACAGTAAAAAGCCCCAGAGTGGAAAGAATTCCTCCCTCCCAGCTGGTTATTTATGAGCACTCCTGAGCATTTTGGGTTTGGAACAGCAAAGCCCAAATCCAAGCTTTTTGGAATCTGTTTAAATAACAGCTTTTAATGGCAGCCCAAAGAATGCATCCTGCTGTTTGTAAATCCTGCTGCCACCAGCAGAGGACAGCTGTGCTGCTTCCATGAATTTCAGCTGCCTCTTTTCCCTAAAATCCCATGGAGGCAGCTCAGGTTGGCGTGACCTGGTGGATTATTGATAAGGAACAGCCTTATCGATGGTGACCTGGGGCTCCCCGGGCTTCACCTGGGCTCCACGTCACCTAAATCACTGCTGGGGATGTTTCACGCCAACCTTGGAGTGGGAGGCTGGAATGAGATGATCCTTAAGGTCCTTCCAGCCCACCCCAGCCTGAGATTCCCTCATTCCCTGACCCTGGGCTGCAGGAAGCTGGGGAAGGTTTGGAGGCCACCCCATCCCTCTCCAGCGGCAGGGAAAGTCGTTCCTTATTTCCAACCTGGAAATCACCAGCAGGAACCCAGTGCAGAGCATTAAAACTTCCTTAAATCCCTCCTGCGAGCTGGAAACGATGGATAAAATATGGATAAAATGATGGGTAAAGTGCCAGCTCCTCTCTCTGCCCCTCCCCAGATGCCGTTATCAACGAAGCTGCCCAAATTCTCCGCCTGCTGCACATCGAGGAGCTCCGGGAGCTGCAAACCAAAATCAACGAAGCCATCGTGGCTGTCCAGGCCATCATCGCTGATCCCAAGACTGACCACAGACTGGGGAAAGTGGGGAGATGAAGGGAGGAGAGCCCTTTAGCCCCCCGTGTGCTTAGGGCAGTCAGGAACCACGTCCAGCTCCCACCCTGGCATGCAGCTCCAACCGGGATTAATTGGCCTGTTTTGGAAAGAAAACAGGAAATTGAATTCTGACTTCTGATGAATTACCAGGTTTTTTTTTTTTTGCTTGAAATAAATGAAATTGAGGAAAGCAGACAAATTGTTCTGGTGAGCTCTGAGTTGGCAAATAGGGCTTTTTTTTTTTTATTTTCCTGTGTCTCTTTTTCATTGTGTTTGGCTTTGTGGTGAGGGGAATGTTACAAATGTTACATAAAACCTTCTTTTCCTGAGGTCCTGCCCTGGGAACAGCTTGCTCCTGGCTTGCTTGCTGCTTCCCCGTGCTGAAATATTCCCCTACACCTCAATTATTGAAAAACTGAATCCAAAGGGAGACTTAAACCAACCTTTTTTATTCAATTATGGAAGTAGCCTAGAAAAAGTGAAGCATTACAACGTAACTGCTATTTCTGAACATGTATTGCTCTACACTGGGCAGGTCTAGGAAGGCACTTGGAAGACCCAACAAGCATGAACAGATCAATTCTAGCATATTCTTCTAATATAAATACTAAAAGACATGCATGGAGGCAGTGCTGAAAACACAGAATCATCCTCTGGGAAATCTTCAAGGCCTTTGCCACATCCCAGCCCCTTCTGCAGGAGTTTGGAGCACGCACAGTCTCCGCCTTCAGGGCTCTTGGTTATTTAGACCCAGCAATTTCCTGCATCCACAGCTTCCCACAGGCACTTGACTTATTTCGGATAAAAGCACCTCTTGGTCAGATTGTCAGAACGATGAGAAACGAATCCATTCCTCTTCCAATGAAATAAAACATCGGAGTTAACAAAAAAAAAAGCTACATTTTAAAATCTCCTTGCATGAGCAAGGGTTTGAGTCATGGCTTGAGCTTCCTGGGGCCTTTTTTTTTTTTGGTGATTTCTCAACGTTTTCCGCTTGGTAAAAAAAAAATACAGTAGTAAAGTCTTGAGGTATAGCTCCAAAAAATACTGGTAAATCTTTTGCAGGGAAGCAGGGCACTTCATTGGCCTCGGGGAGGGACTTTTCCCTCCTCGTATGCAGTGACAGTTCTGTGGGTCTGAAACTCTCCTGGGTGCAAAGATGGTGGTTTCCTTGAAATTGGAGTTACTATTTCCTGGCTGCAGGGAGAAATGGAGATTTTTAGTGCATCAGGCACCCTGCAGCCACCAGAATTCACAAGGGGATGGGGTTTGGGCTGGGTTTTACCTCCAGGGCAGTAGGGATAAACTGCTGTTATTCCGTAGAGGTGGGATCGCTGCTCTGGAAGATACTCGTCAGTGAAGGAGCCAGTTTCCTTATTGACAGCTATCACCCCATCCCTGGGGAGAAAAGGGGAAGAAGTGTTTTATCCACCTATGAAACTTGGGGTTTTCCCCCTCTCTGTGTGTGTTTTAAGAAAAGCTTGGTCTGAACACCTGCAGGACAAGTGGAAAGAAGTTCGCCCCGTAAAATCCTCCTCCAGCTCATTCAGTGCATTTCTCTCTGGTGATGCAGCCACAGAAAAGAGCCTTCCAAGGAGAGATTATCTCCCTGAGAGTCTCCTCCAAGCGTGGCAAGCCCTTAAGTGTTTGTTGTAATCTGAGCTTGGATGGGAGTTGTGAGAGCTTCCAGCTGGAGTGGGAATAGAGGCGAGTTCCTGCTGCCGAGGCAAAGGGAACGGCCGAGGACAGGATCTTTCCTTGGACCTAATCTAGATCCAGAGCCTTGAGCCAAGTTTGAGCTTAAACAACCCCCCCAAACCACTGTTCTATCCCTCCCAGGGAGCTGGGCTTGTGTCTAAACAACTGCTCTGTGCTGAGATTTACAAGCAGGTGTTGCTGAAGCCGCTTCCAGCTCTGCAGAGACCCACGAGAGCTCTGGGGACACCCCAGGATTTGGGAGCAGGCTGGGATTCCTCTCAGGGAGGGGAGCTCAGCATTCCCGGCCGTGCGAGGGTTGGGTTTTTCCCTGCTCACCTCCTCCAGTCCGTGTGGTAGAAGTGGTTGGCGTAGCTGATGATGCTGAAGGGGTAGTTGAGGTTGCTCTGGATGACGCGCCGGCCTGTGCCGTCCGGGAATGTGCATTCCAGGTGCTTGGTGCCTGCTCAAACACAAGATATTCCCTGTCCTGCTGAAAATGCCACACCAAATATGTTCTTTGCATTTCACAGCCTCGTGAGGATCCAGCTCCTGGCCCTGCCCAGACCCCCCAACAACCCCACCCTGGGCATCCCTGGCAGCGCTGTCCAAACGCTCCTGGAGCCTGGGCAGTGCCCAGCACCCTCGGGGGGAAGAGCCCTTCCCTGATTTATTATAGTTTGAAACAACTTTTCAGCCTGAAGATGTAGAATCATAAAATTTAGGTTGGAAAAATCCTCTAAGACCAAGTCCAGCCATTTCCCAGCTCTGCCAAGGCCACCACTGCTCAGTGTCCCCAGGAGCCACATCCACACGGCTTTTAAAGCCCTCCAGGGATGAGGACTCCACCACTGCCCTGAGCAACAACATTTTCCATGAAGAAATATCTCCTAAAATCCAATCTAAACCTCCCTGGCACAACAGTGGAGCCCCCAGGTAGAGCTGGGCTGAAGACATCCAGGTTTTTCCCTCAAGGCTCAGCGTGACATCCTCTGATCCATCCTTGGGGACATTACCTGCGTCTGCCCAACACAGCAGCTTGGAGAAGGGGTCAAAAGTCAGGCCATTGGGCAAACCAATGTCTGTGTGCACCAGGACCCTCCTGTTGGCTCCGTTGACAGTGGAAGTTTCGATTTTGGGAGCTTCACGATTCCAGTCCGTCCAGTAAAGGTTGCTTGGGAAATAATGCACAAAACAGGGCACACAACAGTAAGGAGTGATGAGAGATTATCCTGGTCCTTGCCAGGAGCAAGGCCTGGTTTTCCCCTTATCAGTGCCTGAACCATCTTTATTTGATTAGGAAAAAACCTCTCCAAGCAAAGCAGAACGATATCAAACATGTTTATGACCCAAACTGCGGCTCCTCGACAAGGGCGAGCCTTAGGAGTAGCACATTCTGTATCCCAACAGCACCCTGGAGGCACAGCCTGTGTTTCCAAAGCTTTTCAAAATAATCTACATCCCAATACTGAAACAGCAGCCTTAGCCAAATCCTGAATTATTAAAGAGAGGGGCTGGGGAACAGAGCCAACCCCTTCTCCAGGATGCGCAGGGTCAGGACGGGGCCTTGGCCCGGCCAAGTTTTGCACCCCGTGTCCAAAATCCCTGTGGAAGTGCTGCTGCTCACCCTCGGACGGGGTCCACGGCGATGGCGCGGGGGTTGACGAGCTCGGTGTCGAAGAGCACGCGGCGCTCGGAGCCGTCCAGCCGGGCCCGCTCGATCCTGTCCAGGCCGCTGTCCGTCCAGAACATGGCCCGGCGCAGGTGGTCCACGGCCAGGCCCTCGGGGCTGATGAGCCCTGCTGGGGGATGGCCACGCTCAGGGAAATGCTGCTCCGGGATCCCTCAGGAATCCCCAAATTCGAGGGGCGGGAGGAGCCCGGAGCTGCGGTGGGACAGCAGATGTGGCTTTGGGCAGGTGACGCTGGGGACAGGAGCACACCTGAGCTGATGACGGTCTCTGGCTCGGAGCCCGGCTCCAGGCTCGCCCGGCTGATGGTCCGGCCGGCCACGTCGGTCCAGTAGATCATCTTCTCCCGGCAGTCGTAGTCGATCCCCACCACGATGGAGCCCTGCCGGGGTCGGGAGAGGGACACGGGGTGAGATCCTGCCAGGAGGATCCCTGAGCTGCCTCACCCCAGCAGCCGGCACTGAGAGCTGCCTGGGACAGGCTGCACAGTGGGGAGTGACCCTCAAACCCCAGTTCCCCAGCAAAACTCGCCTCTGCCGGGTTCCCACTGCACCCTCCCAGCTGAATCCTGCAGCAGGGGATTTTAGGCCAGCTGGTGCAGGCTCACAGCCACATCCAGATGGATTTGAACCTTTTTCCTCAAGGAGAGGCTGCTCCCAGGGCGAAGCCAGCCCGGGGAATGACCTTCAGGATGGGGAGAGGGAATGCTTGGCAAGGTCCTTCACTTCCCCAGGGGGCAGGGAGGGTCGTGGCCCAGATTTCAGTGTTCCTCTGCCTTGCTCTGGCCTGGCTGGAGATGCACATGGCCATGCTCCAAGGGGAGTCCAAGGAAGGAGAAAAGGAATGTCTGCAGCAGAGCCCTGCAGCTGGAAGTCTGGGCTGTGACCAACCCTGGAGAGCTCCAGGAGCTCCTGAACTCCTTCCCTTTGTGAGCAGTTCCAGGTCTGGGACCTGTCTGGGACCTGCCTCTCTGCTGGGGATGGCTGGAGGGGGATGAAAATAGAATCCAAAGGATCTCAGAAGGGTTTGGGTTGGAAGGGACCTGAAAAATCATCCAGTTCCAACCCCTGGCATGGGCAGGGACACCTCCCACTATCCCTGGCTGCTCCAAGCCCCATCCAACCTGGCCTTGGACACTTCCAGGGATCCAGGGGCAGCCACAGCCTCTCTGGGCACCCTGTGCCAGGGCCTCCCCACCCCCCACAGTTAATAATTTCATCCCAATATCCCATCTAACCCTGCCCTCTGTCACTGGGAAGCCATTCCCACTTGTCCCATCATTTGTCCGAGGTGCCATCAAGGCAGCCAGCACAGCCAATATCCCCAAATACCAACATCAGCCCTCAAGAGGTGACCCCTCAAACTCTGCCAGCTCAGACAAGAGGTGACAACGCCGAGTGGCAGCACCAGCCTGTCCCAAACTCCCTCCCGTATTCCTGCACCCCATCCCCATCCCGAGGGTACCGTACATGCAGGGAGAGCAGGGTCTTGGCCGCCTCCTTCTGCAGCCGGGTGCCGTTCAGCGGGAGGTACCCGATCTGCTGGCCCTGGGCGTAGAGCAGAAACGTCCCCGTGGCCGGAGGGGACACATCGGGCCGGGGCTCGGGCCGGACGCTGGGCGGGGCGACACTGGGCAGACCTGGCAGGTCGGAGGGGACAGAGGCGGCTCAGGGAGCGCCGTCCCCTCGGCTCCGCACCCGGAGCGGGGCGCGGCACCCGAGCTGTGGCTGCGGCGGGGTGGATTCGGGCTCTTACAGGGCGGGGTGGTGCCGGGCTCGGAGCGCGTCCCCGGGATCTCCCGGCCGCTCTGCTCCACGCACCAGCAGTAGCCGCTGTCGCCGTGGCACTGCAGCGGGGTGAAGTCCCCGTTCGCGTCGCACTGTGGCACGTACTGGTCCCCGCGGGGGCTGCCCCCGTAGTGCTCCAGCAAACTCTGCCGCCAGCGCTCGCACATGCTGGGGGGCCGCTCCGTGGGCTCTGGCACGGGGAAGGGGACAGTCACCCCATCAGCCTCCCCGCTCGGGGCACTCAGGGCTTTGCGGAGCCCGCTCTCCCCGCTGGCTGTGCCCTCACGCCGAGGATGCTCCCGCGGGCACTGACCTGGGCTCCCGCAGCGTGGGGGGGTGGTGCCCGGCGCTGTCCGGGTGCCGGCGATCTCCTGCCCCGCCGCGTCCACGCACCAGCAGTAGCCGGAGCTGCCGTGGCACTGCAGGGGCCGGTACCGGCCCCGCTCGTCGCACTGGGGCACGTGGCCGTCGCCCACGGGTGAAGGGCCCGGCGGCACCTCCCGCGGGTACATCCGTGCGTGCTCGCAGGGTGTCAGCTGCTGGATGGACTCTGCCGGTGGCAAACGC
The DNA here is from genome assembly GCA_013397175.1 of Platysteira castanea. Classification (NCBI taxonomy): domain Eukaryota; kingdom Metazoa; phylum Chordata; class Aves; order Passeriformes; genus Platysteira; species Platysteira castanea. The sequence continues at coordinate 449,903 of VYXC01007733.1, forward strand.
CCCCACCCCGGGATCAGGGGGTGCCCCGCAGCTCCCTCGGAGCTGCTTGGCACCTGGGTTTGGCCCCGCTACGCCCCAGGCTTCCAGCACCCCTTGGTTTGGGGGAGCCAGGGCTGCCCCGCTCCAGCCCTCTCCACACCCCATTGGTGTCCCCTCCACTGCAAGTTGACAAAGGAGGTGGCCCAGTGGCTACAGCCACTGTAACCCCATGGGCCAGGGCACCATAAACACCCAGGAAACCCTCGATGCACCCCCTTGAGAGCACCCTGCCCTCAGTGAAGCTGCAGAAGGGCAGTTGGGCAGAGGGGCACAGAGTCACAGAACCCTTAGGGTTGGAAGGGACCTCTGGAGATCATCCAGTCCAGGGTCACCTGGAGGAGGTGACAGCAACACACATCCAAGTGGGTTTGGAATGTCTCCAGAGAGGGAGACTCCACACCCTCCCTGGGCAGCTGTTCCAGGGCTCTGCCACCCTCAACATAACGAAGTTCTTCCTCATGTTGAGGTGAAACTTAGGATGTTTTAGTTTATGGCTATTTAGTTTATGGGTCCCCTCCACTCGCTGTGGCCGCACTGCCCCATGCTGCCGGTGGCTGGGCCAAAGTGGGATGGCACTGGGATGCCAGCCAGATGCCCAAGGACCCGACCCCGCTCCCCTCACCCCTGGCGGGTGTCACTGACCTGGGCTCCCGCAGCGTGGGGGGGTGGTGCCCGGCGCTGTCCGGGTGCCGGCGATCTCCTGCCCCGCCGCGTCCACGCACCAGCAGTGCCCGGAGCTGCCGTGGCACTGCAGGGGCCGGTACCGGCCCTGCTCGTCACACTGGGGCACGTGGCCGTCGCCCAGGGGTGGCACTTCCCGCGGGTACATCCGCTCGTGCTGGCAGGGCGTGAGGCGCTGCGGGTTCCCTTCCGCCGCTGGAAAGCCAAAAAAGAGGAGGACAGTGAGGCCGGGGAAGCTGTGCCAGGCAAAGAGGGCACGGGGGCGAGCGGACACCTCACCATACGTGCACTGGAAGCCGTCACCCACATAGCCGGGCCGGCAGCGGCAGGAGAAGGAGCCCGGGGTGTTGTAGCAGGTGGCGGCCGGGTGACACGGGCTCTCAGCACACTCATCCACGTCTGTGCAGCGGGAAGATGGCATCAGCGGGGACAGGGACCCCCTGGCAGCTGTGGCGTGGGGTCCCTCCCGTGCCCACCTTACCGGAGCAGTGGATGCCGTCACCAGCATAGCCGGGGAGGCACTCGCAGGTGGCGCGGCCGTCGCCGCGGGACAGGCACCGCGCCCGGTCCCCCGGAGCGCAGGGGTGCCGCCCGGCCTCGCAGGGGTCACTCGCCGGTGCCAGCGCTGCGGGGACAGGGGAGGGGTGATTGGGACGCACCCGTGGGGCGCGGGAGTCGGGGGCAGCCCGGCTGGGGTCAGCACTTACGGACACACGCCTGCCCGTCCTCCCCCGGCCGGAACCCGGCGCGGCACTCGCAGCGGTAACTGCCCGGCACGTTCTGGCACACGGAGAAGGGGCCGCACTGGCTCAGGCCCTCGGAGCACTCGTCCACATCTAGGGAAAGGAGGAGACACTGGGCACCCCGATGGTGGTGGGACACCCTCATCTTCAGGGTCTGGCTGCTCCTGGGCTGGCAGGGAATGTCCTGCCCCACGCTGCCCATCCTGTGCCTGCCACTGAACTTAATCAGCTACAGAATTAACTTTCTAATCAGCTCAAAGTAAAAGGGAAAAAAGAACGAGATTGATTTTGGTGTATTGTTTTGAGAAAGAAGCGTTCTTAGCACACCAATATTTGGGGCTATTTATGATTTAAAACTACAGAGATCAGACTGGTCACTTAATCTGGGATTTCAGGAGAAGGAAACCTGTTCTTTTGGAAAGGCAGGATCCTTGGATTCCTTGCCAGCATCACTGTGCAGTGCAACTCACTGGCACTGGGCAGCTTCTTGTGGAAAGGGACTCCACATTTGGAAAATAAATTTACAGTGTGAAGTTTGGTGTGACAGGAAAGCAACAACGAAGCTGGCTGGATTTATGCAACGCAGGGATTATTTTCCCACTGGTTTTGCTTTTCTCCTATCTCCTTTTTTTTTTCCTCCTCTTTTTTGTTTGCTCCTGAAGCAGCGCTTCCTTAGGGACCTCCAGCACCCTGCCTCAGTTTCCCCCCCGTGATTCATCTACACCCTTGGTGAAGCTCTGTGCCTGCTGTGACATCCCAGCATCCCAAATACCAGCGACCACCTTGGTGCCCGATGGGGCACAGACCCACCAGCTCCCTCCCAGGACCCACCCCCGGCCCCGCTGACCTCGGCAGCCCCGTCCGTCCCCGCGGTACCCGGCCGTGCACTCGCACGTGTACTCGGTGCCCACACCGGGCTGGCAGCGCGCCGGCGCCTCGCACGTGTGGGTGCCATCGTGGCACGGGCTCACCCCGGGATTCTCGGCATCGTCTGCGGGCACAGAGGGATGTCAGGGGGGAATAAGAGACCTGGAAGACACGGGGAGTGACCATCCCTGCTTATACCCAATGTGGCATCACCGCTGTGCCACAGCGCCTTTGTCCCGCGCAGGGAACCGTGGCTGTGCCACCCTCACTGTGCCAGGAGTGCTGCAGCTCAAACTGCTTGGAAAACCCCTCTTTTCTGGCTGATTTTGGGCAAAGCGAGCGCACAGCAGCTTCGGGAGGTGGCGGCGTCCCCGCTGGGGGCTGGCACCCTGGATTGGCACCCGGATTGGCACCCGGGGGTGGGTGCTGGCGCTCACCTCGTGCCGGGCCGATGCGGGCGGCCAGGGCGTAGCGCAGGACGTGCTCGTGGTTGTCGAAGAGGGCGAAGGCGCGCGCCACGGAGAGCCGCTGCCACGCCGGCAGCCGCGCGTGCGGGCACCCCGAGAAGGTGATGTTCTGGCGCAGGCGATAGGACAAGGTCTGGTTGGCAGTGCCCGCGGCCACCATGTATTCCCGCTGGCCTGAGGAGGTCACGGCTGCCGGACAGCATGGAGAACCCCGTGGGATGCGGGAAAAATTGTGTTAGCGTCGATGTGGCTCGGATGTTTTCGGGAATTCGGAGGTGGTGTGCGAGGAACTGAAGCCAGGGGAGCACAGGTCTTACCTGAGCTGGAGTAGGAGTAGAGTTCCTTGTAGGGAGTGACGTGGACAGTGACGTTCTCGGGCAGGAACGGCACCTCGCCCTGGATGTGTGTCCTGAGGCTTAAATAATTGTCCGGCCCCAGGCCCTCGGCTGTCTGAGTGACCCAGACCGTCTCCCCGCCGGGGTAAAACGTCACTTCCAGGCTCTGCGTGAATTCAGCGCCTGAGCACGAAAAGGGAACGGGCACCATTTGTAGGGACAGCCCCAGAGCGTCCTTCCCCGCTCCTCCAGCACACCGGTGGGGGCTCACAGCGAGAGGTGAGAGCCAGGAGAGAGAGGGATTGGAGAAGCCACGCATCTGCCCTGAACCCCTCACACCCACCCCAAGGCGCCACCCCGCAGGAGCCACACCCCTCGGAGCGACGGCACATCCCGAATCCCCGCTCACCGGTGATGCTGAAGCCGTTCTCAGAGCCGGGCTCCTCCAGGGCGAAGAGCCACGCGAAGAGCCCCCCGACGGGCAGCAGGGGCAGCAGGGCGCGGGCAGCGGGCTGGGGCACCCCGCTGATGGCCGTGTAGGCTCTGCCGTCGCTGCCCACGATGTAGGCGTGCAGGTCCACGTCCTGGAAGCGGACGGACGCCCGTCCCACCCTCAGGCTCCCGCTCACCTTCCCGTTGAGGCGATGCACGGCCCCTGGGCGGGGAGACGGGCACCCCTGGCAGCGGCCACCCAGGCACGCGCTGCCCGTCCCCGCCGCCCGCCCCGCGTACCTTCGGGCAGGCACTGCCGCCCGTTCCCGTAGAAGGTGGCCCGGCAGTGGCAGCAGAAGCCGGCGGCGTAGTCGGTGCAGAAGGCGTGAGGGGAGCAGCGCCCGTGGTGCTGGGCACACGTCTCCTTGCTGGCTGCGCTGTAGGTGAACACTGGGGGCAAAGGGACAAGGTTGGGGACGCGGTGACAAAGCCACCCCTCACAGCGGGTGGGAGCCTCGTTTTCTGAGTCCCGAAAACACCAGGAGCCAGCTGGCAGCGGCGGTTCCCAAGGGAGTCACTCGGGATGCAGAGGGGTGGTGGAGGGTTTGGAACCTGCTGCCGGATTTCAGGCGGATCTGACAGAGGGCAGGAGATCAAATTCCCGAGGGTATTTTTGGGAGACAGTTGGCTGGGGACGGGGCTCTGCTGCCCGGGGCACGAGCCACGGCGGCTCCACAGCTGGCGGGGAGGGCAGCAAGGCCAGCCCGGGCCTCGTACTGGGACCTGTCCCCTGAGCATCCCACCCCATCCCGTGCTTCAAAGGCTCTCGCCTTTTCCCGTGGCAAGCCCGGCGGGCAGGGCTGTGTGGCTCCAGCAGCCCCTTGGCAGCAGATTTGGGCTGAGAGGAGGAGCTGGAAGGCGGCAGCTTTGCAGGAGCAGCTCCAGCCCACGCTCCTCCAGCACCGGCCGCTTGGGACGGGGTGAACTTGCAGCCAGGGCCTTTTTTTAGGGAGCCACCCGCCACGAGCCGTCCCCGCTCGGTCACTGTCCCCATTGGGTCATCACCCCGCGGGGTCACTGTCCCCGCTGGGCCATCGCAGGGGCTGTGGCCGCTCACCATCGGGGTTGAAATGCACGTCCTCCTCCACGCCGACGCCGTGGTGGCCGGAGCTGTAGGAAGAGGGGCTGGCGGAGAAGCCCTGCTGGGCGTCCCCCGTCCCAGGGACGAAGCCCAGGAGCACCGGACGCTGTGCCATGGGCGTGTGGCCGGACAGGGGGNGTGCGGGTCCGGCGCGCACTCACCCCGCCGCCGCAGCCATCTTCCCTCGCCGCCCCGCGCGGTCACGTGGCGGCGGTACAAGAGGAGCGGCAGGAGCGGCCCCCTCGCCGCCCCCCGGCTCCACACGCTCCGCGCCGCCCACGTGGAAAACCCACACGCCGGGAATTCCCGTGTTGCTCTCCCTGCGGACACAGCACACGCGAACATCCATCACAGCCGTGCTGGAAAAGCCACCCCAGAGGTGACACCAGCCCTCCAGGACCCCGGTAAAGCTCCCACGCACGTGGCGCTGAGCCCCTGAGGCAGCCCAGCACCCCCAGCTCGCTCCACAAAATTTTTCAGGCTTTAAAAGGCTCCGGGGCTGGTAGAAGGAGACCCTGCTCCCACTGCCCATCCCCACAGCCCCC
>VYXC01007734.1:0-20769 GCA_013397175.1 Platysteira castanea
ACCCATAATAGTGCGTTGTAAAGGAGCATCGGGGTGTGCGTGTTCAGAGGAACGATCCCCCACACACCCGGCACCGAATAAAGCAAATACCCACTTCTCTGACTCTGTCTCTGAAGTGTCTCCTGGCCTGGTTTGGGGCGATTCAGTATAATATACATAGTTGCTACAATCAAAATTGACTACAGTTCTGTGGTATTCAGTGGTCATTTACAAGGAATGTGTAGGGTTGTTTTCCAGTGATTTCTCTTCTTAAAACTTACTACACATTTTTATGTTCTGCTATTTCATTTTAATACAACCATTGTCAAATCTATCATACCCAAGACTCTTTTTTATGAATAATATTTTTCTTTCCTTATATAAAATTGTTGAAAAGATGCGATGACCAGTATGTTATGAAGTAGCAATTAATGTGAAAACTGTAACTGGAATAAAGAACTGGTGTTCAGAATAACGAAGTATGAAAGTGTACTTTAAAACCTTCACTTATTACTCTCTGCTGTCACAATGGATTTATCCAAATATTTTTTTGATCTTCTATAATGATGGCAAAAGCTTTAGAGCTGAAGGTAGAAATAAAAGTTGTTAAACTAAAGGTAACCACCATGAGGTGGGTAAATATAGACTCTTTTTCTGATATGTAGCACCAGTCTTAGCAAGAGCCAAGAAAAGTTCTCCTTTGAGTGCTCTCATCTTTGAATACTGGTGCCCCATTGAAACTGTCAGGGCAAGTAGGTCTCTGCTTTCTCAGTCACACCTCAAATTAGCCCAGTCTCAAAAGGATAAGCGACTACTGTCTTTTCCTAGGAATGACAGCAACAAAGGAAGGCTTAAAAGGCAACTCACAAGCATTTTTTCAGGCACAGATGGTCGAGTGGCCTGTTGGCTAGACAGGGTACAAAAGACAGTCACTGGGCCATTGATTAACTCTAAGTTGTATGAGGAGTAATTACCCTTCACTGAGAACCACCCCCTTCTCTGGAAAACTGTGGCTCATTTTTTTAAATGGCATGTCCAATTGAAACTCATCTGAAGGAATGACAAAAAGGATTTAGGAACTTTCTCCTAAACTGAGATTTTTGGGGGATCATCCTAGTTTCCCCTAATAATGAGTCACTTAAATCTATGACATTGTTATAAATGAACACCCAATTTTTGTATTAAAAAGAAAATAAGTTTTATNTTTGCCCACACCATAGAGCTAGGTTTCTTTATTTTAGACTTCAACCTCTCAGAGAAATTTTTCATTTTTATACACTGAGGTTTAACTTATATTTACACATAAGCATGAATTACAACCAATATATATTACAACATGAAATTTTGTAACATATTTGGTGGGATCAGGAAAAATCTTTTAGTGCATCTGCGAGCTCATCCTAAAACATTTGTTAAACCTAGCCACATGAAAGGTTAGAAAAAACTTGGCAGTCATGACAGTAGATAACTTGATAATCTTTATCATGTATTTCAATCAGCTGTGCAGGAAAAACAGTATGTCTTAAGCTATGTGCAGGAGTCTGACCTTGGATACCCTCCTGTAAAATAACTTAGTATGAAAACTGAAGTTTGGCTTGCTGATAGCAAACATAAAACAAGTAATCATTGGTCACAAAGCGCATCTTCTGGTATCATAAAAGTGATCACCATAAGAAAGTCAGCAAAACCCAAATTACCAGACCAGTATCTGAGATGACAATTTTCCCTCCACATGTTCCAAACAGGAAGTAAACAGTGATTGTGCAGGTCAAAACAAAAAATTAAAAGCTGGTGTTTTACACAAGCAAAAAATCCTTTCTGCATACTTAATTCAAGTGCAGTGCCTTGCTTACAGAAATGTGAGTTTGCCAAAGCTCAGGGCTGACAGGACTCAGTCTGGGACATAACATGGGATCAGCACATTTGGCATATTTGCTGACTGCCATGCTACTGCTTGGCGTTTGTGCCCCCTGAGAAAAGGGTGTTGATTGAGATGTTAATTTCTGGTGTTTGCTGCTGCTTGCCCTGGGTAGTGAAGGTAATGCAATAGTTTCAAGACAGTTGCACAGGACTGGTCTGGCTGGAGTATCTGTCTCCAGCAAGGCAGTTTATTTCTATCTGCTGTCATCTCGTACAGGGAATTAAAGGGAATAACAATGGAAAGGAGACATTATGGAGTCTCTGCTTTTCACTATTTGTTTACATTTTGGCAAAGGGATATCGCTATAACATTGCCCAAACATTACTCTAAAACTCCCTCTGAATCATTGCAGAGATCCTCTTTTTTTTTAGGAAACCTGTGGTTACACCTCCACATCCTCCACAGGGGTGTAACTCACCCCTGTGTCTTATGCTTTGAAGTTTTCTCATGGAATAATGAAGTGGTCTGCTATTCCACTAGAAAACCTGGACAGTTGTGATGGCTGTCCATTCTAGTTGTTCCTGTGGGTTCAGCCCCAATGCTCTCTCATTAAGCATTCAAATCACAACCATAGGTTACAGCTGCCTGTTCCTAGCAAGATGACAAGAGCAGGAACCAGCTCAGAAAGCAAACTCTTGTCCATTTCACTGGGTTTGCTCAGGCCAGCATGGGATCAAGGAGAGGAGAAGCTTCATTATGCCAAGGTGTCAGGATGCTGACAGTGTAACTATTACAGCAGGTAGACTTTTAGGTTGGCTATACTATTGTTAACAAGAGGTCTGTGAGTAGGAGCACGGACACCTATGAAATAGATAAAAATGTAATTTGTGCATGAAACAATCATAATATCATAGCAGAGACGATGCTGCAATTGCACTCTGTGCTTTAGAAATGCAATGAAGAACATAATACAATCTGGAACTCCCATGACCAGCAATGCTCCCATTTAATCTACAACAGCATACAGAGCATCTCTTTACCCCTCTCCCTGGAGGGAGCTTATACAAAAGGCTTTGTGAAAGGATGTCTGTACAGCATTTTTCAGGTGTAATGTTACAGTCCTTTCAAACACTGGATCATGTTTTCCTACTGTAAAATAACTGCAGTGTCGTCAGCTCTCACAACTTACAGGTTGGTGTATTTTAAAAGTCTCAACTGTGGTAATTTTGCCTTGCTTGAGGATTTTAGTGTCTATTAAAAAAGGAATCTATGATTTTTATTCATATGGCAAAAGAGTATGCATGCGTGTATGCAACCCTAATACAGCCTAAGTACACTAGTAAATAAGACTGATGAAATTTTATCCACTGGAGGGTATCACAGGTTTTGAATGTTCCTGTTCGAACAGTCGCATAGTCATCCTTGTTTACTCAATTAGTCCAAGTTTTGCAGCTCTCAGATGTAGCATGTAGAGCTGAAACAATCTTTTTACAGCTTCCTTATAGCAACAAAGCAAGAAATGTTATGGTGATATCTTTTAAAGCTGAATTACTACAATGCTTAACTAGTCACACACAGGAAAACACCTCAGAGGTAACACCAAATGCAAAGTAGACATGAGTAGATGAATGAATGAATGAATGAGCACAGCTTTCTGCAGCCCTTGGATAATTTTTACTGCTTGTGAAAACCCATGTGGATTTAATAGCTGGACTTGCTGTTAAACTAGATGATACTACATTTAGCATGTAGCAAAATAAGAGTATTGAATAGAAAAATTAGTAATTTATGCTTGACTAGGCTATCAAATGTGTACCAAAATGACTGCTCTTCAGCTGTGAAAATTGTCTCACTTCCATCAAACAACGCAAAATGACTAACATTAATGCCAAAAAAAATGCCACTATGTTTAGGTTTTTTCTTAGAGGAATAAAAACAAGGATGATGATGATGATCATTATTATTATTATTATTACTACTACTATTATTAATAATAATAATAATCTTTCTTTTAAATAGTTGATACTTTTCTATTTGAATGCATTTGCTAAAATCATATAAACTCCATTATAGGAAATGTCTTATTTAGCAGGCTATACCTTCATCTTTTGAATACACTGGTTCACATGCCTGAAGAACCTGGCTGCCCATAGTCCAGCTGCTTCTCAGATTCTCTCAAGTCATCCATGAAGCTTGCAGGCACGAGTACAGGTTCAGTCTCAAGTCTTTTTGACAGAAGTCAAGACATTACAGTACCTGAGCCACAACCATAGCCACAAGGCAGTTTTCATCTCCTAACCTGTGCTCCTTGCAAAAGGAAACAAGGAGGTCAGTTTTTCTATCAGCAGAATACTCAACCTGGAAATTTTAGGTGAAAGAACTCTTTTATTGTGACAAACAATGTCATTCAACATGCACAAGCAAGGTTATCACTCCAGTACACATCAGTTGTACTGTGATGAAGACAGTCTGCTGTATACTACTTCCAGATTTCAGAAAATGGCATCTCTCTTTTTATTTTCAGTAATTAATCTTTTCTTGATTTCACATTCTGTGCAACTGCATTAACCCACAGCACATCAGAATTTCATTCGCCCACTATTTTCAATCCCACAGTATTTCAGAACAATACAAACCTTGTTTAACTTCAACCTAACTTTAAGTTTTCTAAGAGATGATGCACCACTTCATCATTCATAAGGAAATGCATATTAGAAAATTGCATCATGCATTTTGGTTCCAGTCAGAATATTTTAAATGAGCTTGTCTGAAAGGAAGACAAGGAAGGAGAATGTATAAACTGACAGTTTGTGATGCTGGTGCTATTTCATTGAAGGATATTTTTTGGACATTACATGAAGCCTGAAATCCTCCTCTGCCAAAAGAAGTGATAGCTGTAGACAATTGACTGCAAACAGTCACCCTTCTCCTTCCATTGTTATGTAAGTATTAACAGAGATATAAAAATAAAGCACAAGAGGGTGTCATTCAAAGTGTTTGTCCATTTTTTCTCAGAGTTGATATTCTCTTAATATCAATTAAGAGAACCCTTCCATAGTGACGGTTGAACCCTTAATTAAAACCACATGATTTCTAAGACAGAAAAATTTTATTTGAGAAGAATCATTCAACTGGCAAGAATAGAATATAAAGTGACAAGCAGTAGAGATCATGTACATTGATGCTTATTTGTGTAGTGGTGTTCCTGTTGGTATCACAGGTGTTCCACAACATTAAAAAGCAAAGTTAATGTCAAATACATTAATTATGAGTTGAAATAAAAAAAAGATAAAAGCCCAGAGTTTTGTTGTAGCTTTAGGAAAAGCTAATAAACTCCTAAAATAGGTTTAAAAATCCAGTCAACTGGTGAATTTTTGAGTCCTGTAAGCTCAAAGAAATGGGTGCATTTCAAAAACTAAGAAACAATGCTATGTATTAATCACAACCCCTCTCTTTTGCTCTCTTTCCCTTTTTGATGTATTAATATCTGTAGGACTGCACAGAAAAGGATCCAAAGACATCACAGTCCCTCAGATGTAAAACAGAGTCTGACCCTCATTTTGGGACCCTCTCCAAGCACAGCTGTGAACTTCATGAAGATTAACATATCCACAGTCAGGCAAAAGGTTATACACATATCTACCAAAAATTGAGATGTTTTAAATAACAATTTCTTACCCCTAGGGTTACTTCATATCACCAAATGAAGAGATTAAATGTGCAGATGACCTGTGAGATCAAATTACCCTTGTCTTGATGAATTCTCAAAGCATAAATTACCTACATTGGCACTATTTCACTGGCCATGATCCTTTATTTCAGATTATTGCTATACTGTCTGGAAAATTATGATCAAACTTGCCCACAGGTGCAGATTCAAAGCACCAAACAGAATCTTCTGTTTGGACTATTAATATACAGGACAATATTTCACAGTCTTGCTTCAGGAATGGAGTTTACTTTTCTTTTAACAAGAAAACTGATCACTACAGTCAGAAAATTTTATCAGCTAGTCTACATTGTTAGTAAATAAGAAACTATCAGAATCTAAGAATATCATGTTATGCTCCTTTAAGTACCAAAATCAAGCTCATCATTGTTGCTTTGCAGACGAAACAGGACTGGAACTTGATATTATTCCTTTCAATGTCAAGAATTCCACTGCTACAGACTGCTAGGAAAGAGGATCAAGCCCGAACGACAATTGCCAGCACTGTCCAGAAATTACACTGTCATTTAGGGTGACTGAGAAGATCCAGGCCTTAATTTCCAGTTGCTCATATTTCTCCAAACCTCTATCATGCAGTCAGCTTTGTGTTTAGTCACAGATGTCAATCTCTTATGTTATGATGCTAAAAGAAATCTCCTTCACCAGTTTGTGCTAAATGGCACAAGAAGGCAGCTAAGCATATGGGTTTTTTTAAGACAAGAAAAAAATTCAAAATTTCATCATTTTAATTATACATAGAACAGGTTGTAGTTTAATTTTTACCGGTGATACAGAAACACAGAATAAGCTGAGTTGGAAAAGATCCACAAGGATCATCACCTGGCCCTGCACAGCGCATCCTCAGAATCATACCATCTGCCTAAGAGTATTGTCCAAGCGCTTCTTGAACTCTGTCAGGCTGGTGTGGTGACAACTGCCCTGTTCCAGTGCCCAGCCACCCTCTGGGTAAAAAACTACTTACTAATATCCAACCTAAACCTCCTTCAGGCCATTCCCTTGGATCCTGTCATTGGTCACCACAGAGAAGACAGCAGTGCCTGCCCCTCCTCTACCTCTCAAGAGGAAGCTGTGTCTGCAGTAAGGCCTCCTCTCTACCTCTTCTTCTCCGAGCTGAACAGACCAAGTGGCCTCAGCCACTCCTCACANATCACCTGGCCCTGCACAGCGCATCCTCAGAATCATACCATCTGCCTAAGAGTATTGTCCAAGCGCTTCTTGAACTCTGTCAGGCTGGTGTGGTGACAACTGCCCTGTTCCAGTGCCCAGCCACCCTCTGGGTAAAAAACTTTTCTCTAATATCCAACCTAANGGCCTGATGCCCCCCAGGACACGGGTGGCCCTCCTGGCTGCCAGGGCACTGCTGGCTCATGTTCAACTTGGATCCCCAGGTCCCTTTCCGTGGCACTGCTTTCCATCTTCTCATTCCTTCTCCATCCGTACATTCAGGATTACCCCATTCCAGATGAAGAATTCAGCACTTTCCCTGTGTTGGACTTTATATGGTTGATAACTGCCCAACTCTCTAATTTGTCAAGGTCTCTCTGCAGGGCCTCCCTTCCTTCAGGGGGCTTGAAAACTCCTCCCAACGTAGTGTCATTGGCAAACTTGCTTAGGATCCCTTCTAGTCCTGCATCATGAACATGTTGAAAAGCACAGGGCCAAGGACGGCAGAACTAACGACAGGTCTCCAGTGTGATGTCTGCTCATTCACTGTAATTCTTTGTGCCCATGTTCTCACCCATCACATGCTGTGTTTATCCAGCAGTGGGCTGGACATTTTGCCCAGAAGGGTCCTGGAAGAGGCAGTATCAAAAGCTTTGCAGAAATACAAAAACATTACACAACTAAGTGTGAAAAAGAACTTGAGATTTGCAACACGCAACAAGAGTGTTTTTGTATGAAAGATGATTGTGTACCTACACAGAGAGCTTGAAAGCCCATCCTTTTGTCAAATATTCAAAAATATGTTTATACTACATTACTTGTGCCTAACTTCCTTTTGCTTTTCTTGCTTCACTGCGATTTCAGTATGAAGCCAATCAAATTTCAAAAGCGCAAGTCAGGTGTATGTAGCAAAATAAAAAAGGAGATTAAACTTTTTTCTGGGGCTAGCAGAAACATAACTGTGTTTTTTACAGCACAAATGTTGGACCCAGATTCTAATTAAATTTCTAGTCTGTGCAAGAAAACAAGCTAATAGCTACATGGGTTTTCTAATCATTCTCAAGTACATTATTATTCACATTAAAGATTTCTTGATCTCATTTTATTATATTTTTTTCCCTTTTCATTGTCTTTTGTTCTAGTGAAGATGGGGTAGGAGGTTGCACGGTCTTACTTTCTTTTTTGGAGATTTGAATTAGATAGCCACTGTTCTGACACGTACTGGTAGCTTAGTACATTTAGGACTGTCATCTGCTTCCACCTTTGTGATACTGCCTTTCTCCCATCTCTTGAAAATATTCAAAATAGAATTGCAAAAATTACATAGAACTGGGAGATACCACCTTTCATGTTATTTGGCACTTTCATGCAAGACAAACCAGATATCATTATCTGTATTTTGAGAATCACAACACAAAGGATGGTCTCCCCGGTAGGGAAGAAAAGACATTTCTTCTGCATGGAGAAGGTTCACTGAAAGTCTCAGAGGGTGATAACTAGGTGTTCTGATGTCTAGTTTACACAAAATTTAGATGGAAGCATCAGAGACAGACACATGAGTTACAACACTCATGGTAATATCAATTCTTATGCTTAAAGAACTACAGACATCATAAAGAATCAATACAGTTCAGGAATAAGCCTAAAATCCAAGATAACCTTAATAGTTATCTTACAGAGCTGATATATTCCCTGAAGAAATTTAGTGCATCTTTCCAGACAGATATTAATACTCTTTCATACATTATCCACTTTCCTTGACACTTTATTTGCCATCTCTGTGGTATTTATAAAAGTTTAAAGCTAATAGCACAACAAATACAACTAATGGTAGAGCAGATGCATGTAAATCTTGGGAAGAATAAATTATAGAGTGTCACAGTAAACTGAAATTAATGGATCTGAAGCTGAGTGCCTGAGAGTAAATAGGTTTAGTTGTATTAGAAGACTATGCTCTCAAATATTGAAGCAAACAACCCTCTTGCTGAAGGCTAATTGCTTCTCTAGCATGATACTGTACCATGTTAGCATACATATAAAAAATCATCTAAAAATCAGTGGGTGAGCTGATGCTGGGCCAGCTGCAGGACAGCAGGTAGGGACCTGAAGAAAGGTAGAAGACTAACTTTTCAGGACTGCAGGAAGGACTGAGGCTTTTATCTATGTACGGTTTGTTAAGAAAAGATCTCCTAAATTCTGTATGTCCTCAGGGACACACAAAGTATTCCTCTTCCCATTCTTCCCTTTCATTCAATCAAATTCGATGTTATCTGCTATTTGAGTTTAAACTCTTCTCTGAGAGGGAGTAGCCAGACTTAGCCTGTTTCTTAGCAAGCAAGCCTTGCCTTTTCATTTTACAGGAGCTGAAGGTCAATGCACTGCTGTTACAATCCTTGTCCTCTGTCAAGGAGGCAGCATGTTACTCATTCCAGGTGAAGCAAATCAGCTTTGAGAAGAGGTGATTCTGGTCAGTGGCCAAATGCAAGGGAGAGAATCACAGAATGGTCTGGGTTGGAAGGGATTTTAAAGGTCACCCAGTCCAACTGCTCACCATGAGCAGGCATATCTTCAACTAGATCAGGTTGCTTAGAGCAACCTGAGCTCTGCTGTCAGTCTGAAGTAGAAGGGGTGGCTACATACACCTGTTTGTTGTATTAGCCTTGTCCTTACCTGGACAGGTCTTAGTATGGAGTAAGGGAATAACTCCAAGGAAACTGGACATTCAGACAACAGCAACTTCCTTATTGAATGAGACTGTCAAGGAAACTGATACAGTAAAAAGTCTGTAGTATTATATTTGCAGTTATCCTGAAATTCCTACAAAGTGTAGAATTCTCTTCTTCTTGTTCATTCTTATTTGAAAAATGTCAGTGTGCTTGTGAGACCAGAGTTAATTATGGAGTATCAATGAGTAAGAGAAAAACAAAACAATAAAACAAAACAGCAAACCCATTAACCTGAAACAATATCACTCTGACCTGTGGTCTAAACTTATCCTGTAGGAAAACAGAAAGCCAGAGGTTTTCCTCTAGTGTGATGACCTCACCCAGGATCTTGAATCTTTGAAAAACAACATAGAAAGCAAATGTATAAAACACCCTCCAGGTCTGTCCAGCAAAGCTGGATGAAACTGTTAGACTCCAACCTGTTCTCTAGATCCACTTTTCTCTTCTGTATTAATTTTTTTAGTTCTGCCCTCATTGCAGCTGTGGAGCCTATTGCCAGGGCCTTTACAAGATGGTGACCTCCCAAACTTTGAACATAAAAGACAAATGCAAAGTATAAGAGGTGCATCAATGCCTCATCAGCTTTTACAAGCTCATCCATATCTGGCGAGATAGTGTGTGCGGAAAAATTTCCTGACACCATGGTAAAATACAACAAATAAGCCACATATGTTTACAGGTGTGAGAGGAGATGATATTACATATCCTCCAGAATAACTACCTTCAGATAATTTATTCATCTTTTAGCTCTGCTACATCCATCTGTCATCCACACAGGCTTAAAATACATGAGTGGAGGAAATATAGTAATTTGGACGCCAAACTATATAACAAGTGTTAAAGCTTTTCTATAGATTACTTCTGCAGAGGTACATTTCACATTTTCATTATAAAAGGTTTATAAGTAGAAGAATTGTTTTTTTAGAGTTGGAATGATGAAAACATAAAATGCGGCTAAGAAAGCATCTTCCCCCTTATTTCTGACTTTTGTCATTGATTCTTTACTCTTAAAAATCCTCTCATATATTCCAAATTTGTATATATTAGACATATTTCACACAGTATTTGCCCTGTTCTTTTTTGCTGACATCTCAGTCACTTATTCAGAAAATGCTGCTATTCCTCTTATCAGCTTCAGCATCTCCTGACACTCTGCAAGCAGCAGTACCTTTTTATCTAAATCTTTGCAGTAGCCTGTCTGTAGATGGCAAGGGAGCCTATCAGGAGGAAAAGCTGAGACCTTTCTTGTGAAATTGTGCTGCCTGAGCAGTTCTGGTGGTTAAGCTTACAGGAACATAATCCATCCCTGGTGCTCTCCTTAGTACTTGTCTGCCTTTTGTGGATGCACACAATTCCTCCCTCATTTGTTTCACCAGACCCTGTTTAGTGGTATTTTACGCAACAACTACTATTGATACAGAAGTAGTAATAGCCCCTGCAGAGAAGATAGAAAAACATCATTGCCACAAGTGGGCTTGTAATTTGCATTTAATAACCCAGAGCTCGTTGAAAAAAAGGTTAACTCAGTGAATGCATTGGAATCCAGTAGAAACATTTGCTCTTCATTTTGTACAATTTGTTCCAGTATAGTTTTTATACTAACAAAAGGAGTAACTGGAATATTTGGAAATTTTCAGTTCTACTTACATTAATTTGTGCATTAGAATATTTCTCAAGGATTTCGTTTGTCCTTATTTCTGACCATTATATTTGGAAATGCTGGAACTGTGAGATCAGAAAGTCAATTTCTCAACTAATATCATGAACGTGTTATTCAGACTTCCACTCATTTTTAGTGAAAGAGAGGAAAGATCTATCCTTGGTGGCTGTGACAAAGGTTGCTATATGCAGTTCTCTTGACAGTCGGACAGTTTCTTAAATGAACAACAAAAACCTACTCTTTGTGTCTCCAAAAAATCACACTAATCACTGCTTATGAAATAAACTAGAAAATTGATTTATGTTTTAAAATTATCTGTTATAAAGGGACAGAACTCCTTTTATTGTGTGGCCACCAAAAAAGAAATCAAAAAGCAGCAGAATCAGATGGGTTTGTTTCAAAAATGGATTTCCAAATGTATTTTAAACTAATCAAAAACAAATAAAAAAACATACAAATTATAATTTAAATCAATACCATGCTGGGTGACATTTTGCAATAAAAAATGAAAAATATAAAAAATAATACCAGGATCAGCAAATATTGTGACCTTAGAACCTCATTTTGCCTCTCCACAGAGTTGCCTAATTTTTTATTGTCCTTTCATTTTTAAACAAAAGGAAATTTATTATGAAATGAAAAATCAGAAAGTTTAGATCTACTGACTTTTGTCTGCCTTATCTGGGGAAAAGTCATGTGACAATTTCCAGGAAGAGTTTAATGAAAGATGTGAATTCCAAAGGACTTAAGTTTGATCTAGAAGCAATCAATAGGACCAGCTCTGTGCAAACCATGGCAACAAGAGACCAAAGACCTTATTACAACCTTATTAATAATTCCAGGAATCAAAATGTACCTAAAATGCCTATATTAGAATAGTTGCATAACTTCACATCCCCCCACTGATTTCACTTCCACAACTATTTTAACAACAAGAAAAAAAATTAAACCCTTACAATAACCTAAAGAGGATTGGATCAGGTTTTAGCTTAATTAAAAAGCTATAAGAGTAAGCTGAAGGACATAAATTAATAGCACTCCCCCCTCGCCCAGTTACAACAGTCAAATTTAGGAAGGGACAATAATTTAAAATCTCTGCATGTAGAAAAAACTTCTATCAAATCAAATGACTTCTTGAGAATTATTTTTTCTTCCAGCTCTCTCAGTGGCAAAATTTCAACAGGTTTAAGTGGGAAAAGGATCTGACTGTTGCAGATGGAACATTGTGTGTCTGAAACTTTGTCTTTTCGGTTCATCTTGCAATGCACACTCAGTGATAACAGTTAACTCCACCAGTAATTTCTTATTTTATTAAGCCCATGCTGGTTTTGGAAAAAGGAGACATATAGAAAATGAAAATGAAAATGAAAATGTTCCTTACTGACATGACAAATAATGCATAGGTGGGGAGGACTGAAATGAGATGCAGAATTTAATAAAAACATGAAATTACGCAGTATTGTACATAAAAAGCATATGCTGTGTATGACTGCACTGCAGCAACTAAGGCTGAAATATTCTTCAGTGAAGTAACAGAGGCTGGTAGAGGGTGATATAAAGAGAATTCAAAGAGCAAATCCAGTAAAATCCATTAAAAACCCTCTCAAATTTGATGAAAAACTGTAAGGAATGTTTCTGTGATAATGGTGACCTTGAACTTCACTGGCTTCAAAAAATGCAGTTATCTTTTTAGTGACTTTGCTGGTGTAAAGCAAGATTTAGATACGTTCACTTCTGTGTGAAAATGTGACATATACAGGACACAACATCTTTTACCAAGGTAAATAGGCTGCGTTCAAAAGGGAAAATGAGGAATTTTTGCACAGTTAAGAAACTGCTGGGCATGTATGAAGATTGAGCTGATGGTTCATGCTGTTTTATTCTTCCTAAACTAGAATTACTCTGGAAACACTGTTTCTCAATTCACTATCAAGTCATCATCCACACATGGATACAAACGTCTGTATTTAATAATTCATTCATGCTTATCCAATAAGTAATGACAAGTAGAGTCCCATAAAATTAGAAATAGTCTTATTCATTCTCATTTATTCTTCCTAAATCATCTATTCCGATAGAACAACATAGTATCTTTATAATCTAAATAACAATCTGTCCTTTCAGGAAAATGAACTAACACCACTCTTAGAATTTAGGTATCTGGCTATTACCTACCTTCACCTTTAGTTTGTAGTTCTCTGAATTTTCAACAGTACTATTTCAAATAGTGCTTAAACTTATATAAGAATTTTTATGCAGTGTTTATTACTGTACCCAGTTCAGAAAGATGCTGACTTATATTGGTTCTGAAATGTTTGTCATTTTGTTGTTTCTTTAGACAGCAATCTCTCCCTAAGTAACTGAAAAATGATTAGGATTAGGATTTGAGGAATAATTAAAATTTAGAGTACTGGGAAATCCATGATTAAATAATGTGTCCTTGTTTGCAGTGAAAGGAAAAAAAAAGAAATTATTTTTAAAATTCAAACATTTAGATTCCCAGGTAATACAATAAAGAAAACTTTCTAACTGAGTTTGTTCCCATTTTTCATCTGTTAAAACTCTGAGGTTTTAATCTAATAAGGTAGTTAAATTATAGTTTAATTTAACACTTACAAGGGTTTTTGGTTTTCATTACAAGTTTTATATTTTATTGCTATTATTTGCATTTGAACACATCCTGAATAAGTTTTTCATCTGTATCTGTTTATATTTTCTCCTTTATATCTTAGCTACGATTAAACAAAGCACAAAAACATATGAATATACTGCTCTTACAATTTCATTGTGTCATTCTTTCTAATTCTCTATCAAAATAGTCAGAACTACACTAAAATCATTTGCATGGTGTCTCATATTACCTGTTTTTTGAAGCATAAAATAGGTGTCAGTAATTCTTGATCTATTCCTAATACACATTTAGATGTATAATAACATTTTAGTATAAATAATTTTCTATATAGTCAGTAAAAAACATTGAGCATGTGCATGTCTGAGTCTTCATACACAGCTTTGATAAGCTCAGTTAGAAGTTATTTTTAGTATTTCTAATGATTGCAAAAAATGCCAGTAAGAGCAATCCTTTCCATGAAATAACAGCAAATACTCATATTCATGCTGTTCCTGAGAGTCATTTGGTTAAAATGTAAGCTGATATAGAAACTACAATTTTAAAACATTTGCTGCTCACAAAATGATATCTCCAAGTTGCCCTTCAACAGAAAGTTTCTAGTGTAGCAGTGAGTATCAGCTCACTGTCCAGAGCAAAATTTTCCAGCTGAATGTCACTGTGTACAAAGCCTTCTGTTATCAAATGGCCTGAATATTTCTGCAAGGTGAAGAACTCGGAAATTCTTTGGCCACAGTGATTCAACTTGTCCCTCCTTTCCTATGGAGCAACTTTCAGAGACTGATTATAGACTTTTCACTGCTAGGGAGTTTGACATGCTCATGAATTTTCATGTGATCTCTGTATAGTTGCCTTCCTAAAGAGACCTTTTGGAACCACGAAAGAAAGGTAGAATCTACTTTTTCTAATTCTTGTTCCACTTATGCACCTTTACAAGGCTTTAGGTAAAAGATGGTTACAACCTGAGACACTGTTCCCATTTCCAGCAGGGTCTATAGAAATAATATCAGAAAAAAATGTAATTCTACCAAACTCAAAAAGGGAGGTGAACTGTCTACAGTAATCATACTAGCCATCTCATGATGTTTCTATAAGTATGCAGCTTGCTACAGTCTTCCAGGGGATATAGCAGAGTCCTTGCAAGGAAACAAAGCAGCTGCCACAACCCTTTATGGAGACTGGTAACCACATTTTCAGGCTGTTAAAACAAAGAGACATGGTGTGACTGTTCTATGCCCTACACCAAGAGTTGCAGGGCCATGATTGTCATTTCTCAGTCTTGCATGCACCCAGATGCCTGAACTGCTCTACAGATGAAGTACAACAGTAAGACCCTTGTCTTCCTCTCCCCAACCTTTTCCACTCTTGCCTCCAGCTTCTCCTGACCGCACCTCCTCTGCTACCAGCTGGTTCGTTGCAAAGCTGCCCCACACTTGGTGTTTGCTGACAGGAATGGTGGAGCTCAGTTGCTTACAGGACTAAAAAGCAATTAGTTTACTCTTCCTGTAGATATATGGCAGGAGTCAAGGCAAAGTGGCTTCTTTATTGTACAGCAAAATGACATGGAAGCAATGCTGAATAGATAGGACACACATTGTTAATTGAGACCACCTTCAGTTGCATTGTGCCCATGATGTTTCTGAACTAGTTCTTTCCCATCTTCTTTTATATATTAGATCAGTTATTTATAAAAATAGTTAGTTATGAGAAGTTGCCCCTGGAAAGTCCCAGGCATACAATGCAAGGAAGAATACTTGTAGAACATTTAGACAAAAATTCTGTATTTCTTAAAGCCTCAAATCATTTGCTGAGACTTGTTTAACTTTCATATTACTCTATTCACCTTGTGGTTAAAGCTGGAGAATTTGGTCTCCAAATAAATTTTGGGCAATATAATATTGTCAATCAGACTTTACAATATGATGATTTACTGCAAAGTTAAATAACTTTAAAGTTTCAGTAGAGATAAAAAGCGGAACTAGGGAATATTTCAGTGAACTCCTTCCTGCACCCCATGCTGTAAATTGAAATTCAGATATGGATACAGTGGAATTATTTTTGGAGGATAGATGCAAGGGATTAGAATCATCAGTTTATTACATGACCTCCATGTGGTTGACAATTGCTGTGTTTTGCATACCACATACACAGAAACAAAAGACATCTTTGTCCAGGTGCAAAGTTGGGATCTACTAAGATAAGCTCTTTACCACATTCTACAATTTGAATAATTGGCTGCTGGATGCCATCTTCAAATTTCTGATAGATCGATGGATGTTTTATTTACACTTTTCATATTGCTAATCTGGTCTTTCTTTTGAAATTTATTTTCAGGGACATAAGTGTTATTTTCTTTTCCCTGCAGTTTGCAAGGTCTGGTCATCCTTAAACACATGATCTTTAAAAAATTTGCATTTATTTATGTAACTGTGATTGATAAGAAATTTGAATTAATTTTGTTTATGTTATTGTCTTTTCAGTGCTATATTTTCTATACTGTTTTGTTTTCTTCCAGCTCTTTTAACAGAGCCCAACAGATGAGGAAGGTTCTCAGAGCGGCTAAAGGTGTCTGGCTACCCCACCATATGTTCACTTTTATAAATTTGTTTCAATGTTCTTAACCCAGACAGTGGTAGAATGCATTTTATGTTTTAGTACACTTCAGATTTTTTGTGGCATCTCTATATGTTGGCAAGCCAAACTTATTTGTTATCATGCATTCAGAGCTTTTTTCTCCTCTTCGGTACTGGGTTGCTATATTGCATTACTATTCTTAATTTTATTATTTCCTCACTTTAGTATAATTTTATCTCTTAGGTACGCAAAACAGAACCTAACTTTTAACCTAACCATGTAACAGATTATTAACAGATAATCTATTCTGTCATCTAAGATACTGTCAGAGCATTAAAACTATTGAAATGCTTTGTGACATATACGATTCTTCCTATATTGTCTTTATCTATATTGTCTTTATCTATCATTTCAGGTTTTTTTGGATTATGTACAGGCTCTCATGAAAGTCTACCCCATGTTCTTGGAAGGGAGTGGCATTTCTGTAGTCAGCTGGGAAGTGATCTTTGTCTCTATGTTGCGACTTTTCTGGTGATTTGAGGCATAAGGCCTCATTTTCACCTGACATCTCTGATAGTTGGATAACAGGCATTTTGGTCAGCTGGATGCTTTCAGCAGTGGTTTTTTCATGATGCTTTCTGAAACTCATGATGAAACCTACCTGATGTGATGATTTTATTCCAAAGAGCAAAGAATATTTCTTCCAAGTATACTCACACGCTCTTACTGAGTCTTTAGTGGACCTTTTATCAAATGGAGCAGATTGGCACTTTTCTGTCACTACGGCTCCCTCGATATATCAAGCAGTATGTTCTCAATTGTTAGTAATAGGTAGCAACTTCTTTTGCAATTGCTATTCTGCAGCTTAGAATCAATGCAAAGCCTCAGAAAGAATAGCTAGTTCTCAAGAATGTGATTTCATAAAAAGCTCTAGGCTGAAGCACTTTCTTCATCATCCAAAACAAAACAAAGCTATTAGGATTTTCATTCATGAAAAAATTAAGGTAATATGCTAGCTTCAGAATAGCCAACATGACCAGGTTAGGATACTAGTTTGACACTAATGTTAGAACAACCACATTATAGACACCGTTTTTCAATTTTTCCTGTTAGTGTTCTTCCATATTAAGAATTTAATTAAATATCCACTTCACCAGGAATATGTTCATTTCACAAGAAAATAGTTTCTAGACTAAAGAGTGAGGAATCTGGAGAATCAAATTCTAATACACTCAGAGATCAGTCTATTGCCTGAAGAATTAATTTTCTCTCTTGATTAATTTTATTTCCTAATAAAACATATTTTAATATAATAGGTGTATTTCCATACAGAAAGTGTGACTTTGCTGTATGATTCCATTTCTGTCATTGCTTACTCACCAAACACAACTATTGAAAATAGTGGTGGGTGAAAATACTGAGCTGCCCTCACATTTTTGTTAACACATTTCTTTAGTAACAGCAGCAGAGCTGAGCTGAATCCATTTTGTCAGTCCCACATGGTATGTCGTGTGGTCTGCTTAGAATCTGCAACTGCTGTTTATGTGTCCACTTCACTAACATGTTTCCTTGTATTGCTGATAAAGGTCCATAGCAACTATTCTTTCACTTAATGATTATCCCCTCACATAAGTACTGGGCTGTTTCAAAAGGGTCTACTGTCTTGAAATGTTACATGCAGCTGTATTTCAAGTCTCATAAAGTCTAAGTAATATAACCTTTTGCTGGTCAAGGTTTCTTTTCCCTATGGACAGACCTTGACATGAGAAGCAGAGTTGGATTGTGCCAGCTCATTTCTGCACCTCTGCACTGCCAGTACTGCATTACAGACATACTCCCGATCCTGCTGTGATTCAACTGCTGTTGATTTAACAGCACAGTGGCAAATTTGGCTGCTGTCTTCGTGTGTTATGTGCACACTGAGAGTCTTAAAATCTGTTTAAGCCATATTCCAGGCAGTCTTCTTTGTGTTACAAGGCTTTAGTCCTCAGTCACCTTCATATTACTGCGCTACTTAGGAGAGCCAACTACCCTAGAATACAAAATGTGTATGCACCTTCTCTACTGTTTACAAGCTTGTTATTGTCTTTCTGCTTTACATGTTTCTTTTCCAAGCTGAATAATTTTAACCATCCGTGGTGGAAACCATTCATTTTTAATTAATCTTTCTCCAGTGCCCCCTCCACGTTTCTTGGTGTGGTGACTTCATAATTCTGTCCTGGACTGCAATGGTGAATGCTGTTATTTTGTTTCCTGTCTAGGATGAGTGACACTCTTCTCCTTGAAGCCCTTCTGCAGGGATGGGCTGTTTTTCTCAGTTATGTTTCCAGTAATCTTGAGTCATGTATGCCAAAACCTTATCTTAAGTAACTGGTTTTGTGCATTGACAGAGATTGATATTGAGGTAGGAGGAACTGTATTCTAAACCAGCTTCGTATTCTTAAGCAGTCCTCCAGAAAGTGACCTGGGAGTCCTGGTCAGTAGCAAGTTGAATATGAGCCAGCAGTGCCCTGGCAGCCAGGAGGGCCACCCGTGTCCTGGGGGGCACCAGGCACAGCATTGCCAGCCGGGTAAGGGAGGGGATTGTCCTGCTCTGCTCTGCACTGGGGCAGCCTCACCTCGAGTGCTGGGGACAGGTCTGGGTGCCACAGTGTAAGGAAGACATTAAACTATTAAGAGAGTATTCAGAGGATGGCAGTGAAGGTGGTGAAGGGCCTTGAAGGGAAGCCGTATGAGGAGCAGCTGAAGTCACTTGGCCTGTTGATCCTGGAGAAGAGGAGACTGAGGGGAGACCTCATCGCAGTTACAGCTTCATTGTGAGGGGGTGAGGAAGGGCAGGCACTGATCTCTTGTCTGTGTTGAGCAGTGACAGGACTTGAGGAAACGGCCTGAAGCTGAGTCAGGGGAGGTTTACATTGGATATCAGGAAAAGGTTCTTCACCCAGAGGGTGGTTGGGCACTGGAACAGGATCCCCAGAGCAGTGGTCACAGCACCAAACCTGATAGAGCTCAGGAAGTATTTGACAATGTTCTCAGGCACATGTTGCGATTCTTGGGGATGTCCTCTTGAGGATGAGAAGTTATACTTCAAGATCCTGATGGTTCTCTGCCAACTCATATTCTGCAATTCTATGATAGAATGCCTTTGTCATCAAATCATTTCCCTTTTCTTTGTAAAACCAGAATTATCTATTTAAAATTCCTGAAAAGGGCTAACATTGAATAAAATCCAAGATCAGTAGAAATGTGCAGATGGAAAGGTTATGTTACCAAAAAAAGGGCATGGGTTAGTAACCTCAGTTGTAGCAATTTTTTCACCTGTTATGTGAATAGAATCGGTGCTATCTCACCCTGAGTACTGTGTGCAGCTCTGGGCCCCACAATTTGATAAGAACGTGGAGGTACTGAAATGCATCTAGGGGAGGTCAACAAAGCTGAAGAAAGGGCTGAGTGGGATGTCCTGCGAGGAGCAGCTGAGGGGGGACCTCATTCCTCTTCTGTACTGCGAGGGTGGTGAGGCACTGGCACAGGTTGCCCAGAGAAGTTGTGGATGACCCAACCTCAGAAGTGTTCAAGGCCAGGCTGAATGAGTCTTTGAGCAATCTGGTCTAGTGGAAGATGTCCCTTCACAGGGCAGAGGGGTTGGAACTAGATGGTCTTTAAGGTCCCTTTCATTCCAAATCATTCTATGATTTTATGATGCAATAATACTCTTTCACAAAAAATAAGGAATCCCAATCTTTATTTGCAGCAGAGTAGTAATGAAAAAGTAGTCTCAGGTATCTGTGGCTTTTTTCACAGATTCTTACCTGTTTCACTTCATTCCTCTATATCTGAGACAGCAGAGCTGCTGAGCCTGCCTGTGCTCTCAGAGAACAGAATTGCGTGGCTCCTCTCAGCAAGTGCAAAAGAAGGATTAAATAATTCTTGATTTTCTGAACATCTCTTTTGGGGATATGATACTTATGAGCTCTTAAGATAGGCAGAGTAATTTCCAGTTCTCAGCTCTGGACTGTAACTTTTTCTGAACATGATAGAAAGGTATAGGTAAGGAAATGAAGCTATTGACAGTGAGATGGAAAAGGAACCAGCCATTAGTAAGGCATAACCAAAGTCAATAACGCAAAGGACCCAAGACTGCCAGGCTTATAACAGCATCATTTGAGTGTCAGATAACAGCACCTTCCTTTGAACACTTTAAGCCATTTTTGCACATTTTATAGCAGAACAATCCAATATCTATTATAATCTAACCTCTACAGACTGTGCACTCAGATACAGTTCCTTCCTTGCCAGGTGAATAGCAATTTGGTGAGGGTAAAGTTTATTTCCTGGGCTAGATGCTAGCAAGACTCGTTGACTCCGGTACACTTCATCTAAAAGGACAAATATCTACTGGCTCATTTAAATCCAGCTGCCACAGTGTTTGTCATCTCTCCTGTTACT
>VYXC01007734.1:21145-60579 GCA_013397175.1 Platysteira castanea
GGAGACCTCATCGCAGTTACAGCTTCATTGTGAGGGGGTGAGGAAGGGCAGGCACTGATCTCTTGTCTGTGTTGAGCAGTGACAGGACTTGAGGAAACGGCCTGAAGCTGAGTCAGGGGAGGTTTACATTGGATATCAGGAAAAGGTTCTTCACCCAGAGGGTGGTTGGGCACTGGAACAGGATCCCCAGAGCAGTGGTCACAGCACCAAACCTGATAGAGCTCAGGAAGTATTTGACAATGTTCTCAGGCACATGTTGCGATTCTTGGGGATGTCCTCTTGAGGATGAGAAGTTATACTTCAAGATCCTGATGGTTCTCTGCCAACTCATATTCTGCAATTCTATGATAGAATGCCTTTGTCATCAAATCATTTCCCTTTTCTTTGTAAAACCAGAATTATCTATTTAAAATTCCTGAAAAGGGCTAACATTGAATAAAATCCAAGATCAGTAGAAATGTGCAGATGGAAAGGTTATGTTACCAAAAAAAGGGCATGGGTTAGTAACCTCAGTTGTAGCAATTTTTTCACCTGTTATGTGAATAGAATCGGTGCTATCTCACCCTGAGTACTGTGTGCAGCTCTGGGCCCCACAATTTGATAAGAACGTGGAGGTACTGAAATGCATCTAGGGGAGGTCAACAAAGCTGAAGAAAGGGCTGAGTGGGATGTCCTGCGAGGAGCAGCTGAGGGGGGACCTCATTCCTCTTCTGTACTGCGAGGGTGGTGAGGCACTGGCACAGGTTGCCCAGAGAAGTTGTGGATGACCCAACCTCAGAAGTGTTCAAGGCCAGGCTGAATGAGTCTTTGAGCAATCTGGTCTAGTGGAAGATGTCCCTTCACAGGGCAGAGGGGTTGGAACTAGATGGTCTTTAAGGTCCCTTTCATTCCAAATCATTCTATGATTTTATGATGCAATAATTCTCTTTCACAAAAAATAAGGAATCCCAATCTTTATTTGCAGCAGAGTAGTAATGAAAAAGTAGTCTCAGGTATCTGTGGCTNGCCCCACAATTTGATAAGAACGTGGAGGTACTGAAATGCATCTAGGGGAGGTCAACAAAGCTGAAGAAAGGGCTGAGTGGGATGTCCTGCGAGGAGCAGCTGAGGGGGGACCTCATTCCTCTTCTGTACTGCGAGGGTGGTGAGGCACTGGCACAGGTTGCCCAGAGAAGTTGTGGATGACCCAACCTCAGAAGTGTTCAAGGCCAGGCTGAATGAGTCTTTGAGCAATCTGGTCTAGTGGAAGATGTCCCTTCACAGGGCAGAGGGGTTGGAACTAGATGGTCTTTAAGGTCCCTTTCATTCCAAATCATTCTATGATTTTATGATGCAATAATTCTCTTTCACAAAAAATAAGGAATCCCAATCTTTATTTGCAGCAGAGTAGTAATGAAAAAGTAGTCTCAGGTATCTGTGGCTTTTTTCACAGATTCTTACCTGTTTCACTTCATTCCTCTATATCTGAGACAGCAGAGCTGCTGAGCCTGCCTGTGCTCTCAGAGAACAGAATTGCGTGGCTCCTCTCAGCAAGTGCAAAAGAAGGATTAAATAATTCTTGATTTTCTGAACATCTCTTTTGGGGATATGATACTTATGAGCTCTTAAGATAGGCAGAGTAATTTCCAGTTCTCAGCTCTGGACTGTAACTTTTTCTGAACATGATAGAAAGGTATAGGTAAGGAAATGAAGCTATTGACAGTGAGATGGAAAAGGAACCAGCCATTAGTAAGGCATAACCAAAGTCAATAACGCAAAGGACCCAAGACTGCCAGGCTTATAACAGCATCATTTGAGTGTCAGATAACAGCACCTTCCTTTGAACACTTTAAGCCATTTTTGCACATTTTATAGCAGAACAATCCAATATCTATTATAATCTAACCTCTACAGACTGTGCACTCAGATACAGTTCCTTCCTTGCCAGGTGAATAGCAATTTGGTGAGGGTAAAGTTTATTTCCTGGGCTAGATGCTAGCAAGACTCGTTGACTCCGGTACACTTCATCTAAAAGGACAAATATCTACTGGCTCATTTAAATCCAGCTGCCACAGTGTTTGTCATCTCTCCTGTTACTCATCCACATTCCTGGAGGCACCAGAAGAGATGGGGAAGGTAATTCTTTGATTTCCTTTCACACTAAGTTATTTATGAACATAATAATCAGGAAAGAGACAATGTGTAGCTCCTTTAAAAGCTATCAGAAAGATTCATTGGGAAATAAAATGCAGTAACTGTGAGATATTTTTTCATTCTATTGAAAGTAGTTTGGTAGCCAGTGTGTACCCTGTTTGTTGTGTTATTAATTAGGGACAGACTTGAGTTCATGGAGTCAGCCTTTAATGTAGGGATGGGTCATGCTGCCTAGGGCTTCATAGTAGTGGCAAAGGCATGTATTTCCTGGTGAGCAGGTCTTTCCATTCTTCCTCCTGATTCAGTTTCCTGTGATACTCTTCTACAAGTAGAGCCACAGAGAGACAGGACTGCTCTGAAAGGCAGCTCTGGGGGTTTCTGGACCAACCACATGCACCGAGAAGTATTCTATCAGCTGTTTTTCCACAGTACTCCCATGTGAATAGGGGAAAAGGCTCACAAGAGTTCCCTGAGGCTCATTCTTTCTGCATTTTCTCCAGAGACAATGCTGTGCTACAACACAGGTGAGCACTTCTAGCCCAGGGTTCTGGGAAAAACTGTGCCAAGGTGACTGATTACTCTTCCTAGGAGATTGGAGGCTAGATGGTGTTTCACAGCTTGAGGAAAGTCACACAGAAAGGAAAGAAGTCACCAACAGATATCCAAAAGGAGACAAAAGAACAAAAAAGAGGGAGAAGCAAAACCCAAGAAAAATGTATCTGTCCTTTTATCTACATGCAGCTTTAGTTGACCTTTTTCTGAGAAGTGCACTCCGTGTATGTTTTCCACATCTCCTGTGTTGACCAACCTATGAAGCAGGACACCTAACCTTACATGTAAATGGGAAACCACCAGTCTTGCCCTGATTTAACCTTATTGGTAAATTTCAGTTTTCCCAAAGCTGTATATGATGCTTTATGCTAACACTGATATCAAGAATCCTGCAAGTAGATTTTCCCAGTCATACTCTTAGTGTGAACTTAGAGGAAATATCTTGGGAATTTCTTGTAAATCAAAACTCACAAATACTTGTGTTGTCCTCTAGATCAGTGTATGGTAACACAGGAAGGATGCAGGCCCTGAGATCATGAAATGTATTTTCTTTTTCTTTTCACTGGTGTCCTATTTTGTGGTATTATTTACAATAAATTAAAATACTAAAACTTCTGTGGACAAAATATTTCATTATTAAAGTTTATTCTCATGTTAAAAAAAATTATGTAACATCTATTTTTAGTGTACCTTTTAATTACAGCAATTTTCCATCACTAGCTAATTGCACTTGTTAGAAAAACAAGGATAAACACACGAGACACTTCTATTGTTAATATACTCTACACTTGTTTTTGAGACAGAAGATAAATTGATGCTACTTTTGTTTTACTTTTTCTTTTTTTTTTTTTGTCCCTTTGCCTTTCCTTTCAGATATATTTCAGGTCTATATTTATGTCTATTTCATTTACAAGTGATGTCAAGAAGTAATAATGCACTGTTTCGCTGCATGGTATGGTGACAATCTGAAAGCTAACCAAAGAAAAGCTTGTCGCCTAAAAACTATGAGGCTTTTTAACAAAATTGCTGAATTTATTGGTACTGTTTACAATCCATACATAACAAAGAGTTATGAAAAAATTCTCTGATATCATTTTCTTCCTTTTCAAGTTTCAAACCAAAGACAATTGAGCCATGAAAAGATTCATGGCTGCATAGATGTAACTGCTTGTGTTCCAGTGGTGTCGAGTAGCTGTCAAGAGGGAGCAGGTAACAGTGAACAGCAGTTGTTCAAATCTTAAGAACAAGATATCAGTTTTAATACACTGGCCACAGTTCTTTAAGGAACTAGGTATATCTGTGTCAGGATGCTGGAAAAAATAACTTCCTTTTGTTCAGCAACAACACTGATAACTCTCCTTGCCATTCTCACTTGTGTATAAAAACACAGCCCTAGGCTGTTCTTGACCCAGGTTCACTGATCTTCAACTTGGCGGAATCATCTTGGAGCTGACCCTTAGCCAAACCTGAAGAAACTCATATAGGCCCTGACGGTCTCAGATCAAAGTCATGAGCAAACAGAGCTCTTTCTGGTTTCACTTAAATCTAAAACTAGAGATGCTGAAATTTACATGAAATTAAATAAACCAAATATTTTAATTGAACCCTTTGGGAACGTCAACAAAACTTCACAGAGCTTTGTAAGTAAAGATGCAGAATATAAATAAGGGATGTCTGAGCTACCATGCTTAGAAAAAAATGTGACTTGCCCATTGCCATCGAAGATATTCAGGTTAGATAGATAGTTCAAGTTTATTTATATTGTGCAAGACAACCTGCATGTGTCTGCATATACAAACCTGATTTAAATAGAGGTATTTACAGATCATGCTAGCAATGTGATTATACCATGCAAGTGATGTGATTGAGCCCAGTATGGCAACTAATATTTATGAAATCAACCAACTAATATTTATGAAATCATCTATCAACTGCAACGATATCTAACACACTGCAAAGATATCTATTTCAATAAAAATATCTATTTCTAAAATGGTAAAAACTTTTACCATTTTATGGATATCATCAAGGACTGTCTGCATAATCCAAAAGCATACAAAAATTATAATCATCTAGAAGTAGACTAGATGTCCCCTACATCTTCCATGTTGAGGTAAAAAAGTATACAAAGTTTTCATAGGACATTTTGTATTCTGATATAGAGAACAGGTTTTGAAGGGTCCACATAGTTCTTTACTGATTTTCACTGAGTGAGACAGTGGTGGTAGATTTATGTCTGGGAAAAAGTAGTGGGAGTTCATTAAGTAGCTACTCAATGGTGAAGCACATTGCTGCTTTTCAAACGGCCTGACTCATGTCCACTCACAGGTTCCCAAAGAAGAGTGAATTGGGGAGGAATAGCACAGCAAAGACACCCTTGCAGTCCTAGATTTCAAATTAATGTTCATTTGCTTTAGACATTACAACTTTTCCCACTGTCAAAAAAGTGAATTAGCAATTTACTAAAATATTTTGATTCTTACCTTTTCCTTTTTGTCTTTAACCTAGGGTGCTGCCAACTGAAATAAAATGCTTGGAATTTTTGATATTTAATTTTCTTTCTTTCTCCACAAAAGACATAAATTTAAGAAGGCATGTTTTAGATGTTACTGTATATTCTTGCACACTTCACACTGCAATTCCCAAAGGAATAGGTCTCAAGCCATTTAATTTGTATCTCTTGTCTTTCTGGGACTTTTGAACTGTTCTCTTAAGAGCTATATTACGAAGAAAAAACAAAAAAAAGTTTTCACAATGCATTTCAAACAATGCAACTCAGAAAATTACTGACAGTAAGTTACAGTAAAATAGCAGTGCATCCTTTTGTTAAAACTAAGGATCTACTCAGGAGATAAAAGGGAAGGAAGAAAGAGGAAAAAACCTCAGGTGGTAACTTGGCCTCAAAATAAATATATAGGCTGAAGTAAAAAAAAATTCTGAGGTGTTTGCAAGGGAAATTGTGCTGCAATTTTAATCTGACTCCATAACTTGATTAATTTTTTGTGTATTTATAATTTTAAAATAAGAAGTGGTTTTACTGACTTTGCTTTGCATACCTCTGATTAAAATATGTCTTTTGCAGGGTAACAGATGAAGAACTATAAGTAAACAAAAGTGCACCTCTTCTAACCCTGAAAATTTCAAATAATATTTGATATGTAAAAAATGGACACCAAAGAGATATTGTGAAGTAAAAATGAGGAATTTCTCTATATTTCTGGTTAATATTTTATTAAAACAGGAGAACCATAAGTGGAATAGGTTACAGAGGGTTAGCTTGGGTAGTCTCTGCTGCATGCTTGTTCTATGTCACACACAGCAAAAGTGAGGTGACTAGGTGTTACTACCGTCAAAGCACAGAACAATGACTGTCAGCCCAGGCATGAAAAAGAGAGTACTGTGTCACCAAAACCCACTATACTTTATTTATACATGTCATTTTTAATACAGCTAGGCCTTTACAAGCTATTGTTTTGCTTCACCTCTAGTAAGAAGTCAAATTTTCCAACTCACAACTTGATAATATTGACATATTTCAAGGAAGTTTTCTTAAGAACTTACTATCTAGAGCTTTCTAATGATTTTCAGACTTGGCCTGGCCAGTAATGCTGAAGGATTATCCATTTCCAGCTTTTTGTGTTTTATGAAATATTACCTATTTCCAGCGTTTTTGTGTTCTACTAGTAATGGCACTGCCCCGTAAATATTTGCCTCCTGTGTGAGAATGGTAATCTGAAATGTGCATATCATGAGGTTCAGGGAAGAAAACCTTTTATGTTTTTCCAGTTATAACATTGCTGAGGCCTAAACTTGAGTTACAGAAAGGCTGGAAATTGGCCTCAACTCAACTGAGGTGAGTCAAAGGAATTTCGCTTTGGACTAGGGGTATGGGTGAAAGTTTAAGAAAGTTTCTCCTAATCCTAGATGCTCATTTGACAAAGTTCAGTGCTATTCAGACACTGAAATTTGGAGACAGCCACAGTCTTTCAGTGCATAAAGACCCACTCCTATTCATAATGAATACGTTGATTTTACTATTGCGTACAATGGAAACAGGAGCTGGGTTTCAAGGAAAAAAAATTTTACATTAGTTTGCCTTAAAATAGTCTGTGGAAAGATCACTTGCTGACCTAAACTGAATGTCCAAAAAAAGAAGGAGCAATAATAAAGAAAAACTTTGAATTATGTATGAAAGAAAATAAATAAAAGAATGAAAGACTACAGAAATAGAAACTAAAATTCAGTGAGAAAAGGAAAATTTAAGAATTAGTGAATGATGCAATCTGAATCAACCACACCTCATTTTATCTGGTCCAAAGTCTATTTGAAGGAGTGAGAACAAAACATGGGGTACCTGAATAACATTAAAGTAAAAGATGTAATTAAACTGTGTGGCACAAATCCATCAAAATCTGACTATTGGAACATTTATAGAAAGTATGAAAGCTTGTGAGACGTATAATGGTATTAGATACCTGTTTTGCCTTAGTTGAACTAATCCTGTAATGAAAATAATGTTCAATATATTTAGTAACAGGTGTTTACATATAAGATTATTTTTTTTAATGACTACATTATTTCAAATTAAGTGTCCATAGGTTTCTTCACAATACTAGAGGTAAAAAGTACAATATTAGAGGTAAAATTTTATTTACATAGAAATGAAGATTTTTTTTTTCCTCCTGAATCAGGCCAGTTATGTGCTGGCCTTAAAACCTGCAAAACAAAATAAGAAAAGGTAATCCCTGCCTCTCCAGCTCACTATTGCTTTCCTTCATGCATTGTTAAAACATTTCATTTGGGAATCAGTCCCAGAAACTATGTAAGCTCCCTACCAACCAAGAAATTTAAGTCATCTGAATTTGGTACCGTGATGTCTGAGCCATTTTGTAAAGTTGCAATGCAAAATTTTGGTCCTGCTCAGCAGTGCACTTAGTTTTCTTTCTCGTTCATTTATTTTGAATTAATAAATTAACCTAGACTATATCATGAGGAAAATAAAAAAAATAGAAAGAGACAATTCCTTTAATAAGATCTTAATCATGTTCAATTAAAAACACACAAAACCAAGAAGAAACATCACAGTGCATTATATTTAACAATAATGTAATATATAATGCTTAAAGTGTAGTAGCTGAGAGCTACTTATACTTTTTGACATGAACCTTGAATATAACCCAGTGTGTCAGTTCATCCATCCAATCTTTTTCCTTTTAATCTGAACTGACTTCTCCCACTACATAACTTCCACATCTGAGCTCATCCCATCAAAAGGAAAGAGCAAGGTTTTAAGGAAGCAACAGTAAAATTATCTTTTGTTCTCAGATTATGAATAATATTATTTTATATTAGCTTAGCATCTCAATTTATTCCACTGTATAGGGCAAAAACCTGTTAGTGTCAAGAGATTATTTTCTTTAATTGTAAAAAGACTGTGGAGTTAATTGGTTCATATTTAGTGAAAGCTAAAGAACACAGCTATAGAGGAGATGTTAAACAAAGACTTATACCTTCTGCAGGTCTAATAGCCATTATTGTTTTTCACTGTATTTAGTATTTTATGCATTTTTTGTAACAGTAAACTCAGTCAGCAGTACAGCAGTCAGACCTGTGAAACTGTTCAAATGAAGGAACATCCTGTTCCATTCTGAACAATTAGAGTAAATTTGTGCTTTCCATTTATGTCTCCATCATAGCATTTCATGGGCAGACTGTGAAACAGGGAGGACCTGTTTGCTGTAGAGTGTGGAAACAGAATGGAAAAGAAAATGGAAAACAAATAAATAAAACAAGTCAATGTTCCTTCCATCCTGTTTCAGTTGGGATAGAATTAGTTTTCCTGCACAGCAGGTACAGTGCTGTGTTTTGCGTTTAGGATGGGGATAATGTTGATAGCACACTGTTGGTTCAGTTGCTGCGCGGTGCTTACACTAAGTCAAGAGCTTTCAGCCTCTCATGCTGTGCTGCTGAAAATGAGGTTGTCAGTGCACCAGAAGCTGAGAGGGAGCACACCAGGACAGCTGACTCCAACTGGCCATGTGGCATCATGCTCAGCACATAAACTACAGGGAAAGCTGACCAGGGACTGCTGCTTGGGAAGTGGCTGGTCATCAGCTGATTGGTGGTGAGCAGCTGTTTTTTATTTGCATCACTTGTCTTTCTTGGGCTCCATTTTCCTCTCTTTTTGTTACTTTCCCTTTCACTACATTTTGGGTCATTATTTTTGTCATTATTTTTTCATTTATTAAGCTGTTTTATTTTCAGTCCAGGAGTTTCTCACTTTTACCCTTTCAATTCTCTCCCCCATCCAACTGGAGGAAAGTGAAAAACTGGCTCTGAGGTGATTAATTGCTGGCTGGAGTGAAATAATGGTATGCCTTTCAAAGTTTCTTCTGAATGTCTGCTGCAACTGAAAATCTGCTTCTTTTGTTTATTTTTAGGATTCTTTAGGAAAGTGATATAAATCTTAATTTTCTAGTATACATACAGAAATGTGGTACCTATGTAAAAAAGGATGGTGAAATAAGAACATACATGAAACCTTTGAAAAACTTGTACATGAGAAATACCAGTTTTTCAGCAAGGAATTTCTACAATATCTCCTGAATGTGTTTGGGGGAGATGTTTCTTGTTAAAAANNNNAGTAAAAAAAAAAAAAAAAAAAGAAAATTTAAAAAAAAAATCTATCTATCTATCTATCTATCTATCTATCTATCTATCTATCTATCTATCTTATTTTTCAAAGTAGCTTGATCCAGCATGAAACAGTCTTAAAAAATGCTCTAACAAGGGTTAAAATGGGATGACTATATAGTAGTTTGTTCCCTATTGCATTGCTGTTCACTTGGAAATGCAAGGTCTAACACTGTTCTTTGTATTTTGTATCAGTGATAGTCTTTATCTGCTCCTTTCCACCTACGAACTTTCTCACTATTTTTTATTTAAGCTCAGTAGAGCATCAAATGGACTGCTGACCCCAGCTCACATTGTCAGCAAGTATAGCTGAAAGCATTACCTGGCCTTCCAAAAGTTAGCCAGATAAGTACCCTTTCTCAGGCTGTATTTAGAGAGTGTGTTTTATTCACACCATTGCTACTAATGACGGGTTATCTTATTCGTATATCTGCTTCCCCTTAGGAGACTATAGAGAGACAGGAAAATTGACTTTGTTTAATATGAAAATTTATTTTTAGTGTGCAAAATCCTATTAAAGTTATTTATACAGCAGGAGTACTAACAAAAGAAGATCCAGAGAACCAATTTTATGTCATTTATATCCAAATATCAATGAGTTTTCCTGCCTTGTGGGAAGCTGGTAGTTAATTAAATAAAAATATTCCATAAAAAATTCCTTAGGCTGAAATGTATAATTGATTCTACTTTGCCTGTCTTAACCTCATGAGACTTACTTACAAATAAGAGAATTAAAAGTCTTTGAATATGTTCCAGGTTACTTTTACCTTTCTGGTTTTTTATAATTTCTATGCTGCTTTTCCAAAAAAAGTGTCCACTAGCAGCTGATTACAACCATTTGAACTGAGTTGGCCATTTGTGTTCGGTTATCAAATATATAATTTGCCAACAATGGGCAATAATTTCTAACAGTAAGATTCATGTATGGAGAACTTAAAGAAAAAAAACCCCAACCAAACTAAAATATTTGAGTTTACAATTGGTTTTTATAGTTATGAATTTCTTATTACGAAAAGCTTCTGTGTTGTACATGATCTGTGTCTCATACGGTGTCACAAATCTGTACAACCAAAGCCAGCAAGACATTTCATAACCAGATGTTTCTGCAAGAAAATACCCATTCATTAAAAGTGCAGGTAGTTTGTTTTCTCAAATGTCTTGATATTTGGTTAAGGGGAAGGGGGCTTCCCAGGAAATGAATCACGTTTTTTTGTTTTGTTTTGTTTTATTGTATTGGTATTTTAAAAAATCAAAATTGACCTGAATTAATTTATAAGTACTTTGTTAGAATAAAAAAGTCTCATAAAATATTAGTAAGACCTCTGTTCCAAAATGTATATAAAACCAATTTGTTCTTTTTTCCTTTTTAAAGGTGGTATTCATTCTGTCTTCATTTGAAAGAAATTATGAAAAAGAATACAGAGGATCAAAAAGAATGTGTTCTGTCTCACATCTCCCACAATTTCCACTAAGAACAGCACAGAGTATAAAGGTGGAACGTAATTTTTTCTAGAAATTTGCTCTTAAAAAGCTAGAATCACAATGCTTGTAAGGCAGAAGTATTTTTGCCAGTATTAATGATTCCAGCTGTACACAAAAGCAGACATGAGACTTCCTTTAATTAGAGGTCTTGCACCAACTCATTAAAGAAGCAGTAACTTGCAACCCTAAGATTTTACACACCCACTGTGTTTGCAAGTTGACAGAGCAGCTATCAATAATTAATATTCTGTCCCTAGAGGAATAAATTTTCCAAGGAAATACCCACCGGGTTAAAGCAAAAGTTGTTGTATGTGACACTGGCAACTTAGGTCAGCTGTGTCTGCACATGGGAAGACATACCACACTATGCTTTATTCAGGGGAGCTAATGCCTACAGGTGTTTTCTTCTGTAACTGAAGAACATGACAAGACAATCAAGATCCATGGAGCAGCTTCATAGGAAAGGACAGTATCAATGAGATATTGTCTTAAATCACTGGTAACTCATATGTTATGCAGCTGTTACTGTGTGTGTTACAGGAGTTTGCTAGGTATGTATTTTGGTAGTGCAATATTTTTGTCTCAAAATTCTGACCTCAGTCAAGGGTTTTCCTTAGCTTTTTTCATTTTCAGTTGCACAAAAGAATGGAAAACAGGCTAGTAGCTTAGACCTAAGTAATTTCAGAATAAATTAAGACAAGCCATATAATTTTCTATTCCCTTATTATGCAAATTGCATTTAAATTTCTGAATAAAGAATGGGAAAAAAACACCCTCTCATAAAAGAGGTAAACCTAAAATGAATTCTGACATAATAATAATAATAATAATAATAGTAATTATTAAGAGGATAAAAAGAAGAATCCTGAGAACGACTGACAAGTCAGCCTCCTCTCTGTGCTTCGTAAGGTTCAGATTCTCCTGGAAACTACGTTGAAGCATATGGGACACTGGGAGGTGACACAACAAATGTGACTTCACAGACCAAATTGTGCCTTGATAATCTATCCGGTGGCTTTCTGGGATGGAATGACTAAACAGTGGACAAGAAAAGGACTACAGGTGTCTGCAAGACCTTTGATGTGGTCCTCCAAAACATTCCTGCCACTAAATGGGACAGATATGGGATGGATGGATGGACGGATGGACAGACNATATTCTGTCCCTAGAGGAATAAATTTTCCAAGGAAATACCCACCGGGTTAAAGCAAAAGTTGTTGTATGTGACACTGGCAACTTAGGTCAGCTGTGTCTGCACATGGGAAGACATACCACACTATGCTTTATTCAGGGGAGCTAATGCCTACAGGTGTTTTCTTCTGTAACTGAAGAACATGACAAGACAATCAAGATCCATGGAGCAGCTTCATAGGAAAGGACAGTATCAATGAGATATTGTCTTAAATCACTGGTAACTCATATGTTATGCAGCTGTTACTGTGTGTGTTACAGGAGTTTGCTAGGTATGTATTTTGGTAGTGCAATATTTTTGTCTCAAAATTCTGACCTCAGTCAAGGGTTTTCCTTAGCTTTTTTCATTTTCAGTTGCACAAAAGAATGGAAAACAGGCTAGTAGCTTAGACCTAAGTAATTTCAGAATAAATTAAGACAAGCCATATAATTTTCTATTCCCTTATTATGCAAATTGCATTTAAATTTCTGAATAAAGAATGGGAAAAAAACACCCTCTCATAAAAGAGGTAAACCTAAAATGAATTCTGACATAATAATAATAATAATAATAATAGTAATTATTAAGAGGATAAAAAGAAGAATCCTGAGAACGACTGAAAAGTCAGCCTCCTCTCTGTGCTTCGTAAGGTTCAGATTCTCCTGGAAACTACGTTGAAGCATATGGGACACTGGGAGGTGACACAACAAATGTGACTTCACAGACCAAATTGTGCCTTGATAATCTATCCGGTGGCTTTCTGGGATGGAATGACTAAACAGTGGACAAGAAAAGGACTACAGGTGTCTGCAAGACCTTTGATGTGGTCCTCCAAAACATTCCTGCCACTAAATGGGACAGATATGGGATGGATGGATGGACGGATGGACAGACGGATGGACAGACGGATGGACAGACGGATGAATGGATGGATGGATGGATGGATGGATGGATGGATGGATGGATGGATGGATGGATGGATGGATGGATGGATGGTTAATTGGATGAGGAATAGCCTGGATGGCCATACCCAAAAATTTTTATAGTCAGTGTCTCAATGTCCAAGCAGAAATAAGTGATGAGTGATGTCCCTCAAGGGTCTGTACTGTCAACTATGCCATTAACATCTCCCTCAGTGGCATAGTGGGATCAAGTACACCCTCAGCAAGTTTTCAGACTACAAAAACTGGATTTGATGTAGCAAACAGATGCCATCCAGAGCGACACGGCCACGTTTTGCAGGGGCCTGTGCAAATTTCATGAAGTGCAACAAGGGCAAGTGCAGAGTCCTACACCTGGGTCAGGGTAACCCCCAGTATCAGTATGGGCTGGGGGATGACAGGACTGGGAGTGGCCCTGCCATGAACAACTTGGGAGTGCTCGTGGATGAAAACATGGACAAGACTTGATAATGAGCACTCACAGCCCAGAGAGCCAACCATGTCCTGGGCTGCATCCAAAGCAGCGTGGGCAGCAGGGGAGAGAGGGGATTCTGCCCCTCTGCTCCGCTCTGGTGAGACCCCACCTGGAACACTGCATCCAGCTCTGGGGTCCCAGCACAGGAAGGACACGGACTGGTTGGAGCGAGTCCAGAAGAGGACCATGTAAACGATCCTCCACGATCCATGAATGACCAGAGGGCTGGAACATCTTCCCTATGAAGCAAGATTGAGAAAACTAAGTTTATTTGGCCTAGAGAGGTAAGCACTCCAGGAGGCCTCATTTCAGCCTTCCAATATTTAAAAAGGAGTTTGTATGAAAGACAGAGACATTTTCTCTAAGTTCCTTAGGGACAGGAAAAGGGGCAACAGTTTTAAATTGAAAGAGATTTTTGTGTATTTGAGCACATTTAGGATAAGGAAGATATTTTTTACACGAGACTGGTAAACATTGGCACAGGTTGTGGGGCTTTGATCTAGTGAAAGAAGTGCCTTGATCATGGCAGATGGGTTGGATTATATGA
The DNA here is from genome assembly GCA_013397175.1 of Platysteira castanea. Taxonomy (NCBI): domain Eukaryota; kingdom Metazoa; phylum Chordata; class Aves; order Passeriformes; genus Platysteira; species Platysteira castanea. The sequence continues at coordinate 35,140 of VYXC01007734.1, forward strand.
TCCTGCAAACTGGATCCCTCCCAAAAAAACCAGTCTTTATTCAGCTTTCTGTGTAGAAGATATCTTCCCAGAAGACAATTACCTTGTTCAGCTATATAAACAGAGAGCTAGATTAGAGGTTGTGAGTACTTTTTTCAGCATTCTAATATGCAGTCTCAGAAAACTTGTTTCATTTAATCTCCTTAAAAAAAATTAAAATTTAAAAATCCTTTCTATCTTAGCCATTATGGTCTAGTAAATTTCTTCTTATGAGAGAGGAAAAAGAAAAAAAGTCCTGAGTATGAAAGTCAATTGTACTAACCTCCTAGTAACCAGAACTATTTCATGGCCAAACGTCACTGAATACAGATAATCACATTACAAACCTGAATATACAAGTAAAATTAGATCCCCAAAGTTCTCAGACTGAAATAGTATCTGAAAGGTAAGTCTCTGTGCCCTAAGCTGCACTTCATTTATTAGCAAGACAGTCTAAAATGATGCTTTGCAAAGTGACAGGAAATGGCTGAAATCCTCCCTCCTCTGATCCCCTTAGGGAAGCAGCCACCTTGGCTGCCATGCAGAGTTATTGGAATTGCATAGCAGTGCTGAAAAGAAATCACTTGTGCTTGCATGCACAGAGATAAGCTCCTCAGGCCAAAACACCCTTCTACACCTCTGCCCTCGCTCTCATAGCGTTCTCCTGCTTATTGAGCTGCTCAGTTTTTGAACAGAAGTACTGTGCACCTTATAAGGCTGCTGAAACAGCTAAATATTTCAATATTGCCAACCCACTTATTCAGACCTCCCAGCCTGAGAGATTGGTTGTTGAAGCACAGATCCTGGTCCAATTCACTTTTCTGAGATGTTCTTCAACCTAGATACAAACTGTACTTAATAAATTCCAGAAATAATCAGTTCCATAAATCTTCCCTTCTGTGATAATATTCCCTTTTGAGCTCCCAGATTTCTTCCAGGATGCTTCTTTGGTTGTCTGTATTTTTCTGAGAGGAAGTGCTTATTTATTCCTATTGACACCATCTTTACAAATCAAAGTCTCCCACATTCCCCCAAATGTCTTTTTGTCAAGTGAAAGAGATGCAGTCTTCATATGGAAGCGCAGTATATCTGATCAATTTATAGCAAGTACTTCCTTTTTAAAATTAGTAGCCAAAATTTAATGTATACCTAAATTTTGAAGTATCATAACTATTATTTTTTCCTACTATTTTTAACACATATTAATAACAATATACAAAATCCAAGAAAGAGAACATCATAATTCTCCCTTTGCAAGACTCTGATAGGAGTTAAGACATGTTTTTATCCAGGCTAACTAATACATGTTAATTACCAGAAAAAAAACCCAAACAGGAGAAAGTTGATTTCACCTCACTGTGAAAAAAATTTGCTCATGCAAAGGAGCAATACTTGGGAATTTTGGTCCTATTTCTAATTAAAAAAAAATTTCAGTGATACAGATGTTTTATGAACTAATTTTTGGCTTCACCAGATGGTTCATCAGGTACAAATTAAATAATGTGAAAGAAATTGTAATATAAGTCTTCTTTTCAATTATACATTTTGTTTTCTGTGTTTACAGGTTCTTGCAGTTTTATTTTTAGAACTAAATATGCTCAAAACAAGGCTTTTTTGGAGATTAATTTTTTTAACTATGATCTATTTAGTTTGGCTTAAACCAAGTACTGGTTGAACAGCTCTTTCTGTCAGAACACTTTAAAACCTTTCATTTGGAGACTTTTATCGCTAACTTTTACTTTTATACTGCCATAAAAAGAATTAATGTGACACCTCAAGGATAGTTTTATGGTGGGGCAGTTACTGCATAATTAATTTAGCTAGTACTAGCCAGAAAAGAATGAATTTGTGTTTTAAAAAAAGAGAATTTTTCTCCAAAATTTATTATGTTAATTCAAAGTTCTTCATCACTCTCTGCCTTATTTATGCTCTGTCTGTCCACACAGCACTTAAGACAAGAAAAATGAAAAAAAGAAGAAAGGGAAAAACCGAAAAAGAGTGTTTAAGGTCTATCAACACAACTGGTCCTGTTTGCAGATTTTGTGACACTTCTCGAGCATAAAAAATGGTATCACATAATCTATAGTGATAACTATTTAAACTACAGGTGTGACAATTGTGTAATGGTATTCCTGAATATTTAAACAAAATAATGCATTAATGAAGGATGAAGACCAAAGAAGGAACACCTTCTATTACTACCTGGGAGAAGGGAAGCAAAATCACTGCAAAGAGAACAGGTAGTCCTTTGCACCACTTCCAGAACTGCCTTATGGAGCTCAACAGAGGCTTCCTAGTTAGCCAGAAATGTCAGTGAAGAAAACATAAGTGAAGGCTTACCTCAAAATACTTTAAGATTTTCTTGAATTTTTGAAAGGTCTCTTAAGCGCTTTTGTTAACCATTTAGATAAATAAATGTCAGAAGATTCTATTGCAGCAAATGCTCTTTAAAAAGTGTGTGTCAGGGATAGAGGAATAGCTGGGAAATATATAAAACAAGGGGTGGGGTGTTTTCCCCCTGAGGATTGTAATCTCAAAACATAACAATTTTTTAATTTACTTTTCATATATGCAGCAATTACAGTTTATACAGGAGTATAAGGACTAAAACTCTGAAGGACACGATATGCTGAGTGATGTTTCCCATCACCAAATAAGGCACAGTTAGAAGATTCATAAAAGCCCTATACTTGCTTAGTCCTCTGTGTCCTTTAAAGGCTACAAAAATGTAAAACCTTTCCCTTTCAGAGTCTTGATTTCAAGTGAAAATAAAGCTCATATTCATGGGATGAAATCATGTGACCAGATGCATTTTACCCAGGTAATTTTGTGTTGTCTTTTTTTAACGTTATTTTTGTATGCACTTGACATCTGAGAACCATTTCAAAAGGAAGGATAAATTATTTAAAAACATAAAATATATTTAAAAGTGCAATGTGCTTACTTTGAAAGACCTCAGTAAGAGAGCGTCTTCAAAGGCAAAATTATCCAAGTACTTTCCAACAGGTATTAATTCAAAATTCATTGTTCTGCTAAATACATATTTCAGAAATCACAAAATTTTCCTTCTTATTCCAGTAACTTTTTTCTTATTAAGTATACTGAAAGTATCAAAATGCTAATTTGAGAGTGGAGATAAAAATCCCAGCATTTTAACCAGAAATATATCATTAGACAATTTTGTAAGATAAGTATGGTACTTTAATTGAAGGAGGACACTAGCCATTGTAGTAAAGAGAGAAATTATACCAGTGTCAGCTTAACTTTGTATATGCGTTTTCTTCTGAAGTATTTAGCTTTTTACTTAATGCAGCATTCTCCAGAAAAAGACCACATTTTGGAAATAAAACCTTCATGTGGCTGAAAAGGAAAAATTCTTCCTCTGATCAGTGAAACTGCACATATGATTTTCCTTTTCAGTCTTTAGGCAAGACCCAGACTGGTCTCTACGGGCAGTCATTTTTTGGAACCGATGCTCACATTTGGCTGTCACTCATTTGTTTACAGGTACAAACCTACCCTTCTACATGTATGTCCAAGGGGAGTTGGAAAGGAGCACAAGTGCAAGGAAGTACCATCCCTCCAGACCCCAACGGGTCCAGACACAGTTCTGTGACAGAGTCCGTCAGGAGACTTCAACTTTATTCACAAATGCTTGGAAATTAAGCTGACCCATTCATTGCTGAAGACAGAATAAACCAATGCCTTAGAGTTTATTTGCCTTAGACCCAATGCTGGTCTCAGTCACTCTCAAAGAAATCTTAGTTATGTTCATGGGTTCACATAATCCTGGAGTGACAGCATTGAAATTCTCGTTATTTATGTAACTGAAGGGAAAGAAATGAAAGACGGGATGTGACAGCCTTCACAGCATCCCTCTATCTGACAGACATACAGATTGTGATCTGAAATTGTCTGTTCACTGAGGGGAAAATGAACATAAGGCAAAAACTGGAATTCAAACAGCAAGGGAACATCCCAGAACCTGGTCAGTTCATAAAGGAAGAAAATCCTTTTCTGACTACCAAAAACTGTGTTTTATTTAGTGAACTAAATTTATTTAGAATCCCCAGTCCACTGCCACTGTAAATCTTCTACCCTTCAATTACTATTTTACTTAAACTGAGTGAGCTGCGGATTTAGTGACCCATAAAATGTGTCTTTCTCCACAGGATACAGCTCTGCTAACCATTATCCATCTACCTGCTGCTACAAACAAAATATACATTTTGCTAACAACAGCGCCAGTAACTATTTTATTTCATTTCTGCACACTGCATATCATCTTCATAAAATGAATTCCCATAAAAATGCTCAGCAGAGCTGAGCAGCTCTATAATATGGTTAAATGAAGCTAGACTATTATCACATTACATAATTTACATCTTAAAAAGTGTAAGCTCTTCACACCCAGAGTATGGAGTAGCCTTCACAGCTGTAGAGTTTAAATAATGTGAAGGAATTTTGTATAGTTAGAATCAGAATCCTAATGCAAATGGATCAGGTGCATTAATCAGAATGGTTTCCACTCAAAGTTCAAAAGTATTTTTTTCCTCTGAGAGATTTACTTCTCTCTTCAGGTTCATCAACCTGTCATCTTGGTCGATTTTGCCAAAATTGACTCTCACTGGAACCCCACTGGCATTTCTTTTATACTACAACTTAATTCTGCATTTCCACTACATCCTTTCTGTCTATTGCCCCCGCTTTCAAAATTCTGATCACATTACCCTTGACTCACATAATTTTAGGATGCTATGCAGCTTTTATAGTCCGCTCACATAGATGTGTTAAAAGTATTTTTTTTTCCCCCCAGGGTTATCCAAGCATAAAAGGTAAGATTTCACTCCCTTCTGGGGCTTTAATTATTTGATTTTATTTCTTTTTTTCTGTTCTGCATCATGTTACCATTGCATTGCACAAATGCATGATTTTTCGCAAGGGCACACAGTGATAGGACAAGGGGTAATTAATCTGAAAGGAGGAAGGTTTCAATTTGATTTTAGGAAGAAATCCTGTACTGTGAGGGTGGTAAACCAGAGGAAAAGGTTGCCTTGAGAAGTGGATGCCTCATGACTGGAATTGTTCAAGGTCGGGTTGGACAGGGCTTTGAGCAACCTGATCTAGTAAGTGGCAACCCTGCTCATGGCTGAGGGTTTGAAACTAGACAGTTTTTAAAGTCCTTTCCAACCAAAAAACTTCTATGATTCTATAATGATTTTCTGATTATAGTGTATGTTACAGGTCCAGTTCTATTTCAAACACCACCGATTACTTGAAAAATTTTGATTAAAGTTATAAATGTCACAGTTCTGTTTTTATTAAAAGTAGCTCTGCTTATCAAGGAGTCAATTGTCCAGATATGAAGAGCTTCTTTCCACTGAGGCGTGGCTCAAGAAAAAGTGGGAAAGTGGGACACTGTAAATAGCACAAATCTGGATGTGATTGGTTGTGACATTTTAAGATGCAATGATGAAAGTCCATCATTAAAAATAAATCCTTCCTAAAAATAAGAGTGGTTTTCAAACTAAAGGGGGCAAAGGAAGCAAAAAAACCTTAATCAGTCCATAAGATAAGCACAGTTTTAGAAGTACCTGACCATACCAGTAACTTCATTGGCTCAATATGTCAGTACTACCCAGGAAGTCTGGTGGTGACAGGATAGAGTCATCTGACTTGCCTTAACTTATGATTCTGAAAGAAAACATTTAGTGCAAACACCATAATTAATAAAAACATAGCACAAAATATTTGGAATATTTCCTTACAGCTTTGAGCTGTAAGGAAACACACAGGCATAAGATGTTCACTTAATCTATAAAGTGTCTGCCTTCAATTTCCTTCACTATATACCATTGTAAGTCTACTAGGATTTTTTCATGAAAATGAATGGGTTTGGTGCATTTAGTAGGTTTGATTTTGGTTTTTGTGGGGTTTTATTTGGTTTAGGGTTTTGTTTGTTTGTTTGTGGGTTTGGGGTTTTTTTTTGATATGAGGTTTTTTTTTATTTTATAAGGTTTAAGTAGCTGTCAGGTTTCTCTGGATATTGAAAATACTGATTTTTAAAGTAGGGATAATATAGCTGTCATTTTTTTTCCCTCCCTCTTCATAACATTTGTTAAATAATTACTGATTTGATAGCACAGTGTAGGCGATCCTAATATTTCGTGACTGAAATTAATAGATGTATTTTTGGTTCCTGGATATCATGTGAAGGATGCTACTGGAACGCTTCTCCTGAATTTTGATATCTGGTATTGTTTTTCAGGCAGAACAAAATTAAAGAATATGTCATAGGAACAAAAAAATCATAAATATCTTCCCTTTGAAAATGTTGAAATGAACAAATGTGGCAACTTCTATAAACTTTTTCATGAAAAGTATTGCAAAATACTTCTTCCATTAGCTTCAATATAGAGTGAGTAGAATTTCAAAAACAAGTTTAAGGGTTATCATAATTTCTTGTAAATTAATACAACTTCAGAGATAACATGATTTAGATTATCTTAAGATATGACCTTCAATTTTCATGACAAATTTGACCTTAATGAAAATGGCAGATTTTTATATATGCATGAATACTGCGGAAATAGCCTGATTTGTCCCATAAACATGAATCTTTGATTCTGAAAGGCATCACTGTTGTTGTAATCATAGAATCATAGAAAGACTTCAGTTGGAAGGGTACTTAAAGATCATACCATTCCAAACCCCCAATGTCCAAAGGAAAACTAAACACAGCTCTTGGTTTACTCCATTTTCTCTATTCACTCTGTCTTCTGAATGAACTTTTATGTCTAACTGAGGCACTGATCTTCTGGTCTAATGAGACATCAAAAAAATGAAATGGAGTCTGCTTTCTGCTTAATGTATATGATTATTTTTAGCGTGAATACATTTAAATAGATGGTATGAGAACTCTCCTTTTCTTGCAATCTTTAAGTTAAAACTATTTGTGCAATTGTTTCCACATTGTTGTCCCCCATTAGAGTGCCAAATTTTGTAGAGAAATTATTACAGACAGATTTCAAATTTATAATCACCTTTGCACAGGCAGAAATAGCTTTATGTGTGAAAAAATAAAAAAAATTTGCACAGACTTCTTCTGCATACTGACTAGACTGAGTTCAAATAAAGGCCTTCTAGCAGTGTCAGTATTCTTCAGAGACATAAAACCAGATTCAGCACAGGAACTCTACCTAAGCAAATTAACAAATGCAAGAGTAATCTTGACAAATCTTGATGATCCTCTTGGAGATTTGAAGATACTCTTTTTCTTTGTCTTCTATTCATATATAAAGAAAGGAAGATGATGCTTCTTTACCTCTATATTTTCATTAAAATACTTATATTTTACTGAGTTGATATATTTTTTACTCACTCCTCATCCTTCATGCTTTAAAGCATAAGTTTAAGAATAAGGACTATTGCAGAAAATATAATTTTCTACATTTTGAATACCCTTAACTCCTTTTCCATGTTTCAGAGAGGCCAAGAACTGTGCTATGCGGCCTCTCTCCTTGAGTGCTTTCTCAAGACATGTCATATTGCATTACTGGACCTACAGTTGTTCTCATTCACGTGACTGGCTGACCTGTTCTTCCTTGCACACTCAAGGGCTTTTTAATAGATTTGAGGCAAGGCTTTCCCAGGGAGCTAGCGGAGCTCCTCACCGTCTCTCACTTGGCTGTAGCTTGTCAGCATCCTGTAGTTCTTGGACTTTCAGGCCTGAGGTCTCACCTTATTAAACATCCCCTGTCTGGCAAGATGCCTTCTGCACATGAATAAAATGAGGCAGAAGGCAGGGGTCATCATGATTACACTTCAAGGTGTAGTGAGTCTGAGAATGATTTTCAAGTCTAAGGATGATTCAATTTATAGTGGTGTAGTAAACAAGGATGAAATAAAGCTCTGAGACTTGTTTTTCAATATTGACTTAATGTTCGTGACAAAAGCTTCTGCACAATCCCTAGTGGTACTGAAAAAAACATACCAGAAGTCACAGCTACATTAAAAATAGAGATTATGTAAAAGAATATAAGGTGTCAAAATGTGATCAACTGTATAGTTATGAAAAATCTGTACGTTAGCAGGCTGCTGTTATATAATAGATTTTTTAAATCACAGAATCAGAATGGCCTAGGTTGGAAGGGACATTAAAGATTATCAAGGTTATGGTTTGGTTTGATTTGGCTTTTGCCAGTTAGGAACTGAAAACTACTTCTGGGCATGCAAATTCTTCTTCCAACATCAAAATAAACCAACCCATTCAGTTCAGTTTTGGAGAGTTACATATATTATCTTGCAGAAGTCCCCTTTTAGCTTTTACTTTAGCTCTGGTATCACCCTTGTATTGACAGTAATCGTCTACAAAGTTAATGCTTTTTTTCCTGCTCATATACTTTCTGATTAATGAAATGCAGCACAGTATTTTACTTTGATGAACTCTCATTTCAAAATTCCATACCAAAGATTGGGCTATAATGATAAAAATGCAAACCAGAAAGATTTAAGGATGCACAGTAGGATTGTGAGCAAGGCATGAAGGAAAGTCAGGAATAACTTAATGAACTGTTCAAGCAAGATACACAATCTAAAACAGTGCATTGCTTAAGGCAGAAAATGGAAGCATATTGGCATTGCTATTAAAAGGTGATAGTAGATCTTCTAGCTTTTCTTAAGGTGTCCTTATCTTCTGGAAAATATAGGAAGTGTTGTCAGAGTAGTTGCACAACCAAGCATTGCTACATTTCCAGGCATAAAGAAAACAGCTTTTTTTTTGTGGATTGTAACTTTACTTTTTCCAGCAGATTGCTTCTCTTAGATTTTTGTTCAGGTCTCCTTGACATTCTTACTTTTCTAAAACAAAGGCTACTGAGGTTAAGTTTCTATTTTCCAAAATTCTATTCAAAAGTAGATATCACCTGATATTTGGAGAGACCAGGGTAGAAAATGGAATGTTTTCACTGGATGAACCAGTGCCTCTCCAAAGAAATGCCTTGCTTCCTGTATATCAGTTTTAGACATCTGTTGATTATACTGGAATGTGGATGCCTAAAGTCCTTACCCCAAAGCATACTTCTGAATTTCATCTGGAAAATCAAGGCCCATATTCAGTAAACTTGAGGACTCCAACATAAATCCTAACTTATTTGTAAGTCCAACTGTAAATGAGGGTATAATTCCATTTACAACTCAGAAAAGTATTCAGATGACTGCATATATAACAGAACAAGATAATCCCATAAAAAACTGAAATGGATTGTTTTAATTTATTCTGACAGTTTCAAGAATCAGCAGGTCTTGCAGCTCTAGTGTAAGCAAAGATGTCTTTAAGTGACTCCTTGGGTGTGCATTTTGAATTTAGAAGAAGCCTGAATTCCATAAAAGAAATGGACAGAACTTATTGAATACAAGACCCCTTCTGGCTGTATAATCTGACTGTCTGAAGTCACTTGTTACTTTTGAATGTACTAGATTGAACTGTCAGAGATTATTCAAGCATACGGATTAAAAGAAATGTTTTAAACCTGAGGGGATTTACTCTTTTTATTCACATAACAGCACGTATTTATTTCCAGTAATTTCAGCACAACTATTCAATTTTTTTTTTTTTTTTCCAGCATGAAGAATAGCAGCTTCTGGTCTCAAAAGCAAAGCATTGTAATAGCATTTGCTTATTTTCAGGCATGCAGATCTGGAAACACTGAGAACTATAAGAAACCTTAATTAATTACCCAATTCCTGGATAAATACTTTTAATAATCTAGGATTTTAGATCAAAGAGCAGGAGAAAAAATACAGTCATCCAGAATTTTTTTGTGTTCTTCTCTGTGAGCGTTCTAGAGATATATTTTTTCCTCAATGTACAGGCCCTAATCCATCAAATTCAGGGAATTTACTCAAGAAATAAAGAAGTTTAAGTATTAGCAATATGAATCAATTTAGAAGACTTTGGAAATTACAGTAAATCATTTCTAGACAAGTACTACACATGCAAAATTTGGCTACATCTGGTAATATAAAAATTATCTGTCACCCTGGGTAGGCTGAAATTGAGGGTTTGAAGGAAAAATCAGTTCTTACAGTAGTGCTGGCCACCTAGGGAAGGAAACAAAGTTAATCTGACTGCAAAAACACACCATCAGCAACATCCATGCTCAGATAACACCACCTCTCATCTAATTTGACTTTATTTGGAATGTCCCAAGCACAAAAATGTATGATATTTACTCACAGGAAAAATTTCAATTTATCAAATAGTGTCATATTTTCTCTTTTGAAATGAAATGCATGTGTATTGACATGCACAAATGAAATAATCTCTTTTTTCTTCCTTTCTTTCTAAAATAGAAGAGAAAGACACCTACTGGTATATGCTTTACAGCAGCACTTAGTATCACCCACATCAGTAAAGACAGAAACATTCTTGAGATGACTAAAACCTACTTAAGGAGGATTTTAACACCAAATGAAAAGTATAGAAAAAACTTTCACAGCCTCATTTTATGGAAATTCACAGATGTTATGCACTGCACATCCCATATTCACAAGAATGTTAGGAAAACAAGTTGAATAGGCAGTAATGAATCCTTTCAGAAGGATGAAAACAAAAGACAGAATGAAAGACAATTTACTTCCAAAAATTCCTCAAACCTTTTTTAAAAATAGAATTTCAAATTATAACTCTGAACCTACCCTTTTGTTTGATTAAAAACATCTCATTACCCCATACAGCTCATCATCATAAAGATACATTAGTCTATTCTCACTGGCAGTGACTTATTGCTAACTCCAAATTGAATATTGGTGTTTTGCTATTGAAATGTCAAAACCAAAAATTGCACGTAAGTCATTAGAAGCAATGGCACCTTCAGATTTAATTACACATCCAGTCAAAGGGAGCCCAGTAAGTCAGAAATGGTTATTGTGGATAAAAAGTCATAACAGTATCTTGGAAGAAAATTAAATGCTCTTTGTAAATTATTTTTTTAAAACATTATATTATTTTTTGTGATTTCTATCAAAATGTAAGATACAAAACTATCATAAGAGATGAAGAAAGAGTATCTTAAGCCTGCTGCTATGTCACCTACAGATGCTTTAGAAATTTTACTCATCGTTTTCATTCTCAGTTCTTCAGCTGTCATTCAGCCAAATATATTCCAGTTCTGTAAGTACATCCTTAACTTTCCATTATACTCAATGCAACATAATCATGAAAATTGTGATGAAACCCTTGTTAAAGTCTGGTTTTAGCCATCAGATTTCTGACTGTTGGTGTTTTTCCAACTTCTGGTGGCTTTGCAAACTCAAGATAGAAGAAACCTATGTAACACAACATGATGTCTGGGGAGTTGCACTAGCACCACTTTGAAATGTAGCATCACCCATTCTTTTCTGGCAAATCTGACTGTACAGTGCCTAACTACCTGCATGAAAATCATGGTGTTCGGGCTCTTCCTCAAAACTGGAAGTTTTCTGCCATTTCTAGTAGTTAAAAAAAAAGGTGATAAAACTGGTCAGCGACTCTTTTTTATTTAGGTTTTTTTTAATATACAAATGTGTTCCATCCTCAGAAGAAGCCCTGAAAGAAATGCTGCTACTTTTCCTTTTACAATCACCATCCACTATCTCATAGCAGGGTTTCACTCGGGCAAAGGCTGAGTCACTTTTTTTTCCTCTCCCTTCTTAAGAAATACAATATATTAAAATGCACAGCCTTGGGGATCAGCTTGTTAACCAAATGCTAAAGAGTAGAATATTCACTCCCCTGTTCCAGATGCTGGGAAAGCTGCTGATTTTACTTTTTTAAAAGGCCCAATTTTCCACCTTGAACATACAACTCTTAGCGGCACTTCTGTCAAGAGGGGGTAATTCTTTTGCCCAGCATAAATTTAGAGCAGCTTTTGCATAGCTTGTTGTTCAATTCTTTACAACATATAAGAGGACATATTTTGAAAACTTTCTTTCACCACATCTAAATGAGCAAAAAATGGCAGTTTCAATGGCATAAGGACTAGAGAGGAATGTTCTTTCCTACAGACAATTAAGACAACTTCAAAGATAAAATTCAGGGATGGGACAAGAAAAGTGTCAAAAGAAATAGTAATATTAAATCTAGATCCTTAAAAAAGCTGAAGATGGTATACAGGGTAATATTTTCTTGGTAACATCATTTTTCCAGTAGAACCAGCAGCCTTCCACAGTAACTAATTAAAATAAAATCATTGTAACATGATTAATTCTCAAAACAAGCCAGCTTCCCTGAGGTATTTCTGAACTCTAGAAGACTAGAATTTCCAAATATATAACACGACTACCTTTCAGATATTACTATTAAAAAGCTATGTTTAAGAGCAGGAACAATAATGTCTTATTTTAAAACTACACAGCAATAAAGATTGTAAACATGGGCCAGTGGTCTATGACCTTCAGTCTTCCTTCTAATGAAATTACCAAAAACCACAGCATTCCCAATAAACACAGAATACAGAGGATATATATTGACATAATAAATGCATTCACATTCATCTGAATTGTTCTTTCACTCAGATTGATGGAAATATAGTAGAAATAACCCAGAAACTCACAAATAACCTAGATATTACCCTACTTTTCCTTTCTTCCTGAGAGTGAGGTTTATTTGTTAATAAATCCAAAGGAACTAATTGCATTTATTTCAAGGTGGAAGAGTATTCTAATACAATTCACCACTAAAAGTGTAGATGAAACACTAAGCAAGGATATTTTCTTTAAAACCTAGAGGTACTATAAGGTCATTTTAGACATTTGAAATTTTAATAGTATACAATTACAGTCAATTAAAATGGAACATTTACCTTGCAAACCAGGTTCCATAGATACAAGCAGGAAAGATAAAAGAGTTTTCTGCCAAGAGTTTTTCCAGCTCCACTGCTCACTTACTAGGAAAAAAAAGAAGAAAATTTATTTAGTCATCGTTTGTACAGAGCTTTTGGAAATGGTGATGTTTTCAGTGAAAACGCCTTGAGATGTTTTGGAATGATATTTAGCTTCTGTCCAAAAAGGAATAGAAAAGTTTGTCAGAGCCCTAAATGTGTCTGCTGAGGTAAACAGGGTTAGAGGCAATTGATACCTCCTAATAACACCAAAAAATAAAGTGCACTCACTGGTACTCAAGGGGAGCAGGCAACTGTGTTGCCTGTAGTAGGATGGAGAGACATTTACTGGAGGATCTGAAGGTGAAACTGACAAAACATTAAACCTGAATAGAGACAAAGAAAAAAATTGCTTCAATGGTAGGATTAATTGTTTGTCTCTGCTGGTGATGGAACCTGACACCTCCAGAGATTTCTCCATCCCTGTCTCCAACTCTGCAGTGAGAAAGGAGGTTTTTAGAATGTCTTGCCATATTGAATTAAAATCTGAACTTTCCATTTATTTTAACATGACCAATGAAGTAACATCTGTCTTACATAGTGAATGTTGAGGAGTTAAGAAAAGTTGTTTATCACATACATGTCAGGACCAGAATATGCCTGAAAGAACCACAGATTGTTTGATAAGCCAGAACTACACTCATAACAAAGACTAGTAATAACTGTACTATTTCAAAATTAATGTGACAAATGCCATAAACTCTTTTGATCAACGTCTCACACAAACTCCTCAGAAAAACTAACCAAAATAACAAAATTATTATTCTTCCTGACACGTAGAAATTACTTCTCCAAGATCTTTCCCAATGCCTAAAAAGAGATGACTCTGCATGGCTACATAAAGCACATTGTGATCTGAGAAAGGTTATTCTGTAAACTGAAAAACACAATATAAAAAAGAAAGAAGAATATTATTTAAAATATTCTTAGCATATAATATAAATATACAGCAGTTACAAGAAACATCAGATATGGCAAGTAAAGGCAAACTTTATAATAAAATATTATGTTTTATCTAACTCTCATTCAACCAGTTTGTTATATGGTATACAAATATATGAGTTAATTCAATCATTTTACATTATACTATATGGTTTATAATGGATGAGGTAAATGAATTAATAGCTGAACTGCAGAGTGCATCTATAACATGAGGAATTTATGCAACTTGATGAAGCAGTCTTGGAAGACATCAATGATCTCTCAACTCCAGGATCTGGTACTGTCTCCACTAAACACAGTTTCCTTCCTAGAGAAGAAGTTGGGTTGTATGTTCACCAAACCTGTAGTTTTGGCATGAGATTTGCATCAATTCTCTATTATCCCTGTAGCAGATCATTTCCATCAAAATGGAAAATATATTTAAATTCACAGCAACATTTTTTTTCAGACTTTCTCTTCCTAGAAAATTGTAACTATTTCTTGATCTTGCCTTTTTTCCCTTGAATCCTTCTCAGAGTTAATACACAATGAAATTAGAGAGAAGAAAAAAACCCAAAACAAAATAATTTAAAAACCCACAAAACCCACAAAAACTCCACAGAAAAAGCCAATTTATCATGTCACTAACTTTTTTTTTTTTCATTTTTTATGCTGAAGCAGAATAGAAATATTTTAAATACTGTAGTTTTTTTCCTTCACCTTTGGTTGGATACATAGCAAATTGAAAATAAGAGTGAGCATGAGCCTTTGGAGGCTGAGAGATTTAAACTCTGAACCCAGACTCAGCTCTGCGGTCTCAGCTATGATGTTGTTTAAGGCTGATGCCGGTTGCAGGTGGAGCCAGGATGGCTTTTTCCCTGACAACTTTTCTTTGCCCGCACCGCTGTGCCAGGGGATGGGGAGGGGGAAAGAGGAAGGGGGCCCGGCTGAGGCCTGGGACGGGGCCTGGGGCTTCCCCCCGGCCGCTCCTTGGCACTAAGGGCAGGAATAAAAGGGGGAAACTTCCATGCCTGCCAGACCTTTACATATGCAAAATCGCAAAAGCACAATTGGTTAACAACTTGTCCATCAACTACACTGGTTTATGAGGCTTCCAGCTTAGTTGTCAGGAAAAATATTAGTGATAAGAATTAATGTGAATAGAAGAGATAAAAAATAGAAAATACTGATAGACAAATAAAGGGAGAGGCTACCACCATTTTCTACAAAACCTTTAGCGGCACTAAAGAGCCATATGGTTGTTTATAATATCTACCACAATAAAAGTCCAAAATAAAGTAAGATATGCATTTCATTCATGGACTGTGCATGGGAAACACGGAATTTTTGCCCCAGATGCTGATTATCCTAGATTTTTGAAGGAAAAATTCTTTGCAGGACTTCCCCTCTGGTAACTCTGGAATATTTTACCTAAATTTGTCTATTGCAATAGTGCATGTGCAATCTTAATTAAGATGTCGCTTTAAAGAAGAGAAAAACTGTCCCTAAAATCATAGTTAGAACATAACAATAAAAAAACAAGCAGTTACCAAAACTAGAAGTTGCTAAAGCATACTACTCAGGGACAGCCTGGAAATACTAAAGATTTTACTGGATTTTTTTGAGCCACATGCCAAGCATGTGAAATGTACTAAGACAGTTTCGCCCTAAGATCAAACAATAAACATAAGCATCATGAAAATAAGTCATGTGATCTACACTGACCTACACTGAGAAAATTAAAAGCCACAGAGTGAAATGTTGAAACACAACCAAAAAACAACTGCTTAAACTGTGGAACAAGAAATATTTCAGATTTATAGAAGGATGATCTACATCAGAAGAATGAAGATCCTTCAGATCTGTATCTTGAAAATAAAATTAATTAATTTTATATATAGTTTAGTGTAGGGTTTCAAGCATCTAATCAATGAATTCTTCATACAATAGAATTTTGTAAGGGTAGTGGCCATATTTTTCTTTAGATTAAATCATAGTTGAGGATTTTTTACAGAATCCCAAAGAGATGTTACCCCAAATGAACTGAGGAGAGGAATAGCTGTTTTTTACATCTGTTGTATGTGTCTGGGGAGACACAATAAAGACGCTTTTACACCTGCCAGGTTCAGCAGAAAGGAGGAAATGGATGGATTTATTTACATTATCTCATTCTTATACACGTCCCAACTCCACAAGGGATTGGAGAGCATGTCACTTCCTTCTCCATCCCACTGGAGAAGAAAGGTGCTCATCAAAGTTGTCATATCACAAAAGGAATGAAAACCAGAAAATACCGTTAAGTAAACATTGGCTATTATTTACATGAATCTGTGTGAAAAGAATCTGACTCCAAGGTTAAAAACAGAAGGCTTACAAGAACCAGGGCAACAGCTGTACTTCAAAACATTATCTTATAATGTACGTTTCTTGTCAAGCATTAATGATTTGAAGATATAATCATTTTCACAGAAGCTTAAGGCAGGAAATGGGTTTTTTTTGGTTTGGTTTGGTTTAGTTTGGCTTGATTTTTTTAAACTCAACAGATGTGTTAGATTGCTTGCAAAACAT
Organism: Platysteira castanea; assembly: GCA_013397175.1. Lineage (NCBI taxonomy): Eukaryota > Metazoa > Chordata > Aves > Passeriformes > Platysteira > Platysteira castanea. The sequence goes on from VYXC01007734.1 coordinate 51,567, forward strand.
ATTAAGCTTAGAAACAGTTTTTTAAAAACCTAAATAAACTAGCCAATAAAAAGGTAAACCATGTTGGACACAGATACCACCGTTTCTCTGAAAGCATATTTGAGAGACTTGGTATTGAAGAAGCTAATTAAAAAATATCTGCTGCACACCAGGGTCTTCAAACAAGACCTTTGAGAGACAGCTTTAGGAATAGCTAGCAAAACTTTTCAAAACATTGCTGCTTTTAGTACAGTTAGTAAGTTGTGCCAGATGACTGTAACCATCAGGCTCCAGTTCATTCTCCTGACTTCATTCCACTCTCCCCATCTAAGAGGAGTTTCAGAGTGACACAAAGGACATGTAGCTTTGTGAGGGTAGACATTACACTGAAATATCCATTGCTTCCTATTTGGAGTTAAAGGGCATACTGTAGATATGTAGTTGTACTTTAGCATTTCAGATCCTATACAAGAAAATACTGGTAATAACAAAATCAGATATTAAAGTTGACACAGCTGGAAGTACTGAGTTTAAATTGCAGAAAAATAGATCAAATTCCTATGGAAAAATCCTAAGTATACTTTAGCACTGAAATACAATGTCTATGGGAGTTGTGAAACCTCCAGTATTTCTGTCATTGTGAAACATGGATAAATATCTGTCAGAAATCACACACATACAACCAGAAGGCAGCACTGGGGAAGGCAGTGGGTAATGCACTCCTGAGAATCCATCCAACCCATCTTCAATGATATTTTCAATAATTTCTAATATTTAAACAATAAAAACTGGATATACTTTTGGGTTCATATTTTATCATCTTATCTAAAATATACATCTCTTATCATGTTATGTCAGCTATTGGAAGTGATCAAAAGTGAACAAAGGCAATATTTTTAGGTTTAAAACCATGAAGAAATTTGAAAAAAAATGTTAATGTTTCCCTTTGCAAATATCCTCAAGATTTATCATCATCAGTTACTACACTTCCTATTTTAATGACTATGCATGAGATTTTTGAAAACTACTCAATTTCAGATTTTTGAAGCCAAAATATTATCTCATTTCCTTTCCACAAAGCCCATATAAATTTATCGATGCTTTGGTTCAGAGTGTAAATATGGAGGTAGTCTGCAATAAAATAATGAAGTTCTGTCATTCTCTTCATTTTTCATCATATAACCTTCAATTAGAATGAATGTTCACTAAATCTACTGTTTAAGAACTATTACAGACAAAATTGATATGAAGAAGCTTATGGTCTTTGTAAAATCAGTACTTCCAAACATTTATTTTTTATTACTTTAGAAATTTACTAATTTGCCAATGAAAGTTACAATATTTGGTCACTATTAAAATGTTGCAAAAGAAATGCAAACCCAAAATTATTAAGAAATGAAAGCAAAAAACCTTTGTCGCTAGAGGACACAAGAAAAGAGACTCTGACACCTGCTTGGTTGAGCAGAAAGAGGAAAATAAAAAGACTTTATTTACATTTCTCGTACTTATAGGTTTCTCAGTTCCACAGGGATTGGAGGACATGTCACTTCCTCTTCAATCCCACTGGAGAAAAAGGATGCTCATCAAACTTTCTCTGATAGTACAAAAATGTAAGCAAAAGAACAGTTAAGTAAATACTGGCTATTATTTACATTAAAGTATGTGAAAATTTCTGACTCCAAGGCTACAACAGAAGGCTTAACAAGAAAACAGGACAGCAAACCTTCACTACAGGATAAACGTCAAAGTGTCACCTGATGAAATCATAATCATCCGACTCTCTCCTGTCAGTGCTAGTTCTCTTTGCCATCAACAGCATTCCTCCATAAAGACTACACAAGTGATAGTTTGATTCATCTTCCTACCTCTCAAGTGCTCCTCAGGTTTACACCTCTCTACCAAAATCAACTTACATGTATCTGGAAAACCAGAGGGCAGTTTTGTTAATGTCTCAACTATATATATATATCATCTTTAGCTTTTTATTTGTATCTGTGTTTAACATTAAGGTAACTAATATATAGATATAAGCCTCCTACTCAAATCTCTCATCCAACCCATCCCACTTCCTTGCATGGTGGCTGAAACACTGCTTGGTGTGTGTTACACATTGATAAAATTACAGCTATTAAGAATTCCCCAAGGACAGACAAGTATTCCGAATATATCTTGCAGTGGAATCTCATAATCAATTCACTTCCAGTAACCTGTAACACCACCACTTGTCAGATACATTCTCTTGCCCTTTATGTAGGGTCATCATTCTCTTACAGTGGTGAGTACCTCATGATGCACCCACGTTCTGGAAACCACGCCTATATTTTTGTTTAATTTTGGAGACATTTAGGAGTAAATGGATAAAATAGGTGGAATTATTACATCAGTCTTTTAGAGAAATCACCTCTTTTTACCATGGATAATGGGAAAACACACAGTCTTTTATGAACCCATTAGATAAAAATTCAAAACTGTCCGAGTTAAAGACAAAGGTTAAATATGTGACACTGATCAGGACAAAGACAACACAAATATTTAAAGGGCTGAGTCCTCGCACCATTTGGCATTCAATCATCATTATTAACTGTAGGTTTCAATCATATGGAGTTTCACAGACTGTTTTATTTTGTTGCATGATAGCTAGTTCACAGAAATTGCTCTTTGGTAGAAAAAAAAGTTAATGAAATTAAATGATGTATATTAAACTGTTGCAACAGTCTGTTTTTTAAGTTTTCCTTGCTAGTTCAGCAAATCAGATTTGTCACAAAATCAAATGAAGCAATATGCCCTTTATTCCACAGTGTTTCCTGTTTAAAACAGATAGGTTTTGAGATAGGAAGAGATGAGGAATTAAAAGAGCAGATATTAGAAAAACTTTAATTTGAATAAATCCAACAGCACTCTTGTATTTTCTACCTGACCATAATCTGTGTTTTTAAGTTGCCTCCCGCCCCTGTAGCTTTCCTTCCTCTATTATTTACAATAACAACATTGCTTCCCATGACATAATGCTTATTTCCTGCAGTACAATGAGTATTTAGTTTTTTGCCATTAAAAAACAAGGATAATTTACTGCAAGAATTTAGCGAGAAGTTCATTAAGGAAAAAAAAAAGTTTAAAAAGGTTTAATTTCAACACCATCTAAAGTACATAATTACAATAATGAACATGACACAACACATCCTAGAGTTAAGGCACTGCTTTTTACCTTTGGTGGTAAGCATGTTTCAGCTTTTGTTCGTTACTCAAAGCCCTGCATCATTTTTACAACTGACAAAGATAAGAAATGTGCTAGTTGCTTTAGCCATGGATACACAGAACAATTTCAGTGCCAGTGACATGGCTTGACTAAGAGCTGGTAAATCCATAGGGATTGCCAACGGGGGAGAACCAATGAAGGAATTACTTGCTTACAGCTTCTCTGCCTTACTCTGAAACAAAATTGAGTTGTCTCTGAGACTGCCTTTCTCTTCCACACCCAGATTTATCCTTACTCCTAGTCATATACAGAAACAAGTGCCTGAATTAAAAATGTTACATCTGTAAATCTCCAGCATGCATACATAAGAGTTACTATGTCTTACAGCTGTAATCTATCTGTAGTGTAACTGATATCTTTTTGCAATATAAAAGAGAATATAGAACTGTCACTATAACTAAATCAACTTCATATGAATGTTCTTGCACTAAGCCAAGTGTTGTTTGACCTTGCACTTGTAACTCGATGGGTGATTTAAGTGTAGACCTGGTTCATTGCAGAGGACAGTGTTTATAATATATATGACATTAATCTTCAGACTGGGAAACTGAGCTTCTGCACTTAAGATCTGCAGTAGTTTTAGCGGAATTGTAATCTGGAAAAGGGTACCAACACTTTTATGATTTCCTTACCCTTTGGCAACATTATTTTCAGGGTAAGAGCTCTAGCAATAAATATTTTGTAATATAGTCAAACTTGGTGAAGCCAGTGAAGCAAATCAAAACACTCTAAACTCCAGATGCTTCATTTCATGGGTTTACCCCAAAGCAAACAGATTACCATCTGGGTTTATGAAAGAGAAAAATAAAATATACACTTAAAGCAGCCTGTGTTTGGGAGTACAGTGTGTATAGTATGATCTAATATACTATGAATTAGAAATGTGTTCCACCTAAATGGTATTTGAGATATTACTGAAATGCTGAGCTGATATTTCAGATGAACTGTAATATGCTTTAATTCAGCTGATAAATACTGCAATAAAATAAAATAAAAAAGACCCAAAAGCACTGATAACATCTGGAATAGTGATTTATTTTTCCAATTAATTTAAGACATTTACAAAATATGTTTGAGGCTACTCAAAGCATATTTTTTCAAAGAAAGAACTGTAACTGCCCAAACAAATTGAACTAATTTCCCCAAGTGGTTTTTACAAACCCTCTTATTCTCATACAGATTAAAAGCTCACACTATGAATACTTAAAAAGCAGACAATAAACTCTTCCCCATGACTTCTACATATATGCACGTCACCCTTCTTGACAAACTAAAGGATTTTCATAAGGTTTATGAAATTTTCGATACAATAAAGACCAGGTATAAGAACTTCTACGAAGTCCGGCTTTTAATATTTTTTTTCTACAGAAAGACATTTTATAGCTGCCAATAATCTGAAAAGTGGGGAATGACATAAACTGAAGCCATTCATGTACTTTTGTACCATGAAAATGCTTTTTTTTCTGAAAAACAGGGCAAAGTCAGCAGCAAATATTGTCTGAGTAGAGAACTCGGTTTGGGAAACAAGATAGACACTTTTGTGTACTTTCCTGTAGTCACAAACTCCTAGTAGTCAGTTCAGATGCAGATGTTCTCCACTGTCTTGCCAGATAGACACGGGGAATCCTGACAAATGGGTAGAAAGGCTTCAGGCAGAATCACTTAATATGTTGACTCATTTGTTACTGCAGGCACACTGGCTTTGAGTTAATTCCTCTGGAATCTCTACCACTTACCAGTGTTCCAGGTGCTGTATTAGATGTACTTTCCATTTTGGAAATGCAAAGATCTTAATCATATCAGATCTCTGTGTTTACAATAACATAGTTCCTGGAACTTCCCTGGTGTTTATGGTGTGAACACTCCTCACATTCCTGCAAGACACCGGCACAGGTTCAGGTCAAATTTGACCATCTCGGCAGTGCATACTGTGAATTCCTTTTGTTTATTTCCATTAACTTTATCATAAACCAGCATGAACATTGATATAATTCTGTTGTATTCAGCTACTAAAATGAAATGCTGGAGTTTCTATTACATGTTAATGTGAGATCACCTCCATTCTTTTTAAATACTAACATAATTTCTCTTAGGGATTATCTGCTTCAGAACTTTTTCCTCCTTACTTTCAAGTTCTCAGTAATTATAGTCTTTGTTATAATTGCTCAAAGCCCCTTTGAACTTACAAATGAAATAGATTTAGAACAGGTCTAGAAAAGACTATAAGGTTTCAAGCCTAGTGGAACCAGGATCACTACACCAAATCCACAACTAGTTTCCCTGACCTTGGAAAGAAGCTGTGACACGGAGTTCACAGTCTGACACAGATTTGTGGATTTATAATGACACTGCCTGGTTTAGAAAAAGGTTTGCTTGTTACAGACTTTGTGATACAGTAGAGCTATCCACTATAATTTTTGAGTTGATTGTTACTACATGAAGCTTGATGACCTGCAACTCCTTATAGCTAAAATGTCTGGTTTTTTCCAAACTTAGGGGAGACAAGAAAAATGCTAAGGATGAGCATAACCTATTGAAAAAGTGATAGTAAGCAGATAACAGCCTCATCCAAATTTATCAGGAATTAATTGGAACTGACTATATGAACTAACTCTGTGGTAGTTTACAGGAAAAATGAAGAATTTATTTTTTAACCTCAAGTGGCATAAACAAATAAATAAATAATACAGTACCAGAAAGTCTATTAGGAAATTTGATGACTCCTTTTTTGTAGAAAAAAGACGGAATTTTTATGAAAAAGTGTGTTTATTTTTAGGTCATCAATATCATCTATCCGTGCTAAATTAAAATTAAATCTTTTTTCTTTGAAAACTGTACTATGTCCTTAGTGCTATATTGATCTTTTTTCCTGTTCATTTCAGATGGCAAAACATTTGACTGTCCTCACTTAGTTACTAAATGTTATTTGACTCCTACAGTGAAATAAATTTATCTAAAGGCAAATGTAATCCAAAGAGTAATTTGTTCACTTCTGGAATGCTATCAGATCAGAACTGGATTTGCATCTCTTATGAGCCATTGCCCTCATGGTGGGAAATACAAATTAACCTCTAGGTAAGTCAAAAGAAAAGTTAATTTTACTTCAGTGAATTAAAGCCTTTTGATTCCAATTAAAATCAAAGAATAAGTATTCAATTTAAGTGTTACCATGGAAAGATCAGCATAATAATGAATTGACATATTTTAATTTTTTCAAGAAAGAATTACTCTGATGTGAACAAAAGATTCCTTACTCAAAAATTCAAAACCTTGTCATTTGAGAAAGGATTATCTTCACAACAGAAATGCACAATTTACAGTACATAACTTCAAGGATTTTTAAGGAATATTTTAGGTGTGATTATATTTATTAGAAAAACATTTGATAATGGACTATTAAAATTTTCAAATTAAAAAGAGGTCAATAATATTAATTTTAATAAAATTAAGAACTATTCCTACTTAAGTCATATGATTTCCTTGATCTGCACATAAAAATTTCTTCTCACCATTTAGCTTTGCTAAACTTTCTTTAAATCATGTGAATATTTCTATCAATTTACTTGCATCTTTAGTACATTTTATTTTTTTCTGGGATGAAGTCAGCAGTCTAAAATAAGAGTTTCCAACACTAGGCACAGAGTAAGGTATTTTAATATAAGATACAGTAGATGGTATTCCCAGTTAATGTTGTCTTTTAACTTAGCAATTTGATCTCTTTCCTATAAAAGAAGGTTCATGACTCAAAAAAATAACAACTGTAGGCAGGAATGGGAATATAAACCAGCTTTTAATTTTAAGAGCATCTGGGTATTTTGGGTGTCTGAGTACTGACTGAACAGGGGAGAAAGAAACACCGTGTAAGGAAGAGTTTGGTGGCTGAAGTCAGGACACAGAAAAGTAATGATTTCCTTAAAATACAGTAAGCTTTTTGGTTTAATTGTTGTAACAAAATATGTAGTTGTATTCCTGAAAGAGATAACCTAGAAGAGCTGTTTCAAGAAACATTGCAAAGCTACTTTCTGCCCCCTTTGCTTGAGAGTCAATAGGGATTTCAGATACTTGGAACATCTGGGGAATAAGCCAGTAGTCTCTACATCTTTCATATCTGACTACTTAGGGACAACGTTTAGTGTTCACAATCACCTTGAATCACAACCAAAATTTTAAGTAAAGAATTGCTAACTGGCATTCTTTAATGCAAATAAATTAGTAGGATTAGTACTTTTGTATAAAACCATTTGTTTTGGTTTATTATTCTTCTGTAAAAAAATGAGTACAAGAGATTTTTAATAATGTCTTTTTTTTATTTACTAATATTATTTATGTACACCATTTTTGTCATGCATGGAGTGAAAATGCAGGGTGGTACATCTATGTGCAGTATATGCTGTAGTCTTTATCCCTGAACAGTGTCAAGCCCAGAAAGCACATAACCATCACAGAGAAGCTAAGCCATCTGTTCAACATTTGCATAAGTAAAAATAAATGGTTTTATGCTGCTGCTGTATTTTCTATCACTATGTCTGAAAAGCTAATAATGCTTTCAGTATGTCTCAGACATCTGTGTTTAAAACAAAATAATAATTAATTTTACAAAATATAATTTCCATTATTTTTCCTGTGATTAATAAACATTACATCAACTTGCAATGATCTAGGCAAAACACAGGCATCTTCTTTGAGATATTTTTTACTTGCTAGCAAGGCTACAAACCATGACTGGCTTCCCCACATTGCCTAGAGGGACCAGAAATGAAGTGAAACTCAGTGATTGACAATCGACAGTCAGGAGTACCTTTCCATCCCTAACAGAACATAACAAGCAGTGCTGTTGCTGTTGCTGATTCGTATCAACTATGCTATGAAGCAAAACACTTACGTATTGAACTACTAACTTTCTGGTCAAGGTTATATTTTTCAGAGTCACAATGTAACTAGACACTTCAGCAGCTTATTAGCAGAATGTGAATGACTCCGAAATTTAGGCACAGAAAAGTACAACTCCCTGTTTTAAGCATATCCATTTAATATAAAAAATGTTTAAAATACAATAGACAATAATCTTACTGAATTTTGCCAAATCTTAATTATAGAGTCCCATTATTTTCTATAATTAATTTACAGTTGAATAGTGTCTCTAAAAGGACATGCAAATCAGAACTACGATGCTGCACAGAATTTCAATCATGCTTGAAAGCTCCTGATACGCCAGCAAAGAAACTATTGTCATGGGTTAGCACAGCTTGGAGTTTTAGTTAAGAAAAAAAAAAAATTCCACCAGCCACGGAAGTGAAGTTTCTTGTAAGGGGCTGTTGTAACTTCCTCCAGACCTGAGAGAATTAATCAATTGAATACTGACAACTCCGTTAAGCCACTTAAGAAGCTGGACATGCCTCTGTAAAAGACACGTTTAAAGATGAACAAGCCCGGGAATCGCTCTCTTGCTTCTGGTCCTTGGAGAGGTGACTGGAGTGCCCGCTTGGCCTGGTGGGCCGGGGCGGGCCTGGCCTCTGGGCTCGGCAGGGGCCGGGTCACAGCCTTTGGTTCCATGTGGGCCAGCCCATCCCAGTGCAGCTTGGCAAGATCCTGGCCATTCAGCTAAACATCTCAGCTGTTCCTGCTCCATTAGAGCAGCCCTGTGGCTCCGTGTAGGCCAGGGCCCTCCCAGCACGGCTTGGCAAGATCGTGGTCGTGCTCAGTGCAAACCGGTCCCACAGCGTGGATGGGCCCCTCTCCCGTCCAGCTGCCGTTTGGCAGAGATCGTGTGACCACCAG
>VYXC01007734.1:60811-84464 GCA_013397175.1 Platysteira castanea
CCCAAATGAACTGATGAAAGACTATTATAGAGGTGGTAAACTGACTGAAATAATCCCAAGTTTTTGTCTTTATGTTGTAAGTGAGATGAGAGAGCAGGATGGGGGGAGGAGAAGTGTTCTGAAGGTTTATTCTGATCCTTATTACTCCTTCTTTCTTTTAGTTCTGTTAATCAATTTCTTTATACTTTTTAAAGTTTGGAGCCTGCTTTGCATTCCTCCTAATTCTTATCTCACAGAAGATAAAAAATGCGAACAAATCCACTACACCTATCTGAAAACATTTTAATGGGACACAAAAAAAAAGTTTTTAAAACTTCAAATTCTGTGTGCTTGCAAAAAAACCTCAGAGACTTCATTTCTTTCTATAATTTAAAAAATAAGCTTCTTTGGCATCAAAATAAACAACAGAATACTGTCTAATACCATTCTCTACAAAACACGTAGGTCTACATAAAATGATTGTTATGTACTTAACATTTTTTTAATCAGAACTGCAGTATCTATTGCAGGGAAAAAAAGAAATATATTCAAAACATGCTCTATATATTTTATAAAGAAGATTTACTTGTCTTTTGTCATTAAAAACATACATGCAATCTCCAAGATATTCCTTTCCATATAAAGAACAGTGAGAGTCACTGATTAAGTTTTCATTCATAGTTCCTTTCCAGGAAAGAATGCCATTTGCACCTCCCAGAAACTATTTGGTTTGAGAAGATTTAAGAAGTTATTGAGGCCAAAGGAGAAAGCCAGTATGTATCTATACCATAATACATACCCTCCCTCCCTTGCCTGAAGTTTCCTTCCCAGTTTTTACATCTGCCTTTAGGGAGGGAGAAGCTCAAACAAGCACGGTGACGCTGTTAACATCTTACAGAAAAAAGAGAGAAAAATTAAGACCAATAGGCAGTCCTGATGCGTGGTTGTTTAGTGATATTCATTATTCCTATAAATGCCCTTTAAGTACTGAAAAGCCACAACAAGGTTTTCCCACAGCCTCCTCTTCTCCAGGCTCAACGATCCAACACTTTCAAACTCTTCTCATAGAAGAGTTGCTTCAGCCCTCTGATCATTATTTCCATGGCCCATCACTTGACCTGCTCTAATGGGTCCATGTCCTGCCTGTGCTGGGACCCCAGAGCTGGATGCAGTGTTCCATGTGGACCACTTTTGGGGGGAACAGTCATTTCCACTATGTCCTTGAAGAACATGTTGACAGCATAGGTCCTTCTGTAGACTCTTAAGAGACATCACTCATTACTAGTTTCCACTTGGACACTGAGACATTGACTGCAACTCTTTGGACTTGGCCATTCAGCTGATTCCTTATCCATTTAACACTCTATCCATCAAACTCATATCTGCAATTTAGTGGTAGGAATGTTATGGGGGACCACCTGGAAGACATTACAGATGCAAGGTAGATGACATCTGCAGTTCTCCTCTTGGCCATTGATGTAGTCACTCTGTTACTAGAGGCCACTTGGCTGGCCAGGAACAATATGCTCTTGCTGAAACTATGTTGGCTATATCTGATCACATACTTCAACATAATTTCCAGGAGGATATTCTCCATGATCTTACCAGTCATGGAGGCAAGACTGGCTTGTTGATTGTGAAATTGTTATTGTAGAGTTATGCTTGGAAATTCAGTTCATTTTATTCTGTGTATTTACATGTATTTTGGGTTTTTGTTATTTGTCTGTGGGCTCACAGGAGGTCTTCAGTACAACCCATTGTCCAAAGTAGGTTCAACTGTGAGGTCAGACTAGGTTGCTTAAGGATTTATTCAACCAGGGCTTAAAACCCTTCAAAGGTCTCTTCAGTCACTTCCCATTCTGTATCTCAGATTAATCTAACTATTTTCAATGCAGGTACACTGGTGCAAAAACTATGCAAACACATTTAATTTTTGGTTTCTGTATATATGTACCCATACACATTCCACATTTGTAGTACTGCTTAAAATACTCCTAAATCTCTGATTTCCCAGTAACTAACTATACACATTCTGATTTCACAAGGTGTTTCAGTAAGATTAAGATGGGAAACGGAATGGGAAAAAAATCAGTAATCAGCTTTTAGGTTCACAAGAGTGCCAAGAACTTATGCCGAGCAGAAACAGGGTATCAAAGTAACTATAAAGGGCTGTCTGCAGACTTTAATTCACCTGAAGTTAAACAGACAACTTTCAATAAGGCTAACCTAGTCTGCCAAAATGCTAACATCCATAACTGATTTTAGCTCTCACTCAATCTTGTTACACGGTTCCTAAGAAAACCACAAGAAACAAAACTTATTTTACTTATTCTCCTTTGAGTTTCACCCAACAGAGTCTTTAGGAACTAATTTTTGCCTCATTTAAGTGAATATTATAGTTCACACTGAACTTAACTGTTGTACGATTACAGACTAAAACTCCAACGTCTTTGTTTATTTTCTGTAGCTTGCTAGAGATCATAGAACAGTGCTCTTTGAAGTGCAAAGATTTTTCCTTATTTGCTTTGTGAAGTGCTTTATGCATTTACCACAGATTATAAATAAAGAAAGGTAGTTATTTTGAGTAAGAAAAGGTGTTTACAAGAAAAAGAAAATATAAGGCTCCTGTATACTCCCTGTCGAACAAAAAGCAGAGCCATGGTGTTTCCTCAATCTACAAAACAACACAAACAAATAGATCATAGAAAGAAAGAAGAAACAATGCACATGAGGATGACCCCTCAGAAAGAATTATCTAGGAAAGTAAAGGCAATGTGATGTCACTCCTAAATATTTATTGTAGCATTTGAAAAATATGCCTTTTGTGACCTCTGTTTCCAGCTGATAAACCAAGACTGGGCTGACAGAGATATAAATCACAACATAAACTAATTTTTCTTCTTTTTTTTGCCTCAGCCCTCACTGCAGGATTATTTTGCAGGAGGATGTACAATCTCAGTTCACTCTGGGAAGGAAAAAGCACACACAATTGGCAATTTTGCCTGACATTTGATGTACAAAACACACACAGGTGTTAAGAGGTCATCATGTTATTCAAGTCTGGCTGACATAGTATTAGATCAAAACACACGTGCTGAGTCCCTGCATGTAATAAAGTTTAAATACTGATTTTCCTGTTGCCATGCAAAGCCACTTTGTAATGTCCTCTTCACTGTGGGAGGTATGGCCCCGGTGCAGCAGGCTGTGCTGCACATGTATCAGCCCCATCAGTCGATGGTTATCAGCTCACAGCTACTTACACGGGGAAGGATCAATTTGCACTTCCACTCTTTTCTTCCTTTCCTGCTCACCAGTGTTCCCAGCTGGGCACCCCTTCCACTGACCTTCTTCCAGCTGAACAGACTGTTAACAACTTTGGTGAATAAAGTGTGCTGAGAAGCCCAGCTGGGTTAGTTTTCTAAAAGATTAGCAAATTATGTCAGCCTGTGGAGGGGTCTGGTGAGAAGCAAGAGACAGAAAATTGACGGAAATAGGAAGATGTAGAAGATAGTCTTTCAGAGCAGGTAGCTTTGGAAAGGTAGAATTAGTATAAGGGAGGCCTGAAAAGGGGATTGTCCCTTTCTGCAGCTCCAGGTTTCTAAACTGCCTTGCTCCATTTCATGTAACTGCAGTATTATGATCTAACAAACCTTCACGGTATATACTTAGCATGGGTGTACATTTTTGTAGAAGTCCTGTAGACCATCTAATTATATAGAGGGCAAAAGGGATGGAAGAAGACTGTGCCAAAACTTGCAATATCTTGCAGAAAGGAGGAACTTTGCTAACTCATCTAACACAGTAATGACAACTATTAATGGTTATAGCACAAGTTATTACTATTATTATTCAGTCCTTTTTTTTTTTTTNATTTTTTAGTGCTTTTTTTTTTTTTTTTTTTTTTTAAAATCAAGTCCCACTATTCTCATTCTATCTGTAATCACTTTCTGAAGATTTCTGCTGGCTCACAGGAATGATTATCAAAAGGAATGACTGCCCTTTGCAGAAAATATAGCAGAAGGGAAGTTCTGAATTCATAATTCACATAGGGAGCATGATTCAAGGAGCTGCTCTATGCATTCAGCCAAGTAACAGAAATATAATTCCTATGGGGGCATAAAAACATGTTTGTGTACACGACACCTGGAGGAATATTAGAGTGTGGGAGCAGTTTATTGCCTGAAATAAGCTACTCCATTCATGAAAATATTGATGACAAACAGCACTATTAAAATGGGAAATAATTCTAGCTATATTTTCATCTGTTAACAAACTATTTACATTTTATATATATATATATGCATATATATATATTAGAACTACTCAGCAGATTTTTTCAGCTTATTAGAATGAAAAAATCAACAACCTTGCACAAATTTCAGACATCTTCATCCTAGTCTTCCAACAGTGAGTCTTTATCCACTTATGAGCAGGAACACACTCTCCTATTTCATCTTATGGCTGTTAAACTTTTCAGGGTACAAATGGCTTTTCAACAGGTCTTGTCTGTAACTGTGAGTGCGTGCGAATGTAGGTGAAAGTTTCTGTAAGTCAGTAAGACACTGCAGAGGCTGAGCTCAAATGCATGAACTCACAAAAGCATGTTCTTTGACAATATCAGTTGGTGTGATTACTTCAGCTGGAAGTTGATTCCAGCATTATGAGTATAATCTTCACTGTCAGGGATTTAACAGTAAAAGATCCTCCTGACTTAGCTGAAGACATTACAGGTAAAATCTAAAATGGAATCTGAAAATCTTTCCTTCTGGTCCTTTACTGCAACTGTAATGTCAATGTCAGAAAAAAAGTGGGACTGCTTTTAAAACAACTCAAGTTTTCACTGAAAAAGCTTTGTTAATACCAAAACCCATTGAGGTTCCGCAGGTTATGATACAGTCATTTTGACATCCTAGTGAGAATGGGTACCTGATTGAAGTCTGAAATGTTCAAGGGTTCTGCAGGTGCTGATCTAAAACAAAAGCATTCAGAACCTGCTAATTTTGTAGGGACAGCTAGGCAACTAGAATGATTTCTACAGACAGTCTTAGAGTAAAGCAGGAGATTTACCTAAAAAATTGTCTGACATAACAATGTGTTGAAAATTTTTGATCATAATATTTGGCACTGGATTTCTGTAAATATGGTAGCAAAATTAAAACTTTAGTCCTCAGCTTGGCTGTAAATTGAGAATTAACTCATTAAGCCTGTTCATGAGATCTGCTGTGTATGAAAGGAAGCTCTGTGCATGAATGTATATATATGTAAAAAATTATAATATCATGGCAATGACCACAATTTAAAGTACAAAACCCTGAAAATGATTCATATGAGTTTAAATTTCTACATATCAATTCTTAGTAAGAACTTACACATACAAATATTCTATTTCATGAAGAAAAAAGTAAAGAAATAGAAAAGGTTAAACTATGAAAACAAACTTTCAGACAGGAGATTATAAATACACCCACAGAATGTATTAGAAATTCATACAGCAATGATAGGTTAAGAGTTTCAAGATTATAATCAGAAAAATGACAAAATCAGAATGTTTTCAGGAAATAATTGTCAGACTTTATCAGCTATAAACAACTACTCACAGTCCTTCTTCCTCTACTGAGTGTACATCCGCTCTAAAATCTAAATAATGCTGCTGTACACAGGGTGGCATCATGGCTTCAAAAGCCACAGGCAAGACTTCAGGTCTTGCCTGAACAACATCTCCTGGTAGGAGAGAAGCAATAATATAAAACCCAAATCCCTCCTTGGTATTAATAATGTGGAAAGTGTGATTTCTGTGGAAAGATTAAATTGCACTGAGAAGTCTTTTAAACAGAGGTATTGGGGAGGAGAGATGACAACCCAGAGACCAGTGAAGAAATGATGATTAGAATCGAAAGAAAAGGGTGTTGGGAAATAGGAGCAAAAGAGACCACAGGAACAGTATTGCAGGATGTCAGGCTCACACCCCAGGGCAGGCACACAACTGCACATGGATGGAAACAAAACCACAGTGACTAAGATGTGGAGGGAAAGGTCACACAGTTGAAGCAAGCAGTGGATGAGTAAAAACTAACAGCAAAGGTAGACAGGTAAGAGAATGAGATGAAGATGGTTCTCATTTTGATGGCACAAAGAGGGCTGTCATACAGAGGCAGATGACCTTGGCTTAAATAGGGAATGCCTTTTGTCTCAGTATTCATTAACGAGGGCTTTCTTTGTACTTAAGGATAGGATTCAAGAGCAAGGAGAATGAGTCCAGGAGGAGGATGAGTCCCGGATTACTCTGAGCTCTAAACAAACTCATGGATTGCACTCAGCTGTGCTAAGAAAGCAGGCTGATATTCTTGCAAGGCCGTTCTTCAAGAAAAGTCTCGGAGATTGTGGGAGATCTCTGTCCATAGGGAGAAAGCAAATGATGGATCAACCTCATAACTACAAGCTTTACTTTGGTCCCTGGGACAATCATGGAGTTGGTCCTTTAGAAGCACATTTCTGAATATGAGGGAGAAGAAGGTGATGGGGAATTGTTGTGGTGGTTTGACCAAAAATGGCTCATGAGCAAATCAGCTGTGATAAAATAACTGAATTTTCAAACATGGAGAAAGCAGGAGCTATCTATCACTTAAGCTGACTTCAGCAAGGCTTCCAGCACCTTCCCACAATGTTCTTCTAGCCAAGCTGGATAGTGGAGTAGGGGGTGTGTGCCTCACCAGGGGGGTGAATATGGATTGAGTGGCTGGGCCCAGATGGGACTGCCACTGGGTGTTACCTTTCTGGAGGCTGGTGCCCTGTGGGCAGGGGCTGCTCTGGGGTTGGTCCTGTGTAATGTCTCTATCTGTGACCTGGAAAGGTGACCAAGTGCACCCTGCCAGGTTTTCAGGGGGCACCAAACTGGGGTAGCAGACAGGTCCGTATGTGTGAGGGCAGGCCTTCTGAACAGGTGGTGGAATGAAGAGGCCAGTGGGAACCTGGGGTGACTGAGGCAGGAACAAAGGGCAGCCCTGTCCTGGGGAGAGAGTTTCCAGCTGCCACAGAATAAAGCCCTGAGCAATTTGGCTTGATCCACAGCTAAGCATACTAGGGGCAGAGTGTTGGACTAGAAACCTCCTGAAGTCTCCATCATCCTGAATTCTCCTTCATTGATACAAACCATAAAGTATTCACTTCTCAGGAGATTAGTAAGGAATTGTTGTTTGGGGTTTTTTAGGCATAAATTGAACTCCAGGCAAAACCTCCAGCACACTATACACTTTTCCTTTTCCAGCACACTATACACCTGACTCAAAGTCAAAACAATGTGTTTAGTACTACAGAAATAAAATTACAAAAGTATTGGGAGTCCCAAAAAACAGAAATTAATGTACTGACACATAGGGAACTGTTCTTTGATGCTGATGCTAGATTGCAAAGCTCAGAGTGATCTGGCTTGGGACTCCAGGCTTCTGTAGCTATGTGCTGTTCTAACTACTGGCTATCAAAGCCCACAGTTACCGCAATGCTAAGGATGCTCCACTTACTCTGGTGAAAGTCCAACCAGAAGAAGAAAGAGAAAATGCCAACTGGAAATAACTTCACTATATTAGCGAGTTCTGCCCCACAGATTGTCAAGGCCCTCTTAGGAGAGGTAAACGTGGCCGTTACTCAAAATTCACAGGTTGAGTTTAGAAAGACAAGATGACATTGATTCAGATTCAAAGTAGAGCACAATTCTGTGTCTTATAATTAACCATTTCAAACCTTCAAAATAATTTAACCGAAAACAGAAAACAGTACTAATTTACTAGCAGGAACAAGATCTGAAGGAAAAGAGCCATAACTAAAGAAAAAAGCTGTATTCACAAAGGTAACAGGATGCATCCATATGCCTTTTAAAACATCCTGGTGCCATTTTCGTAGGAAAATATAATCCTGCACATAGTTTATTTCACTTTACTACTATTTTTTTTTTTTTGGTTTTTTTTGGTTTAAGTTTTCATGTTTTATAGTAAACCAACTTACTGTTAATTCACTGTCCACAAAAAATACTGTAAACTTCATTTCTGTACCATTAAATTTTAGACACACAGAAAACCTTGGAAACCACACAAAACAATGATCCCAGTCTTTGAAATGCAGCAAGCTTACCTAAATATGTCTTAGCTATAAGCATGCCCCTGTATCTACAAGTAAGTGAAAAGCATGTGTTTTATGGGACTACAGAAAGAATTTTACAGGAAACCAGTCTGAGATCCTGCTTCTTTAAGAAATGACATGTGGGAAAAGAAGATAAGATGATCATGAGCTTGCATGAGCCTCCCAATTAAGGCATCAGTAAACTGAGGCATGGTGACAAATAGAAGAAGGCAATTTGTAATTATCTGTCATAGAAGTATAAGGAATGAGAGTACAAGGAAAAGAATGACATGTCTCTCATACACAGAAGCAAAGAACAGCAAGACCAAATAAAGTTAAAGGGCATACCTGAAGACTAAGAAAGATTGCATTGGCAACATAAGAGTTTTAAAATCTGGATTGTTGTATTAAAGCAGAAACAACCAGTAACAGTTTTTGGCAAAAACTGCTCATTGCTAAAAAATAGAGAAAGAAGTAAGACTAAATGCAGGCTCAGGAATACTGAGCACTTGAAAGTCTTTATGGAAAAATGCTGTCTATAGAAGCAGGAGAAGCCCATGACCCTATTAAAGAAGACCCCAAATTCAAATGCAAACCTCAAGGATAACATTTCATAAATATTTTCACACTGAATTAAGGGCGGTTGTCAGTTACAACTAGCAGTCAGGCATTTTGTTCTTTCCAGCATTCTCTAATTAAATGCTAATAAATTTCGCCTTCTTCCGGCTAGCTGTCCTGCATTGACATGTCCTGAATGCAATGAATAAGATCTACAGATTCTTTTACATGTTATGGAAATGCAGGAACTTATTGAGTGACTAAACTTCTGTAAACAAATGTGTTGAACGTGCTTAACTAGATACTAAAAAGTAGTAAAGCAACTTTGCCATTTGTTTGCCTACCAAGTAATAACCCCCAACTGCTTTCCAAAACTCTCTACACAGTTAATTCTGGTTTGGGCTGACAGAGTAGGCAAGGGATTGGAGCTTGAAATATGCCTCACAATATGAAATATGTGCTCATCAAGACTAAATGATAGAAATGCAGCCAATTTTCATGCTCACAGAGATTCAATCAGTTTAGGGTCAGGCAAGACTGGACTGCTCAAAGACAAATTACTGCTACTTTGTAACAAAGTATAAACATGTTAAATACAAATGTGTGTGTTTGCATAGCACTCCTGACACTTCCTGGTTTTCCAGTTTTACTTACAAAAGCAAACAAACAAGAAAATCTAACTGCTCCCTCACTCTCAAGAAAAAACACTACATCACTAAGAAATAGTATATCTCATACAAACTGAATCAAAAATTTAATTGTTTTTTCCCAGTATCTAGTTCTGTACAGAAAAAAATCAAAAAAATCTTCAGACAGATCTTTTCATGATTTCCATTCTAAGCTACTAAAATGAGATACTAATGCTGTATTTTTTGAACTTGTAGAGACATGAAGACTGATCAGTATCTGCAAATTACATGGAATCTCCAAACAAGACCAAGAAATAGGACAAACTGAGTCTAATTCTTGATGATATTCGGGTTATACTTTCTCTTTTCACAGTAGGAGTGTATTGGATAGAAGTTTAATGTTCTGCTTTATTTGTCATTTATTCACAGCAGACCCAAATTAAGATGAAAGTTCCAAATGAAAATGGTTATGAGGTCAAGGATAATCTGATTTTAGAGCATGTATTTAGAAAAGGTACACACACTCATTCACAAAGTTTCTGCAGAATCTTTTTTAGTTATAGTGACATATAATAAAATTCAGTTCTTTACATAACCACGGTGAATAAATTTCTGTATTTCCTTTTTGACATCCCTCATCTGCAAGGCTGTTGCAAATAATGAGCTCTCAGTGCTTGAGGAGCTCTTAGGATTTCTATGCTAAAACTAGTGACTTATATTATGAAACCAGTATAAAAGAAAATCCATGAATATATACAGAAGGATTAACCAACACCTAATACATGAACTGATCCACAGCAACTCTTGTACTGATAGAGTACACAGAGGGTCTATGTTTCAAATCCAGAAAAGTCTGCTAATGATCAAAAATAATTCCTGAATGGGATTCCTTTAAAAAGGTCACATTTGCCTCTCTGTTTATGAAAAGGGTTAACTTTGAACAAGAATAACAACTCCAAGAAAAAGTCTGTGCAGACCTCATAAAAAAAAAATGATAAAAAATATGATCTTTACCATAATTATTGTTGCATGAGCACATATTTGAATTAGTGGCCAAAAGAAAATGTAAGTGCCACTGATATCACTGCATTCTTACTATTTGTAACTGCTATTATAGTTTATTTCAGCTGTATGAAAATCTTTATAAAGCTGTGTAAACTGTGCTTGAACTAAATACACATACACATTAACACATACATGGCAAACATGTAGTATCTTTGCATTTATGTATACAGATAAATATATTTATATATACTCACATAAATACATTCATATATGGCAATACACAGATATGATCCAACAAAAAGAATTTGTGAACATGCATTTCATAGATGTGAAAAATTAGGTTAATTTTTTTTTACCAGGAGAGAACTGTACTGAGTGGCAAAGACAGACCAGATTAAGATATCTGGGGTAGTGCTGCTCTTGGGGCTTAAGGGCATTTTAAAGGATTTTGTGTGTTTGTATCACAGGAAAATAAATTATTTTTCTATAGAAATGGATGGTTTTACACAAGGTGCCTCATCGAAAAGAGAAAACTGGTAAGACATAACAGAATGACATTTAAGGAATTGCTTAACCTAAAAACTGTAAATCCATTAAAGGTCCAGATGCCATTTGATGATGGATTCATGGCTGGGGAAGGTGTTAAATCCAGGTGAAAACACTACATCTCTGTAGTATAAGAAATGTCAATCTGTTCTAATGAGATTCTGGCAGCATGTAATCCAGAAAACTGACTCATATGGACTACTATGACCATCCAAATAAATTTCTTGTATTCTAATCCAATTCTTACCTATCAGAAGATAGGTAGATACACCAATAAATTCCTACCACATACCCAAGAACTGGTGGCTGAAGTGGGATGTTTTTTGTGGGAAGACTGTCAGCCACCTAGGACTTGTCATATTGAATCATGCAGCGCTAGAGTAGTTCAGCAGCTGCTGTAAAATTATAAAAGAAACCTCACTGTAAGAGCTCTGTTTCCCAGTGCTCTTGATATTTCAGAGTTGCATTTGACATTAACTGGAAACTTAAGAAAACTTCAACATATAACTTGGGGCAAGAACGAAGGCAGACACACGATATTCATTATTTCCACCCCCTGGACATAAAGACTAAAATACGTGAACTTTGGAAAACTGGTAAGGGTAAAAGAATTGCTTTGAAACACCAGCAGTTTTGTCTGTCTGCACTGGACATGATGACAGTGATTATTTTTCAACATAAAGCCTGTATCGACATTGGAATAAGGTATATAATGCACTATAGAAATAAGAACATTTCATTCATTTTGAAAGCCCTGTCCAACAATATTATCTGATGCTTTTATGTTTTTGTGTTATGGGAAACAGAATAATAATACTCTCTTTGCCTTCAGTTTTACAGGACGTCTACATCGTATCCCATTCACATACTTTTTTTCAGGTTCATGAATAACTATCTTTTCATACAAAAGATGTTCTACATTTTTGCCCTTGTCTGTACTCTTTTTTACATCTATGGTGCACCTCTTGGAAAGAATAGTACAGGAGATACTTAGTACTCAAAGGATGAATTTACATTGTGGTTTGTTCTGGTCTCTTTCCCAGCAGACCCCATGATTCTTCAGTGTCAGTGTTTCTGGCACTTACACTGTATAGCTAACCCCATAACCAGGATAATAAGGAGGGAACTGAAACAACAGACTAACCAGGGTCCTAGGGAGCACACTGGGATTTTTGGTGTAAGGACATTCAGTACCTCCACAAAAATCCCGACAAGGCTGAATCAGCTTATATTCAACCACTTAAACCTTGGTTACTGGGAAAAGCTAAGATCCAGCTGGACTTAGTTGCTCCAGTTCATGCAAACCATGTAGAATTTGGATTGGCCTGCAGATCCACTTGGTGCAGTGCAATAGTCCTAGGGACTATTTTGTAAGGTGAGGTACAGAGACAGTCCCAGCTGTGGTGACATTATCTTGTGCTGTTGGTTTGCACCATAAGATCCTGAAATTTGTGATGCTTGAGAACAAGTAAATAGATGATGGATCCAGAAGGATTTTATTATTCTTAATTCCTTCTTAATTGAAATTTGCCCAAATGGCTGAGCTGTCATGGGGAATAGTACAGCTAATCTATTCCAAAAAGATAAGCCTCTCTGTGATCCAGTGCATATCTCCAATGTCTGGCATGTCTTCACTGTACAGAGTAGATACTATCCTCTATTAATACTAGGAAGCTGGGCAACTGGGTTCACTTTTGCAGAGAAAAATTATATAAGCAAATGGAATGTCAAGGAAATGGCTAATGACAGAAAATCAAAAACTCAGTGAATCTGGTTTTTGTATCTCCAGATTCTTCTTCCACTTCAAATATGCAGAAAACACTCCTACTTTGCCTCATCAAAGCACTATGAGGCTTACCTTTATATTTATGTGGTATTTTTTGGCAGAAAACTATTAGAGCACTATGTGGCAGTGAAGCCACCACGAAACCTAAAAACCCGACTCTTTTTACCACTCATGATGGTCTAATAAAGTCAGTGTAAGTACCAGAATGCCTGATAGAAGGGCGTATGTTACCCAGTCTTGATTTGGATTGGTATACATTGCACACAAAGGACAACTACTAAGAAAATTCAATCTGTATAAAATTTTATAAAAAGAAGACAGTGAAGAGTTCTACTGAAACATCTCAGCATGTATAAATACTATCTTAACATCATCCCTACAAAAAATACTCTCTAGTCCATTGCACAGAATAAGATTAGTGTTAAATAAGTTAAGGGAGTGTCTTGTCTCTTGATATTATTATCACTATTGTTTCAGGGAATGATTATTTTCTATTTATTTCTATTATTCCTTTAATCCTCATGTCAGTAAGTTTTGCCAGTAGTACTAAAGGTGTTTTCTAAAGCAAATGCTTCATTTGCACAAGAATTTCAAGCAGCAGAAAAAACTGAGACAATCCAAAATCCACTGACTAGGTTTGAAAGGTTTCTCCATTTACAATAGTCTACTTGTTATATCTATGTACACACAAGCAGAATCACAATTTTAGTACATGGAAATCATAAGAACTACTGCAATTCTCACACTCATGTTTAAGAGATAAATATGTCAGAACAAATTCTCCAATTAAAATACTTTCTTACATTTCCTGGGTTATTCCCATGTTTCTCCAGTTAAGGATATCCTCTTGAAAGGGAGAATATAGTTGTTTTTTTTAAATTTGGGATGACTCAGAGAAAAGTACAATCCAAAGAGACCTCAGAGTCATCCATCAATCATATCACCTAAAGGTAAATTAGCTGTACTTATGCCTTACTTGACTGACTAAGCTCCTTCAACCCAGATCATCTTTTCAACTCTTTGCTTATCTGTACATTTACACTTCATTTTTTAATATATTATAAAAATCACATAGCAGTTTGATTTCATTATGCTTTTGATGGCTGACTGTGGGAACGAGGTGTACCTTAATGCAAAAGGTCTTTCTTGTTCCCAAAGACTGCTATACAGATGTGCTGTAAACAGAGTACATACTATGACTTACATGAACAAATCCTACTTTTGTCCTATTTTAACTGTTACTAGAAAGCCAAAGTTTGGACTACTGTATCTCTAAAATGAAGCACAGAGCCTAGGTTCTTCTTGCTAAAGAGTTATTCTGCAAGAATAATATCAAAACCATCAAAAGTAGAAATCAAAACTCCCCATGAATCAAAAGCTTAATACAGATGAGTGAGATGGACATCTATCTTTAGCTGCAAAAGGGTATAATTCTTGATAGTCTCAATCACCTTCCTAGACAGAATAGGTAATATGGATTTCTGTTTTGCTGTCTTTCTTCTTATCTTTCAGTTACAAGGCATAAGCTAAAACAAAATACCTTGCTGAACTTTTGAGGCATGAAAAAACAGTATTACTTCCTTATTCTGTCTGAAAATTTAGCCACTGAATAAGCATTTTTGGTGCTCATCAAGACTAAATTGTTTGCTTCTCTGCGTGCCCTTTTTTTCCATCTCTGGTTTATGATCACTGATAGTGTGTCAGAAAGGCAGAGCTTCACTTCAAATATTATATTTCAGTATATTAAACCTGACAGTTTTCAAAATAATTTCTAGTAGTGTGTCCAAACAGAACTCCTCTCATCACTTGGCTGCTAATCTTTGGTTTTTTCCAAAACATTAAAGAGTATTGATTTTGAAATAAGAAATCTTTCCTTTCTGAACAGAGTAAGTTTATCGTTGTCCTAAACCTGCAGAGGATATTTTTGTCACATTTTTAGACATTCACTTCCTTTTACGGTATATGATGCACTGTTTTGTTTGCAGAAACTTGTCATGTGTCATGTCGCTGGATGTATAGCTTGTGCTATTGGCTTGTGCCAAATGCTAGAAGTTTATTGGTGTCTGGGCCAAAAAATTCGTAAAGGCTACCACGGTAACATGCTGAGCAGACCGTTGGCTGTCTATCCCATAAAACTATGCTTATTTTAAAAAATGGTAATGTTACTAACCCACCATAGGATTTTGTTTAGAGGATTCAGATCTTTAATTCTTTTTGTTTCACTCCTAACTTTGGATATAACCCCATTCTGACCAATCCTTGATATGACTCATTTCCTGGAATGAACTGCAGCAAACGTCAAAAGCTTCAAGTTGTGTGGCGTGGCATTTTAAAAAATAGACTATGGCTATCAACCACAAAGCTTCTATAATCAACGCTCCATTTATGTTTTCTCATATGGTCCATGAACAAAAAGTGAGTCTAAGAATGATATGCTGAACAAAAGAATCAATTAATAAAACTGTAAAGAGATGTTACTACTGGTTACTATTCAAAGACCATTGAAAGCACATGCTTCTGTGCACACCTGCAGGAAAAAGAACAAGTAATTTGATTGCCTAAACACAGGAATTAAATATACAGGACAGAAAAGATAATGATGCTTCCTGATACATTTCCGTCTCTCACAAAAAAGATGTCGTTAATGACAAGAATTCTGAACAAAGAAATGGGATTTCATGCCAGGCCCAAAGGAGGTGTATTGGTGAAAAGGTGAAGAAGGCTTGAATTATTTTAACTGAAAAAATGTTCATAGTGACCTGGGAGAAGCATAAGGAGACATATCATTCTTCATATAACAAGAGTAAAACAATAGAGTAGTGAATACCTAAACATGAAAATCTTTCATCCAAGTGTGCTGCACAACTTAAACTAAACGTACTTAGTCCTCCAGAGTTTTATAAAAGTATTTCTATTTATGATTAAAAGTTACAAATGAAAACGGGTAGACCTCAATTCTCCCTTTCTAATGGGAATTGTTAATAATGGATTTGGTCAAAATGCTTTTTCTCTATTAATGAGTCACTTCATGTTTCTTCAGCTTGATTCAGGTACTTTTTAAAAACTAAAATCTCAGATGTAGGTGTCCCTCCATCAAACTGAGTATAATTAGGTCTGCTTATGTGAAAAAACCTCATCAAGTCCAAACTTCAAAAAATAATGACAATACGTCTATGCAAGCAATTTCTTTTTTATTTGAATCTATCCACCTAGTGCTATCTATGCATCTGTGAAGTTAACTGAAAAAAGGCCAAATCAAGTTTTCCTCACTTTGACTTAATAAAAAATTTTGCATTCAACTATGTGTCCAATCAGTGTTAATAATGGCGACATGGTTGATCACAGAACTATGCAAGAAATTAATGAAAGTAAATAAATTAAGTGGAATCGGGTGAATATTTGGGAGGGCAAGCCAAGTATCCTCAGCAAATACAAACTGCCAAAATTAACAGACTGCAGCTCATACCTTATCGAGCCATGACAGCAAACATTTATCAAACAAAGGAGAAGAATAACCCAACAGTAGAGGCAACTCCTGCTTCTTAAATTCTGAGTGAATAATCGGGTAAGTTTATCTAAATTAACGAAAAAGAGCAACAGAAGGTGGAACTACTAGAAAGAATACACAAGTTAAAACAAGGATTCCAAATTCACTAAAACACAGGTGACCTTAAAATGCCTGGACAAATACTATATGTACAGACAGCTAATAAATCTTCCTGCAAGATTGCAAACTAAGCTATATCAGTCCAGATCTGGCTTAATACTGATCCTTCAAAACCTTGACAGAAAAGCAGTATATCTGAATGTGTTCTGAAGACAGCAGAATTCATTTCTGATCTTGTCAGGTAGAATATTACCTCATTTGGAAAGACAAGCCCTAACATTACAGTACTTGAATACACTACTACCCATCTAGCTTAGGCCATAACAAAGTTAGCTACTATCACAGGCAAAGGTTTGCTACAAAAGGGTATTACAGACTCAGTAAAGCTGCTACAGTGTGTTTCTAACTAGATTTACAGATGTTATTATGGATAAACAATTGCCTTTAATGTGGGATGAAAATTACCCCAAATGGCAATTAAAAGGAAGTAGACTCTGGCTGCAGAATAGAATTCGTTACTGTGGTATCCATATTGCATAGCTGTTATTCCAGTTGTTACTCTAATTTTATGACACTGTATTTCGACAGATACCATGTAAAATACTGACCATAATAAAAATGGAAGAAACACTCTGCCTGAACATGGGAGACTATATAAAATACAATGAGGAAATATTATGCAAATATTGTTGGCATTTTACTTTCTTCTTACTCTCTATCCATGCACCATTTAATTGGCAAACAATGACCTCACCAGGCTATGTGATAATTAGGTAAAGCAATGAATTTAGTGCAAGATGGAACAGGAGAACATAATTTAGGTTAAAGTGTACTGAAATATCTTTTTTTCCCCCCAATTTGGCTGTTGTAAGAAAGGTTAAAAATGAGAGTCAAATAGGAAGCCAAGAACAGGGTGCAATGCCTTCTTTCACTCCATTCTTTCAAACACCAGATATATTATCCTACAAATTTCATGGCACTATTTTATGCCACTCCTTCATGGCCCTAATTAAACAGAGAAAAATGAAATCAGGTAAGAAATATTAGTTGCCATGTTGCACAGGACTGTAGCAAAGCTCTTTCTTTACTAGACAAATACGTCTATTATGGTTATCCAAAAAATAAAAACAACCTCACCAAAACCAACCAGATACTGTTTTTGGTGTAGTCTGATGTACATCTAAGCAGCTGGAGGCTTTTGCCTGAAGGGACCATATCTCACCTCCCACAAGAACAGGAACAGGTTGGAACAACCTCTTGTCTGTTGTTTTAGCAAGCTTCCATAGGTATATGTACTTTTAACAATACTGAAACTGATCATAAATTTCTTACACTTTCATATATCTACATAGTAACCCTCAGTGGAGACTTTACTGACTATCACACTAATAGCCACTACAGACCAGAAAAATGGAGTGCAAATGAGAATGCTTTCCAATGTGTAAGAATTAAACATTTAACCTAGATAATAAATAATCTATATTATTCTTGGATTTAGGTGTTTCTATTCTACCAAATTTCCAGTAGTTTAAAAGAACTATTAAAAATTCCCAGTGAGAGACAAAAATAGAAGTAGTTTCTAGAAAATTTTATTACGTTCTGTTGTATACAGACTGCCCAACTACCAATTCAAAATCAGCTTCTTTGTCTTATGAGTATACAAAATACAGCATGGTGAAAAGTTAAACAAATGCAGAAGGCTAAGAAGCACTTTTCCTCCTATTAGTGTTGATCTAACAACAATCCTCCTAAATGAACATAAAAGCTAGCAAAGAAGTTAGCAAAGAGTTTGTGTAGAAGGCTATGAAATAAGAAATTTCCTTTATTTGCCCCTCTTGCATTTGAGAAACCTATAACAGAAATTTATGCATTTCAGTTCTTCCTGCGTGAGCTGGGTCTGAACTTTCTTATCACAAGCAGGGTGAGAGATGGGGGTGAGATATCTCAGCCACTCTTAAAAAACACAGTATCAAGAGGTTCTCTGTCAGACTTTTATTACTGCAGCAAAGTCAGTAACCTTTCTGTTTTATGTCAGGTCTTATATGAACCAAAAAGAAAGGGAGAGGAGAGGGAAGGAGAAAGGAGAGCAGGACTTGTGTAACTGATGTACCAATGCATAATACAATTTTAAGGCTGAATCCTGCTGTTTCCAGTGTGATGGTTGTTCTGGAGGCATCAATTAAAAAAAAACAAAAAACCAACACTTCATGGTCTTTTTGTTTACAGTTTAACAATCTCTAACTGAGATCTATTCTAGCTGTACAGACCATTTCTGCTTCCTTAAATGAAATCTGTTGCTTCTTAAAACAGAAATAAAAGCCATCTTGTTATTATAACTATTAAAACTATCTGCCCATAAAAATTCCAGTAAATTTTGTCAAACTAAAAATACAATTGTCAAGGCAGAACCACTTTACTGGAAATGAACAACACTGAAAATTTTTTGTTAATCTTTGATTTTCTTTACAGCAATCTAACAGCATGACAGATATTTTAATGTGATGATTCCTTGTCACATTAAAATATCCTCAGTACTTTCCATGGCACACAGATGAGGCAAATGGCAAAAGTCCATGAAGGAGTAGACAAGAGGAAGCCTGCAGAAAAAAAAAAAGTGAAAAGACAATAAAAAATTCGCCTGAGACTACAAGTCAGAGAGGAGTCTGGGAGCTGAAACAGAAGAAGAAAGACAGATGACAGTGCTTTGTAGCATTTCTTTCAAGGACAAGAACATCAGCTCTGTCAGCTGCAAAATGGGCAAATTGTTCACCCTTCATCTCTGAGCCTGCATGTCAGGGTGTGAATAAGGGGTGACATTTCTACCTGTTCCTATGTGCTTCTCTCATCTCTTTTCTTTTTCACTTTTATACCCTTACTACTGTGTCCTTTATAGGTGGTCTGAAATTGGACAAGCAGTGAGATGTACCAACTCATTCACCCAGTCTGCTGATCACTGCAAGAAATTGTCATGGTTGTGTGTGTCCCAGCACAACTCTATGGCAACAACTGGGCTGAAACAAATTCTAAAGCAATGTCTGTATTTTGGTAGGCAAAATTCACTCTTGTACCTAGAAATTGAAAAGAAAAAAAAAAAAAAATGCACTGCATAAACCCGGTAACTCTACTCTGAGAGGTATCCTCTAGCAGAAGCTACTTTCGTGTACAAAAACATTTTGGGGTTTTTTTTTCAAATCTTTTTTCTGCCTTTTACTGTTTTTTTAAGGTTACCCCTAGATTTATTATTAACAGATGAATAGCTTTCATTTGATGCTATGCTAATTTCCTTATACAATATGTGATTTACACTACTAAATCAATATTATGTCAATATACAAGCAATTCTTACATGTCAACGGTCTGAGGTAAATGTTCATGTAGTATACATTTAAATATTACAGAAATAATAAAAAAAACCCCAATTGCCTTATAGTTTTGTTCAAACAATTCATGTACTTGATTCTTCCTAACAGGTATCATCTCTGTCTCTTACTATGTCGTTCCACAGTCACATAGACAATGAGAAACAAATGTTTTTTATTCATACTTTCAAAGTCTTCAGCATCAAAACTANAAAAAAAAAAAATGCACTGCATAAACCCGGTAACTCTACTCTGAGAGGTATCCTCTAGCAGAAGCTACTTTCGTGTACAAAAACATTTTGGGGTTTTTTTTTCAAATCTTTTTTCTGCCTTTTACTGTTTTTTTAAGGTTACCCCTAGATTTATTATTAACAGATGAATAGCTTTCATTTGATGCTATGCTAATTTCCTTATACAATATGTGATTTACACTACTAAATCAATATTATGTCAATATACAAGCAATTCTTACATGTCAACGGTCTGAGGTAAATGTTCATGTAGTATACATTTAAATATTACAGAAATAATAAAAAAAACCCCAATTGCCTTATAGTTTTGTTCAAACAATTCATGTACTTGATTCTTCCTAACAGGTATCATCTCTGTCTCTTACTATGTCGTTCCACAGTCACATAGACAATGAGAAACAAATGTTTTTTATTCATACTTTCAAAGTCTTCAGCATCAAAACTAGAAATATGAGTAACTTAATGATAGCAGGTGAGAATGTCCTTTCTCTGAAAGTTGATAGTGAGGAAATATACCATGATTTTCTTGGTCTTGTGCTTGTATTCATACATTATTTAGGTGACTGGCAGAGTAGGGCAACTTCTTTACAGTCCTGTCATAAATCTGAAATAAGCTATTTACATTTAATATACTGCTGCTAGAGAAAAGGAGTATTGAAATGTCTCCAAAATGCACAATGCTAATTTAGACCAACCTAGTATGAGTAAAAAGGCCTCTAATCAGCAGTTCTGTGATGGTCAGTATTCATTTAGTCAGCACTTGATCTGATACTCAGGTTTGCAGCAAATATCTCAGGACTCATTAAAAGCAGCAGGTAGATTTGAATATTCTCTCTCCACAGAACTAAAAACATGTCAGTCTTGGCAGGTAAAGGCAGGGTTGTTTGTGCATTTTTGATATTCAAATTTCTTCTCACTCCTTTTCAGCACACAGCATTATAAAACATTCAGCTCTCAGGTAGCTCCAAACCTGCAGTTTTCTTTCCAAATGAAAAATTAACCTCCAGCAGGCTATGGTAAATATCATGTCCAACTTCCATATGGCCAAGCCAGGTAGCAGAATGATTAGCACACTGGTTTTGGGAACCCTGCCACTTTTCGGCTCTTGCCTGGATGTAATGTTTCTCTAACTCCATTCCTTCTGTACTCTCCCTCTCCTCTTCTTTCTCCATCTTTCTCCCTCTTTCTCTATCTCTCATGCACACATGCACACACAGAGTCAAATGTTATTTATACAAGCAGAACAATCTTAGTGTAAACAGCACTGTATAATAGGAGAAACATGTCAAAACAAAAAGTTCTTGCCCTGCAGTCTGATGATACAGTAATACAGTATAGTACAGACTCATAGTAAGGAAGTACTGAACAGCAAGTGGTCCTTGCAGTCAAACTGATTTGTATTGAGAATAAAGTTATCCCATACAAAATACTAATAATCAATTAATACACAGCAAGATAAATAGACACCTACCTTTGCTGTATTATGTTAACAGTTAGAAAAAAAAATCTGTCATTTTTCTTCTATTTCTATGCAAACTTGTATTTATTCTTTTTCATTTTATGGTATTCTAACAGATGATCTGCCTTGCTTAATGACAAATTTGTGTCTCACAAAGAATTAAATGTGTGCTGCTGTTTCCACAGTACATTGCCAACAGCTTTGCTCTAGAAATCAGCCAAAAGAGAAACATTCTATTTCATTTATCAGACAGAAAGAAAAACAAAAGAAAACCATTCAAGGGAAGTTTTCCTGCTCTAAGTGCATTGGTCTAATTGTTCGCTGACTCTCACAGGTACATCCTAGACCTTTGTGATGCCACATGGACCAGCTCTGGGACTTCCCCCAAATGGACTCACAAACATCAAATAAAGCAATTTGCTTTTCTTGTCAGGTTAACACCCTGACAGTTTAGCAAGATGAATCAATGCACTGAGTAGTCATAATAAGCACCAAAATCACTGCACAGGAAAAAATCAGCATGGAGTTTGGTGTCAGAAAGCAGTTGGTAGAGTACATGAAAGAGAAAGGGGAGGCCTTTGACAGTTGTGATTTGTTAGATCATATCTGCCATCTTGTGAAACCTCACCATTAATTAGGACAAGAAAAATTGCATGAAATAGAGAGGCATATCCTTTCATCTTTTCAGAGGTCACCTTACAATTTCAGGTTATGTGTCATCTTCACAGAGAAAAGACTATATTCCTGGAAATTGAATGTTTCCAACTGCATTTAGTTCTTCAAAGAGAATTAAAAGTTGATTCTGCATGTAAAAGCAAGAGGTATTTCTCAAGTTAATGTGATAATAAAATCTGACACACTTAAACAGTAAAAACACCAGCAGAAACCATGGTTTCAAAAAATATTAGCAGCCCTCTTTTTCTTTTGTTTCCCTGCCTGCCTCCTTCCAAGGTTCATCTGCATGCCGCTGCCTAGTTGACTGCAGTGATGGAAAATGCTGTGGGTAGGAGGGCAAGAAGCAATCTCCCAGATTACAGATCTCAGTTCTGAGCAGTGCCAGCAAATGAAGATCCAGCAAGAATCCTGCTCCAAATGAAACTTGTACAATTTCTTCAACTGCGTCTTTGTGGGGTTAGTGAAACAAAACCTTTACTTTTTTTTCTATTTCCTCTATGTCTGCAGTGGTGATACAACTGTTCTTTTTAATTATGGGCAGTCCCAATGTAAATGAGTACTAAATACTAACCAGTGACACATCTTAAGGTCATATAAATCTTAGCCAGTACATTAAGCAGAACAGGACAGATGATGAAACCATAAAACCCTGTTCATGCATTATTTGGTAAATTGACAGCATGAGTATTTTATGTAGATTTGCTGAAACTTCATAATCCAAAATTTCACATAAGAGGAATTTTGATAGCTTTACCATTATATACCATTCTACAGAGTCATTGAATAGCTTGACTTACAAGAGACCTACAATGTTTATTGATTTCCTGTCCAAGCACAGGACATCCCCAAGAACCACACCACATGCACAAGAGTATTGTCCAAACTTTCTTGAATTCTATCAGGTGTGGGGCTGTGGCCACTTCCCTGGGGAGCCTGTTCCAGTGTCCAACCACTGTCTGCGTGAAAAAGAGAGAAAGGATCATTGTCTGCCCCTTTATTTCTCCTCATGAAATGTAGACTGCAAAGAGGTCTCCTCTCAGTCTCCTCTTCTCCAGGCTGAACAGACCAAGTGACCTCATCCACTCATACAGCTTCACCTCAAGGCCCTTCAGCATCTTTTCTGCCCTTCTTTGAACTTTCTAATAGCTCTACAGTTTTCTTATACTGTAGTGGCCAAAACCGCACACAATATCCAAGGTGAGACCACACCTTATGCCGAGCAGAGCAGGGCAGTCACTTTCTGTAAAGTTGGTCTCCTTCCCCAGTGTGTGCATACATCCAGGGCTGCCCCATCCCATGTGCACAACCTGGCACTTTCCCTGGTTAAATTTATTCATATTTTATATTTTCTAGATGTTTTCAAGGTCAACAATCTTCATATAAGCCTTCAATATAAACCTTCAATAGGTATCAAGAAACACTGTTATTTAAATTATTAAGTTTTTTTGTGTAAGATGTTAATATTTTGAAGACAAACAGAGACAAAATTCCTGATCTAAAATCAATTCGAATTCTGGAAACTCACAGGTTCTACTGCATGTTAGCAAAACTCTATATCCTTGCATAATTGCAGCTTCCCTCATTCATTTTTTTCTGTCACTTCATTATTATGGTCTTTTTTCAAAAATGCTTCTATTACTTTTGATTTTTTCTCCAAAGACCAGATCTTCAAGACAAAAAAAAAAAA
>VYXC01007734.1:84489-117922 GCA_013397175.1 Platysteira castanea
AAAGGCAATAGAAGAAATAAGTAGTTCCTCCTTCTGCCAAGGCTGCAGGAGATTTTAGGTCAGAAAGGAATTTAAACCCACAGCAACAGAATTTTACATAAGGCAGAAAGCTTGGCTTGCACCAGGAGGTGTCATCTAGCATTCTGCCAGATATAACATACATCTAATTTCTTGACCTTCTGGAAATTTAGAGAGAGCTTTTTTTGTCTCATATTACGCACTCAGTATACATATGAAGCCATCACGTAAATGCATCCCAGGTTGTGAGTCTTCTCAGGAGCACATCTTTCCTTGTACAAACTCCAGCATTTTTCATCATCCCAGAAATTCCTCACAAATTAGAGTTTCTTAACATGGTATTAAGTTATCCCTTTTCACCTGGGCTAGAGCTACAGTCCTCTAGAGATGCTTTTCAGAGTAGTTCGAGTGTCCTGAGCCACACATTCCAGGAAAATGCAAGTCTGATTGTGATGCTAATCCATACTCACAAGACTCTCAAGGTTCTGCTGAGGAGCTTTCTATCACTGTCACTTCTGGAGAGCTTAGTTAGCCTGAAGTGTTCTACCTCTGGGCTTTGTACTCTGACATGCACAAACACCATCCTGACCACTGTATGTCCCACACCTGCATCATTCCCAGAAGCTAAACTCTCACTGAGAACTGTGCATTGTAGCAGCAGTCATTATTTCCTACATCACTTTTGACCTATTATCTGTCTCTAGCCATAAACACACAGTTGCAAATTTGACTCCTTTACAAAAGCTGAAGTAGCAAAAAGAAATGGCATGAATGGAAAAGCACTCCTTCTAGGTACAGAGAAGAACATAGAAAAGTAAGAACACAAAACAAAACAAAAGAGAAGGGCTTGTACAGTTGTTCCAGTATGGGTGTATGTAGGATGTTTTGTATACTTAGAAGTGCTGCCATTGTAATTCAAAAAGAATGCATTTAAGATAACAATAACCCTAGAGACTTTTGGCAGTACCCAAAGGTAGAAACAAGACATAGAAGGAAAGTATTTCAGAGATCACTTGTGGAAAAATGCTAATGCATAGATACAGTAAAAGACAACTTTCAAATGCAACCTTGACAGTGTCTCTCAATAGAAAATTAAATTCAGTATTATCTTCATGCTTTTTGTTGCAAAAAAATGGTAAACAGTAAAATGGTTGGTACAATCATGTCTATTAAAAAAAAGATCAACTCTCACACAGCTGTGAGTGAACAACTACAGCAATGGCAAATTGATCATATTACAAGGGCTGAGCTACATTTTTGACCATCAAGAGCAATTGCATTATCCCCAATTAAAAAAAGATATTAAAGCATACAGAAAAACACCTGCAGAATTCCAATCCCTTTTTAATTTGCAAAATAAAAAAGGTATTTATTATATTGAAATAGAAAGAAAGAAACAACACTGCTGGAAAAACTGAAAGTATTCATCATACCTTTGAGATGGGTATATTACAAAGCAGTTAGAAGCAATGAAGCAAATGAATCTGTTTTAGAAATATACATGGAAACTGGTAAAAATTACTATTGTCAAGGTCAAAAGTAAATGACTCATGCAGCTAATACATGCCCTTCTCTGCAGCTAGTAAGAAGCAAAGAGAGGTGTTCATAGCATTCAGAAATAGCTCTCTGATACAGATCACCCTTTTTCATTTACCTGTGGACAGGCTTAATTTGCCTGAACAGTGTCATGAGAAGGCTTCAGAAGTATCAACGTGTCATTGCCAACCAAAATGAGGAAGGTCCAGGTACCTTTTTTAACTTTCTCACTTTGGAATATTTTTGTCAAACAGAAAGCTGGTCCTTCCCACCATAACAATATTAAACTAATCTGTTTTATTCTTACATGGTGAGGGGTGGCAGATAGGAAGATGAAAGAAACCTTATACTGCGTTAGTGTTTATACTTTGCTAGCTATGCTATCAGATGAACATAAGAGTTGGCATCAGGGTGGAAAAGGATATTAGCCCCTCCTTCTCCCCTCCCCCCTCCCAAGCTTGTGGTAGCTTGGAAATTGGCAAGATCCAGAAATGAATTGTTTGCATCAAAAATAACTCTCATTAGGCTTTGGTGAGGCCTCCACTGACATAACGCTGGAGTCAGTCTTGAGCCTGGCAACTGAGTAGTATATTTTAACCATTTTGTTCCTAACTATTGCCAAACTATCAGCTAGAGACTTTCCTCTCAGAGAAAGCTGAAAAGAAATCGAGTTTTGTAGAACTCCTGGAAAGGTTACTTATTCCTCCTGTAGGCATTCTTTTTACAGTGCAGGGTCTTAGACACTTGTATTCTTCCCTTTCTAGTTCTCCATTTGCTTTCCTGTTAGTGGCAGATAACACTAAAATTAACTACCCCTTTATATTCTTTGGCACCTATACTTACAAGTGGGGACCCAAATTAATGACCTTCTTCTACATATTCTGCATATTAATGACCATATTCTACATGCTAGGGTACCTTTTGTTCTTCAAATCCCTTATATTTAGGACTTTCACTTCCTACCACTTCTTTTCATGCCTTGGTACCTTCATTTGTCCCCAAAACTACAGTGTTGTAGCAGATATCTGTACAGCTAACCTATCTCATTAACCCTCTGGTTCATTGCCAAGATTTAGCATCCTTCACAAAGAATTGCATAAGCTAATTGTCCATGTTAATAGACAGTACCACAGAGTTCCTAGAGGCCATCATGATCTCCTGGTTTTCTTGAGAATTTATAACAGTGCTCTTTAGACAGAAAATTAGGAAGGGTAATTTTTGGGCTGGTTGAATTAATGGACTACTAACTAAGACCTACATTTTAAAATATTTATGGCAACTCCTGTCATTCGCATGAACTGGAACTGCTCATCTACAAGATCTGAATGCAATTTCTGACTACAGTCATACGGTGCTGTCTTCAAGGTGCAAAGCAAATTAGTACAGTCAGTTTTCTAGCCTGTGTAAACCTATTCACACAGTTAAATAATAAATCTATTTTAAGACTCATTTATTGGGATGTGCTATATTTGGCATATTTTTAATCTTGACCTGAGACAGCAATTGCTTCTTGGTATCAGAATATTAAAAAAAATCTAATAATTACTTACCTTTGGCAAAATAATTTTATTGTCTTTGTATATCAAAATTCTCCTAGAATTTTACTAATATTTTTCTTTTCTAAATAGAAAGTTTTTGGGTTTTTTTGAAAAGTACAGCTTTCTATCTTTTTATGACATATTAGAGATTAATACATTTAAAATACATTTATACATTTAAAATACATTAATACATTTAAAAATTCCTGGCTAATTAACAAGGCAAAAAATGTTTCTAATTCTTTAAATACAATAATTTAACTTCATTTGCTGTAATTTTATTATCAGTGTTTTCCCCCAGTGGTATTACAAGCATTGTGTTAATCACATTTCTATAACCAATCATCGTATTTCTTTATTCCATTTAATTGATTGCTGTTTTCTAGATTCAATAACACAATCTGTCTAGTCTACCTACTGTCCACATCCTTGTACCTCATGCAATAGTTTTACATAAATTATGCCTAATTCACAAATCCACTGTGCTGTAAACAAAACAATCAACATTTATTATTTCTCAGTGTAGTACACCCTGTTAGTCAGCTCTAAGACCATGGAAAGAAGACAGACCTAACATATGCATCTAACAGAACAGCTTCCTCCCACCTCTCATGCCCCTGCTCTCTATTTTGGTTCATATTTAGTAAAGCACATGATTCATTTAAAGCCTAGGAGTCGTTTGCATTTAAATTATATCCTAAAAATATTGAGCATTTGCTCATGTGTCCTATGAATACTGAATCTAGGACTTGCATGGAAGAAAGTTAACTTTTTCTGTGAAAGAATCCAGAAAAAACAAACAAACAAACAAACAACCCCACAACCCCAATACTAATTAAACAGTCCAAGGGTGAGAAAAGTATTCCAGTTGATTTGAAATCATAGATGAAAACAGATTATGATGGAGATTTAACAACTACTTAATGATGGAGTACATTTGTAGCCATCCATTTTTCAGTCATTCCAAATGAGTGTGTTCTGGGACTGGATTTAACACATCCATTTGACAAGAATATCCAATTCACAAAAATATCTATCATAATGAATAGGAAGCTGGAATGAACAGTATTTGCCCACTGTTCCTCCAAAGCCAAATGTATCCCCAGAATGTTGACTCCCTCTGCCTATCACGACTCACTGTCTGCATCCTGTATCTAGTGCTATGTTAACCATGAAGTACTTACTCTCTCAAATGTAAATAAATATCTCTTTTTAAATTACTAACTGAAAGAAAAACTCTGCCTAGACAAATGAAGATGTATACACAGAGAATGGCCACTTCATAGCTCCTCCCTGTATGTCCCAGAATAAAGAGAAATTTCTATGAACACCTTTGGAGATGCTAACACTGAAACATGTGC
This sequence comes from Platysteira castanea, assembly GCA_013397175.1. Lineage (NCBI taxonomy): Eukaryota > Metazoa > Chordata > Aves > Passeriformes > Platysteira > Platysteira castanea. The sequence continues at coordinate 88,943 of VYXC01007734.1, forward strand.
TAATCTTTTGTTCTTACAGAGAAGATTGATGTTTGTTTATTTCACTTTTTTGGGAGGTTTTTGTTTGCTAAAATACCACTTTTCCAACAAACTCCTGCTTTTTATCAATAACTGACCAATTAACTTTAATTTTCTTGAACTGAGTGAACCATCAAGAGAAAATCACAAAATATTTCTCCAGACATTCTCTTAAGATAGTGAATCAACATACAAAGTTGGTTTTTTAAAGAAATTTCTGTAATTAGTGTGTTTTTTCTTTGTAACATCCAGAATAAATTTTTTGAATGAGCAATGAATAGAAATAACAGTATCTGTCTGATCCAGGAGCTGTTTCTAGCTGTTTCATGTGCACATTTGTGCATGTGTAATCATATGCACAAATATTTCAGGATACATTTGAAGTGCTTTTGCTCTTCCTAGAACCCCTTTCTGTGAGTCTATCCACACCAGGTTTTCATGAACTTCCAACAGCAGAGCACACCTCACACTACACCCAGATAAAAACGAAGTGCTGCTGAGGACTGATACGGCAGAAGTCACTGCCCTCCACATGGGTAAAGCTGTGCTGATCACCTACAGTTCTGCACTGCAGTGGATTACGGCTCAGCAGCAGGCAGATGATGGGCAGTAATGGGTAAGATCAACGCATACACACAGATGCTTGTCAGAAAGTCTATTTGACTACATTCGTTTCATTCATTAGATCTATCATATCACTGCCATCCATCATAATATGTTCTTTCCTTTTTTGTGCCTTATTTCACTGAAAAGCATGTCTAAGTTTCTGTAAGATTCCCAGCAATTTTTCAAATAAGAAAGGATGATATAGTATAGTATAAAAGCACAAAGGATGCAATCCCCATTTATGCATCAAGCATCTATATAGAAATTCTTTAGAAGTTCTATTTAGAAGTTAGGGTGGTGAGGCACTGGAACAGGGTGCCCAGAGAAGTTGTGGATGCCCCACCCCTGAAGGTGTTCAAGGGCAGCCTGGTGGAGCTCCAAGCAACATGGTCTAGTGAAAAGTGTCCCTGTTCATGTCAGGTGGGCTGGAACTCAATGATCTTTAAGGTACCTACCAACCCAAGCCATGATCCTGTTATTTAAATATTTATAATAAGTAAGCCCATGGAACCCCATATTTTAATAAATGAAGAAGGCAAGTACTGCTCTCACTAATTTAGCTGACAGAAGGGAATAAAGATATGGGAACTGCTAGCTTAGCAAGGATAGCCAGTGAGGTGTTGAAATAAGTTCTGGTTTTCTCAGTGTGATTTGTAAAGCTATTAAATACTCACAGTTCTCATGAATTCGTTATACTTATAGGCAATGTTCTCCAATAATTCATCTTTTGATGTATTTAGGCAAAATAAGGAAATCACAAATTATCTAACACAATATAATTAGGTAACAGAGTGTACAAGCAATTAAAAAGTTCAAATAACCTCAGTAAGAGCAATTTTGAAATACTTTAATCTCGATTTATCAAAATATTTTTACTTTAGTCTCTGTGAATTCAAAATGGCTTAGAGTTGATCAGTCCTCTACAAAAAGTTTTAAAGGCTACATCTCTAGCACTTACCACGAAGATCAAAGCTAAAGAAAAAATGCTGTCCAAAGTTTAAAGATCAGTCCTATACTTTTACTATAAATTCAGTAGAAGATTACTGTGATTCATTCTCAATATAAGGACTTCTACCAATCTGAGGAGCAGGACCATGAGTAGCCGATCCGTGGCTAAAAGGAGTTGCTCATAAAAGCAGACACAGACAGCAGTTCCAGAGCTAATAGTGAGATAAAACCAGAGAATTGGTACAGAATGATGGGCCTGGGTACAAAAGCAAAGGCAGACCTACTCCTGGTACTGGATTGTGATACTTGTTGCTTCTCTTGATGTCACTTGCAATACCAAAAACTGGAGCCTAATTTAGCAACTTGGAGTTTGGTTGGGAAATAGAGGGATATAGGTGCAGCTGGAATCTCTCAGAGCTTCTTTCTGAGAAGGGAAAGGTTTTCTGCACTTAAAGCTGTTCACTTCTCATTAGTCAGAAGTAAAAACACTTGAATTGCTCTGCTAATGTACATTAGATTGAATTATCCCAATGAATACACTGAAAAAAACCATGTTTTTCACTTGAGTCTATAATTTACAGTAACACTTCAAAAAAATTAATTTCAAGATAAAATAAAAATGCTTTTTTCTTTCTGTTAATAATAATAATTGAGCAGATCCACTCTACATCTAACTAAAATGTACATCTATATAGAAAGTTTGATTTACTACATGAATGAAAAACATTCCTAAGTAATCTGAAATATTGGTTTCTTCTAGTAGCTGAGGAAAACTTTTAAGTAACTAGGAATCACACTAGTGCATACCTTATTACCATTAGCTAATTTAGCATTCAGTAATTTTATGATTGCTTAAAAGAAAAGAAGCAATTTTATCCAAATCATTAACAAATTGCATGGCTCTCTAGTAATGTGCCTTAAAACTAGTAACAGTTTTAATGAATACTTTAGATATCTAAAAGTCTTTTTCAATTTACTTTCTAAATCATTTGCCAGTGGTTTTTGGTTTTTTTTTTTGTTTTTTTTTGGTTTTTTTGTTTGTTTGTTTGTTTGTTTGTTTGTTTGTTTGTTTTTTTCTGCAAGCTGAAATTACCTCCTTATTTGATAAAGATTTCTTGATATAAATCAGGCAAAAAATGTAAATAAAACGAGCAAAATATGTAAAACTTTGATGCAGTGTACACTAGACTTTTAACCAGATTTTAAATATAAAAATATGGTTAGTCTGTGGGTAAAAAAACTCGAAAAAACTATCCAAAATGTAAAAAACACATTTGTGGGCACAATAAAAAAATCTCTTATATTCAAAAATTCTGCAACAGAATCATACTAATTTTTATGAACTCCCAAAATATAGACACATGAATGATATTATTTAAAAAGAGAAAATAAATATATGCAATTATAACATGCAAAGCTACTAACTTGAGCTCTTTAATAGGACTACCTCCTGCCATCCAGACATTTAGATTATTGAAGTTACCAACAAGAATCATTCTCTGTCACCTCCCGGAAGACCGGAATAGCCATAAGCTATGTCTCTGCACAGTTTAAATTATAATCACTGCTTGAAATACAACCAAGTCTTTATGTTTGTTTTTTGACCTTTTTTTTATCTTCTGTGGTATCATCCTACTACTACCATAAAATAAATTTCTAAAAAATCCCAACTAATTGCATATTATCATTAAACACACCTTGCCCTGTACTTTTTAATACTCCATTTGCTAAATTCTTGAGATGTCTTTTTTTGTATCAGCTGTTACTGTTCCAAAGCTGAATCTTTGCTTTTGCCTTCAAATCAAATAGATTTTTCTTATATTACCACAGCCAAAATAATCAACTACATCATATAATTTCCCAGCAGAAAATTTCCCCTTGCAGTCAAACACACTTGAAAACTACTGATGATCAAGTACTTGACATGTCATTTCATTTTAACAAGATTTCACAGATATGTCATTAGAAAAAGAAAATCCAGCATGTGAACTAACTTGTTCTACTAATGAATCTACAGTTGTATATACTCTACGCATTATTTTTAAGCCTAATGATATTTCAAGAGATCTCTGGGACTCAACATACAAACAAATTTAAAAAAAACTATTTCATGATCACGACTAGTCATTGCTACTGATGACTTTTCAGCCTTAAAATCACAAGCTAAGCAAGATTAAAGTGATAAAAAGCAGTTATAATTTATTGAAGGTCCTTCAGGTACAGTTATGGCAGAATGCACACATGATATAGGGCTCCAACACACTTATAAATTCAGCAAATTAGGACAATTGACACTGAAGAATTCCTAATTAGAAGTACAATTAATGAAGTAATTCCCCTCTTGCTTTAGCCCCTTACTGAAGCCTCCTCTTTGCTTCTAGCCCTACATTTTTTATGTCTAAACATATGGGAAAATGACATGGCTTCTGAAGAAGAAAGATTAGAATAGGATTCCAGCAATGTCTTTGAGTAACAAAGTACTGAAGTTAACTAAGAAACTATATAACTATATAATAACAGCCTACAGAGCTACGAAGATATGAAAAATATATAAAAACTAAAAATCTTTTGGCATCACTACCACCATTACTGAAACGCTTCAACAAGTTCTCACAAGGCAGTAATTTCCTATTAATAACCATTAATTACTAAATAATTATTTTAATTTCACCATGATTCTTGGGATAAACCCACCATCATTACTGGTAATTACAAAACTTCCCATGTTATCTGGTGGCAGAGTTGGGATTATATTGCCCTTTACACTAATCTTTTTATTCTAGAAAACAAATATATCTTCTCAGAAAGTAAGTAATTGGTTCATACTATTTCTACCCTTACTCTTATGATACCAAACAGCCATTTGCCAGAGTCCAGTGCTGGACACTTTGGTACTTATTTTCTTATTTTTGAGTAAGGAAATTAAGGTGATTTACTACCCTAGAGGCATATCAAGTGAACATTTGGTGATAAAAAATCTGCTATACAATCATACGCTAAATCATAACAGGTACATGATGGTAACTGATGTGATACAGGTTTTATAACAAAAGCCCATAACTAAAGCCCTTTGCAACTGTATTTATTGGGGTGGAAACTCTAGTAAAAAACCAGTGCCTTAGTGGCAAAAAAAAAAAAAAAAAAAAGGCAAAAGGAGTTGATTTCCTGCAAGTCTCTCTCTTGCAAAATATTGAAAGTATAGAATTTGTTCCACCACCAAAATTTATAGAGTACACTTTTGGTATTTTTGCCTTTATCCATTGTGTGTGAAAGGCTAGACTCTAAGTTTGGATGCTAAATTTAAGGCCAGAATAATCACTGTGAAAAATAATTAATTTGAACAGAAAAACTAAGAGCTATACTAATAAAAGTTCAGACGAGCCTGATGGACTGAGTTAAGCTTTTTCACTTCCATTTTTTAAGGTAACAATTTAACAGAATATTTTGATATTTGGAAATAGGAGGGTAACGAAGGGAAGGAAGATTTAAGCCCTTAATTACCTCTTAGAATGATCATGCCATGAACTTCAATAGAATTCACCTCCTCTGGGGTTAAAATAGGTCTACTGTAAGCAACACTTTTATATTACATTCAGTCATACGACTTCAGAAATCAGTTATGAGATGAACTGTCTTCACGTGTAGTTGTCAAGCATTTCCCCCTACTTTATACAGCGGCACCTCTGCGAGAAAAAAAAAAATTACAGCCAATAGTAATTCAAGGGGAATAATTAAAACTGGTGTTGGAGAGTGGAAGGAAGATGATGCCATTTTCTAGTTGACTGGAGCATTTAAAGATTCACTATCCTATTCTTTGAGCTTAATTAAATCTATTAAAATTGGTTGTGAAGCTAATATATTCAATTTATGAAAAACTATCAAGCTTTAGTAACTTTTAAATATAAACATATTCATATTTCTTGACTTGCACAAAATAACTTAAATTTGTGATTAGGACAAAAAGTAAAATTTACAGTTTATTGCAGATGCCAGCATCACCAACATGTCTTAACTGCGCTCAGAATTTATTTGTGGTAGAAAGTAAAACTTCAAAGCAACAGGAAACAACTTGCATCCCTTATGTAGGAGATGATAATAGTAATAGTGTGGATAACAACCATAGCACCTGCTAGAGCAGTATTTTGCACTGCAATTATTTTCATGCTGTTCTGAAGTTGGATTTTACTTGAACCGAATCCAACACTGTATGTTTCTGTGACAACATACTGATTTATCAGTAACACCATTGTGGTCTCAGAAGCTCTGTTCTCTAAAACACTAAATATTTTGCTAATTAAGTATAGCTCTGAGTCTCATCTCTACATAAAAAAGGGACATCTGAGAAGGTGTCTTCCTGAGGCAGATTATATATTGATACATTTGAATAATTTAATGTAGAAGCATCCATTGTGAATACTCATTTAAGTGAAATAGTAAATGTTCCATCCAGACTAGAATCCGTTATGAAGTCATAAAGCCATACCCTCCAAAAGAACGTATAAAGTCTGCATAAAGCCTTTTGTCTTTCAATGACACTATTTCACAACAACAGATCAACTGAAAACTTCTGAAGAAATAACATTTAAAAAAGAAATTCTGATTGAAAATTTGAACTAGAGTTGACACTCATTTCTGTATCAATTTCCTAGGTGATATCTGACAGATATTGTTTTCATTTCATTAAGTAGTGTAATGTAATTTGTCAGAATATTAATGATTTTAGTTCAATATTAATTAAACATTTTTAATGGCTCTTCAGATATGAATCTTACAGTAGAATTTTTGACAACCAGCATATATTCTATACCAAATGCTTATTCACAGAGCACCAGACCCAGATACCTCTTGCAAATACAATATTACTTTCTTTTAGAGGAAAAAAGAGATTTATCTGCAGAAAAAAAGCCAGTTCACAAGTTGGTTTTGGGCTTTTGTAACCCGAGAAGTAGGTGTCTGGCAAAACATGCAGAGATATTTCCTACAATGATTTTGACTGAAATTCAGTACATTTCAGTACCTGCTCAGGGTCTGGATAAGTGAACTCTTCACTGGGTGAAAAATGGCTGGTTGGGCCAGACCAGAGAGTGGTGGTGAGTGGAGTCAAATCCAGTTGGCCAGTAGTCACAAATGCTGTTCTCCAGGGCTCAGTACTGGGGCCAGCGCTGTTTAATATCGTTACCAACGACCTGGATGTACCCTCAGTCAGTTTACAGATGAGACCATGTTGTATGGGAGCCTTGATCCATTTGAGAGTTCAAAGACCCTATCTCAGGTACTGTAAAGTATGCAATTTTTGGGACGACATTACATTTACATATAGGGAGAATTTTGTGGCTAAAACAATATCTAAATTCTGGTTTCCTTTGCATTACTGATTTTATGCCATTGATGACATTTTAAATCACATTTATTAGGTTTTACTCTTTGAAATTATTTTCATGATTTAAAATTGGAGTTTGAGACTGATATCACAGGTCAGTTTAATTATCTTGGCAGAATATTAATCTGAGAACTAAAAAATTGATGATTGGTAACTACATAGTATAGCTCAGCAGTACAATAAGCACTTCCACCTAAGTCGATGTCTACACTACCAGTATTCACCTAAAATCATAGTGGTTTTACATGGATTTTTTAAATTCTGAGATTTTCTAGGTCACGGCTTGAGAAAAAGGGTTGAAATATTGTGGTTTCTTCCCTTAGCTCCCCACAGTAGTCTTTTATGAAACAGCTCACTACAATAACTTCCTGAGATGCGGACCCGGTTACTGAGTCCAAATATGAATCTGCATTGGTTTTCAAGTTCAACAAAATGTCCAAATTTTTAATTTTACTTGTATTTGTATTCTAGTGCAATCATCTATGGTATTTCATAAAACACAAATTATCTAGTACGAGATTTAAAGAAAACTAATGCAGCCATGGAAAACACTGTCTCTACTCCAAGAAACAAAAAATCATTTGGGTAAGCCAAAATTACTCCTAATGCCCCACTAAGGAAAATAAAAGTAAAAAGCACCAACCAATGTATTTTATAAGGAATTAACTGTATGGCAAACATTTGCCCCTCTGTTTGAAATTTTTGAACAATCAGCCAAATTCTGTGCACTTATGATCTAGAAATAAACTTCAGGAATTAGCTGTCACATGTTCTTCTCAGCTTCTAGACATAGTTCTTATGCCTGTAGCATTTCCAAGAAATCTCTCTGTACTTATAGTCACATCCAAGAGTTCAGTTATGAAAAATTTAAAACATGTTAAGCAAACTGCGAAATTTAGATGAGATGACTAAAACAGCATATATATAGAGAAAAACCTTAATGTACAATGGTTTTTTGTTTCTGAACACCAGTTCCCTTTAAAACTAACCCTCAAATGTTTTGTATTCTACATAAATCGTATAATATGCCACAATACTCTTTATTGTGGTTGATGGGTAATAAGTCTACTCTTCACATGCCCCAACTCATGCATGTGGAATCATGCTACGCTTCCACCATAACTGATTGCCAGAGCCTTACATTTGGACCACTGTGGAACAGTTATCTTAAGGGGTCAGCCAACATTCCTAAAATAAGATAATGCCTCTGGCATTAATTATACAAAAATGGTTACTGGTGGAATATAAAGATGCTTTTAAACTTTGCAGTAAATATCTTGAAAAAAAAAACCCACAACAATTTAAGTCTTTTTGTTAAAGAATGTCTGGTTTTAATCTGCTGAAGGCAGGTTGTGACTTCTCTGAAAGATCATAAGTCACTCTTCATGCTTTCTCCATAGGTCTCTGCCTCCCTCTTGGCCTTTATTCCAGATCTCTTCCAAGAGGTCTTTACTTGCAAATCAGGTCTGATAGCAAAGTCTTAGAAATACACATAAATGCAAATTAAACCACTAAACTTCACGAGGTGAATATTCCCAGTATTTTTGTGATCATGCATTTCATACCTTCAGTCACCTGGGATTCTAAATAAAAAATTGAATGATCTGGCACACTTATGTAATTTGCAAAGCAGGGACATAGCTGACAAAGTATTTATATGTTTAATTTGTGTCTTTAGAGCAGAATCACTTTGACCATGTCATGACAAAGTAGTAGATTCAGAGATTATACCAATTCTTCATGACTTTACCTTGTGGTCTTTTCTAAGCCTGCATTAGCACTGGTAGACAGCTCTATACCATAGAGCACCTAAGAAGGTAGGGAAGACAATATGCTTTATGTTTAATTCTCAGTACTGCTGTTCCTGCTAAAAACACAAGTGATTAACAGTGATATCTTTGAAACTTCCCCTCAATTAAAGACAGACAGACCTTTAGATCCAGCACTAGACACCACAAAAAAAAAAAAAAGCAGGAACTATTGGGCCCTTGGTCCTGGCACAAAACTGTGCTGAGCCAAACTCCATTAAAAGGAAAGTCATAAATATTTGTACTGGAATATACAGGAAAAAGAGAATGCAAGAAATACCATTGCTGTTGTCTGTTTCTGTTTCAGGCTCATATTTCTATTTCTGTAACCCTCATTTCACAGTGATTTTCTGTCACAACTCCCTTTTTTGCTAGTAGGCAGTTTTCTTCAAAGAACAGTGACTGGCAGCGGCTAAACAAGTTCAATCATGATCAAAAGAAGATACTTTGAAATAATAATGAATATCATCATAACCACTCCTATTAGCTCTTTTTTTTCTTTTTTTCCTTCCTTTATGGATAAAAAATAACTATAATCTAGTAGTGTGAAAAAAGAAAAAAAAAGGAATATATTGCATTCTGTAAGAACATCAAATTCAGTCATTAACCCATAACTGCGCAAGTCCATTACTAAACCATATCCCTAAATGCCACATCTAACAGGTATGATGACTCAACCACTTCTCTGGGCAGCTTGTTCCAGTGCTTGACAGCACTTTCTGTGAAGGTATTTTTCCTACTGTCCAATATAAACCTCCCCTGGAGCAGCTAAAGCCATTTCCTCTCATCATGTCACTAGTTACCTGGGAGAAGGGACTGACATCCACCTCGCTACAACCTCCTTTCCAGCAGTTGTAAAGATCAATAAGGTCTTCCCTGAGCTTCCTTTTCACCAGCCTCAACATGCCCAGCTCCCTCAGCCACTCTTCAGAAGACTTGGGGTCCAGACGTCTCACCAGCTTTATTGCCCTTTTCTGAACATTACCCAGCACCTCCATGTTTTTATTTTAGTGAGGGATTCAAAACTGAACACAGAGTTCAAGGTGAGCCATCACCATTGCCAAGTACAGGCAGGTGATCACTACCCTGATCCTCCTGGCCACATTATTTCTCACAGACTTGCTTACAGGAGACTTCTGCTATCTTAAAGAACAGGCTAAACCAGTGGAAATATGGCTTGACTTCTGGACTCGAGAAAATGGCAGTGGTTTATGTTTACTAGAAACCTAGGTAAATGGTAATGCAGAGAGGTCACAGGTGACTGGAAGCTGGCAAATGCCCTGATTTTTCAAGAAGGGAAAGAAGGAGGACTGCAGAAACAGGAGGCCTTTCAGTCTCACATATCATGTGATGGGCGAGCAGCTGGCCCTGTGCTCTTCAAGATCTTCATAAATATCTTGGACGAAGGACTGGAAGGGATACTAAGTAAATTTACAGATGATACAAAACTGGGAGAGGCTTCTGACTCTCTCCAAGGCAGGGAAGCCCTGCAAAGAGATCTGAACAAATCAGAGGGCTGGGCAATTACCAACCACAGGAAGTTTAACAAGAGCAAGTGGGATGGGGCAACCCCAGATGTACAGACAGACTGGGCAACGAGAGGCTGGAAACCAGCTACACAGGAAGGGACCTGGAGGTCCTGGTCTGTGGCAAGTTGAACATGAGCCAGCAGTGCCCTGGCAGCCAGGAGGGCCACCTGTGTCCTGGGGGACATCAGGCCCAGCATCGCCAGCCGGGCAAGGGAGGGGATTGTCCCGCTCTGCTCTGCACTGGGGCGGCCTCACCTTGAGTGACTCCTGCATGCAGTTCTGGTTACCACAGTATAAGAAAGAATTAAAACTATTATAGAGAGTCCAAAGGAGCGGGGCAAAGATGGGGAAGGGCCTTAAGGGGAAGCCATGTGAGGAGTAGCTGATGTCACTTGGTCTGTTCAGCCTGGAGAAGAGAAGAATGAGGGGAGACCTCACTGCAGTTAGAACTTTCTTGTGAGGGAAGAGAAAGGGCAGGCACTGATCTCTTCTCTGTGACGACAGTGACAGAACCTGAGGGAATGGCCTGAAGTTACGTCAGGGCAGGTTTAGGGTGGATATTAGAAAAAGGTTCTTCACCCAAAGGGTGTTTGGGCACTGGAACAGGCTCCCCAGGGAAATGGTCACAGCATTAAAAGTCTGGTTCTGCATAGGCAAGAAAAGTCACAAGGCCAAGTTATCTAGGGATTCTGACCACCACCCTGATGTGTACATTTTCTTGATATTCCAAGTGAACTGAGAAAATTCATTATATCTGGGAGCTAAGAGGATACTGTGGCATCAATGAAATAAAAGAAAGTTCCCTTCTGCCCTGATGAATACTCCAATTTTAAAACAGATTTTATTTCACTGAAATTATACTCAGATTTTTTTTGTGTACAATTTTTTCCTGTAAGATTTTTGTGCAAATCCCAGTGGCATTGTTTCAGCAATGGTCTTTTCCCTGCATTTTTTTATTGCACAGATAAATAAAGTCTAAATTTATTCATGGGCCTGAAGGAGTCAAGTTCCCTTTTCACAATGAGTACTCAGAATATTTCTTAGCTAAAGGATTGTCCTTTTTTCTATACGATCATTGCTGCGAAGAGTCATATCAGATCTGTTGATTTGAGAAAGTGGAAAAGGAGTGCATCAGAATGCAAAGGCAAGAGAAAAATAGTGTCTGCTGCATCTGAAATTTATGGGTGATGCATTTTATCTTTGACTGAACGACCCAGAAAAAGGTGTGTTTTAAAAATCAAAATGAAGCATATTTAGTATGGTTTCATATTATTGAGTGCTTTTATTTGCAAACTGTATCTCCCTTTCTGTAACCAAGTAAATTAACCAGAGCAATACAGTTGAACTAGTATGAAAAAATAAAAAGTTTAATCACCTTGACAGAGTCTAACAGTCAGTATGACAATTATATGAAAGAGTCAGCTGAATGTCTAGCAAAATGGGGAGCAATGTGGTTAATACAAGGTCTAAGATGCATAGAAAATAAGGGTTTCTGCCAGCATTAAGAATGCAAACCTAGTCAGTCAGTTAATTATTTAACATGCAGAAGATTCCATAACTTATCCTACTTTTCAGATAATGACAGACTTCTTTCAGTGAGCAGTCTGCCTTATCAGTACTGCAGCAGTTTCAAACAGTGGGCTGTTTGTCTAGCAAACAGTCCATTTGAACAACTGCAGATGACATGAAGAGAACAGAAAACTGCAAATATCATGGAAGAAAAAAATGGATGCAAGTAGCTTCCTACCCTAGACAAAATTATGTAGAATACACTCCAAATCCAATTGTAAAATGCAATGAATCTTTTTAACATAAAATTTAGGGAAAAAACCCTTTAAAAATTTTCTTTTTGGGACTGCCTGATGTTTGCCCAGTGCTGCCAAGTCAACACATTGGAATGCTGTGTCTGAGGAGATTGAACATGATTATTTAGCTCCTATTAGTTTGCAACTCTAAACATCACACTGAAGTAATCATGCTTAACAGATGCTTTCTGCAAAAGAAAGTTCATCTTTTGGTGTTATGTGACAAGAGGCACACAGCTTTTATGACTTTTTTTGTACAAAACCAAGAAATTAGCTACCATCTTTAACATAAGAGATAAGCCTTAGAACCAAAATGCTCTAGGGTTTTGCTTTCAGTCTTAGCTAAACTAGACTCTAATCTCTAGCTGTTTCAGATATGTGTATCTATTTCACCTTCACATATTGCCTTCAATGTATTTGGGTAGTTTCCACAAAAAGTATGTAAATTGAAATATTAAACATATTGTATGGAAGCAGCATCCCAACATTTCCCAGAAAACTTAATCTCTGTTTTCTCATATTTCAGCCATAAAATGATAAACAAAAAAACAAACAAAACAATCCCCTTTCCCTGCTTAACTCTTATCACTGTCCAACAGATATCCCACATACTTTCCTTGCACTACATGAAACCCTTATTCCCTTACAAGCCTGAAGTACTGAATCCAAATTCCTCGTCACAACCTATACAACCTAACGTGTTTTTTACTTACATTCTTTCAAACAATCAGGTATTCAATACAGAACTTCTCTGTGTTGCAAAGCACTTTCCTCTCTAAGGAACTCCTAACGCAGGTCTTCCTAGTCAAATTCAGGTTTCTAAGATTTAATATCAATGAATTATCTATCTGATAGACAAAGATAGAAAAATTACTTGCTCTTAGAAGCAGCAGTGACTATAAAGGTATCAAAGTGAACATAAAGGTATCAGAGGGAGAAAACACACTTAGTTTCTGACAGAGTATAACCATGTAAAACTTATTTTTGCAAAAACTAAGATAAAAATAATACACTAACCTTAGTAAGCTTCTCAAATACGATATAATGTGATGTAATGTCTTCCTGAAGCATCAGCATTATAATTAAGAATACTCATGAAACATGGGAAGGTGTTTAGAAATTCCTAAGTAAAATGGTGTATGTCATAATCATATAATATTCAGTAAAGGAAGAATACAGTATATCTTACTATAATACTAGCACAGAGAGGAACCTTAATTTTAAACAGAGGAAATAAGCACTCCAGTTAAGAAGAAAATAAATAAGATAGGAACTAGAAGAAAAAGGATAAATGTCTCAGAATACTGTGGAATGCAGAAATACTAAATTGAAAGCTCATATAACCTGTTTTTACTTAAATACAGAAGGTTTGAGAGAACCTGCAGCCCAGAATGTCCTTAGAACATGAATTACAAGAACCTATACATTCTCATTTTCTTACGCTCTTCCTTACCTGAAAATTTATGGGGAAAATTCAGGAACCTGAGATAGGACAAACTGTGTAATTGACGGATTTTGAAGCTTGAATCAGTGCTATGTTATGTGGCTGATATTCTAGAGGGAAGAGTTGCAAATCCAGAGGGACCTTGACAGGGTTGACAAGTGGGTGTGCACAACTTTATGAAGTTCAGCAACTCCAAGTGCAAGGTCCTGCACATGCATGAGGACAATCCCAAACATGGATACTGTCTAGGTCATGAGCGGATTGAGGGCAGCCCTGAGGAGGAGGACTTGGAGGCGTTGGTGGATGAAAAACTGAATGTGTGTTCACACTTCAGAAAGGCAGACATGCCCTGGGCTGCATCCAAAGCAGTGTGGCCAGCAGGGTGAGGGAGGGAATCCCGCCCCTCTGCAAGGCATCCAGCTCAGGGGTCCCCAGGAGCATTTGGACTTGTTGAACTGAGTCCAGAGGAAGGCACAAAGATGATCAGATGTATGAAACACCACTGCTATGAGGACAGGTTGAGCGAGCTGGGTTAGACTCTGTATATAAACAGTTCCCTTGATTTTATAGGAAACATACCTAGGTGCAGTGTTAATTATCAACATGTAAGGACTTCATGTAGTAGAGCCATTAGACACTCAGAAACTGGCTGCAAGGACTACTGTTACAATAAAGTGTTTCTTCAAATATAATAGACATTCTTGCAAAAAAACCTGATAAAACAAGTCTAATAGCCAACATTTCCTGATTTTGAAGATTGTGATGGTAGATTTTCAGAAGGCCTTTTTTTTTTTTTGCAATAGCAGATCAAGGCAGACTGAAAAGGCAGGCAAAATTTCTAGTTGATTTTCATAGACTGAACTGAAGAAAATAATAGAAATACTTGATAAAAATTTTTATGGTCTTTGAAAAATCCTTAGAAGTGACTGTGGCAATGCTCAGTTCCTAGAAATATGCAAGTACATCTGGGCATTTAGACTGTAAGTCTAAAATTCCAGAAATGCAGTGCAGGAAATCTAACTCCTTAATCTGCTCTTTCTGGATGGGGCAAATTGCTCTCCATACTTCTTAAAAATTAAGTTAATTACTTTTTAATAGTAAAAAGAGTTGTCATCTGACCATACGTTTACATAATGTATCTTTGATTGAGCAGTCATTACATTCTCATGATTTAGGCTAATGACATGTCTAGTCTGGACTTAAATTGGTACTTAGAAAGTATATAAAGTGTTTCAATTTTAAACACCTGAATAAACATTACTAAACCAAAGTATCAAGAAATACAGGTCAAGGTATTTGTAAATGAATAAAGTAGACTGATACTGCAGAAACTCCATGGAGTTAATTTCTTAGATCTCAGCTGAAATCTGTCAACTTCTCTGAACACTCAACAGAATTCAAAAGTAAAAAGGCATCTGCAGTCTTCAGAAAATCCTCAGACCTAAATCCCTCAGAGATTTCCTGGTTTCTGAACTGCATGCACTGAATAATTTTTAAGCTCTAACCTTGGCACTACTGAAATAAAGGTAGGAATTTCAAATTACTCTAGCTGTTGCAGTAGAATTGAACTCTTAAATTTTAGATCTCTTCAGTTTTACGTATTATTACGTACTCTGATAAAATGAATTATTTTTTCATCTATTTATAGCTTTTTGAAATATATCATGTATTTTTAAGATTTTCTGAGGTGAAATATTTAAAAAAAGAAGGGATATATTTGAATACTCTATATTTCCTAACTTTTCGGTGGGAAAAAAAAGAAATCAGTCAAGGAAATCAACGGCTTAATTTTATTAAGCCATGACATATTCCCCTAAAAAGTGTTAAACATGCTATTGCTTCATTTATATTTGAACAGAGCAGCAAAACTAATGGTAACATGTATTCTGAAGCAACTAGGAAGTGCAGTGAAAGCTTAGGTACTTATTTCATGAAGTTAATTCCAGATAACCTATACTGAATATGAAGCACATCTGTACAGAACTCTCATGAAATGCCTAAATGGGAATAAATCAGTTTATGCAGTCACATTGCTTTTCCTTTTTCTTATAAAAGCAAATATAAAATGTAGCCTAATACATGAATAGTAATTTGTTTTCTTACTCAAATATGACAGGAATTCTTATGCAAACACCTGTAATATTCCAAAGCTGTTTGGAAGTCAATCTAATTTTTGAAGTCACTACTGCAGAAGAACAGAAAGTGAGTAGGAAACAGGATCCATTTGCATTAGGTATTGACACCATACAAAGAAGATGCCCATTCTGGGGAGCGTACTCTCTGAACTAAAAGAAGATTAGCTTAGATTTTGGAAAGAAAAAATTAACCATAAGGAAATGAAATAATCTTTCCAGGTCCATATGTTGATATGTACAGAGAACCATGATCTAAAAGTCCATCTTAGATCATCATTCTACTGCTATTTCCCACACTATCCTCTGTATTCTGCTAATTAAAAACATCAACTTGCTTATTCTTGAAGCTGTAGTTAAAAAGTAACATATCACAGCCTTCCAGAGATCTAGATAAAGATATTCTGCTTTTCAGCTGACGATGTCTAGATTCCTGGTGACAGTTGTCACAGGGCTGCAGATTGCTCAGTTTGTATCTCAGAGGGGAAATAGGCAGAACAGATACACACAAAGGGGCTTATCTTACCTTTATTTTATAGATAATGTTTTCTTATCTGAAAATCACAGAGCTAACCCTTTCATCCCACCTCAAAAAACAAACCTATCAAGACATATGCATTTGACACAAGGAAAGAGGAGAAGGTAGATACCTGCACTAACAGAAATCAGAAAAGTATGTGATTAATTTTAGTGTTCAAACCACAATATTATCAATTTGATACCATTAACAGTCTGTCTTCAGAAGAAAGTATCTGTAACTCTCACTGGTTCCTGAAGAACTTGATGATCTCTCCATTCTACAGCCTTAGCTGGGCTTTTAAATAGGCTTGTCATAACCANTGTAAATCAAAATAGTAATCTTCAATGTGATTTCCTAAAGGATATACTTATTTTTCATATAATTGTGAATTAGTGGAAGAGAAACACTGTAGCACTTTTCAAATAAATTTATTGATATGGGCCCTCAAGGCTGACATCAAAAACACTTGACTATGACTTTTCATATAAGATTGTTGGCTGTTCTGTTCAAGTAAGAGAGGTTTAGACAGCTTAGAAGATATTCTACTTTTTCCATAGNCAGGCTACTCCATAGAAAGGTTTGCAACAGTCTTGTTGGATTCATAGGTGAAAAAACATGTTTTGCAGCCTAACAAATTCTAGAGCATCATTGTCTATCAAAATCCGGATTGTTGCCTTGTAGCCAGACAAATGTTATTGCCTTTTCTAGTAGCAACCCACATTCTGAACCAGTTCTGCAAGGACAAGCTTTTGGCAGATCTCTGTTCTCAGTGTTTGACTGGAACTGGACAGTATGATCACTGTAGGTGCCTTCCAGCTGANGTTTAGACAGCTTAGAAGATATTCTACTTTTTCCATAGAGGAGCGATTACTACTGTCAAATATATCTTGGGTGACTTTCCGAGTAGCCCTAACTAGGGATAACAGCATATTTTCAAAAGTTGCAGGATTAAAATAAAATTCTGTCTTGAAATAAAATCCAGGACCTATTAGGGAGGCACAAATGAATAATTGCAGTTTGATATCAAATATACTGATCTGGAGAAGGGCTCACATCAGAACCCTATTAGATGGTTTAGCACAGTAGTTTCTACACAGTGGTTTCTACACTAGTTCTGAAATATCAAATGGTAAACAACGTTCTTCTGACTATTTATCCATATACTGTATTCCAAAGAGAAACTTTCTCTTAAAAATTTGAAAGAAAGCTTTTTTCTTTTCATATACAGAGAAATGCTCCAAAGAAGGGTTGGGAACATTTCCATTAGTACATTATAAGAAAGAAACTACAGATACAGCTTGCATAATCTAATAGCATTTCACAAAGTATAAAAGTATAAATGGCAGATACACGTTCTAATATTTTCAGGAAGACAGTCATGACACATCCATTAAGCAGTATTAACCATGTCATTATGGATTCTTAAAGGTAAATTAAAATATGCTTACCTTCCCCTGTATTTTGTACAAACTTTTCCTATACATACTACAAATTAGCAGAATTGCCTTTATGCTACGTTCAGAAGTGCATTATTTTTGTTATATATAGCTGCTATATTGTTTAATTTTTTCTTCTTGAGATGTGATCCAGTACAGAGCAGAACTGTCCATACTGGTGAAGACTAGACACAAACATCACTAATTACTTAATAATCAGTGTTTTGAATCCTTGGTGTTTACTATTACACTGACTCTCTCCCAATTTATTTAAATCACTGATGCGATTTGTATTGTACAGAAAATTGAGAAGGTGAAATTCTACTTCATCTAAATCACTTTAAAGCTAGAACACATTATAACATGATCTCAAATATCTTCATATAACTGACACAAATTCTTACTGAAGTGATTGCCATTTTCTTGCACAAGGGAGAAAACAAAAAAGTTGCATTATAAACTTTCAACATTTTATGCAAATATGAACACTTCAATACAGAAGCAATTATAAGGTAGAATAAATTGAATAGATGACTTCTACTTTTTGATAATTCAGTATTTCTGATTAAACTAAGTGCAGCTGGTGTGACAGGAATAATAATTTTCCATATTCGAAAGCTGATGTCCTAAGAAAACCTAGGTGTGAATAGCAAGGGAAGATCTTCATACTACTAGTTTATTGTGGTTACCCTAGGAGAACAAATTAAAACCAGCTTTGTTGGGGGAGGGCAGAAGGTTCCCCAGCTGTTTAGAAAACATGTAATTACATTAATTCTGAAAAAAACTCACTTTGTCTCAGGTTTTTATAGGATATACAAGATAAATAAAAAAGGATGTTTCTTGAGCTCTAACAATCCAGCATTTCTCCTGTCCATGGGCTGAAGATTCATTATTCTTTTTTTACATATTTTATTCCACCAAATTACCTTATCTGAGGCAATGTAGATGCAACAGAAATAGAAAATCAAGAAATACTACCCGCACCTTTTTCTGTATAATCATCATGCCATCGCTTTTCTGCAAAAATGCTTACAAGGTACTAAAAAAGTCAGAGTGTGACTCTGGAGAGGGGTTTATCATTGTACAAATGGATAAAGAACTATTCATTTGGAAAGCTACCTTTAAAATTAGCCTCTGGGAAACAAAAAAAACTGATTATGGCAATTTCATGATAGAAGAGAAAAGTAAAAACAAAGAAATCAAGATGAAATCTCCAGGCTTCCTGTAAATATACTAGACCTTAAAAGAATGGTGCCGCTGCAATATTTAACGTAGTTTTGGAGGCTTCAGGAAGATGAGATGAAAAAATTTCCAACACTCTGTACTGTATCTGAGTGACTCAGAAACTTGTTTTGTTTCAGTTGTGGACCATCTCACACATAAAAAGAAATCTAATATCAGTGTTTAGTTTATGAATTCAGTACCCCATATAACCATATTTTCCAAGCAGCACAATTCAAAACTACTGGGTCTATCTCATATCACAATATTTTGTATTAAGAAAAAAAAGTCTCACAATCTACAAAAACTTTAGGCCACAACATTGCCTAAAATATACATTTAATTATTAATCAAGGTTTTCCCTCATCACAGCCAGATTGGTCTTGTTAGTGAGCTTGCATTCTTTGATATTTGGCCTAGAAGGAATTTAAAGTTGAAAAAAATAACAGTGAAGAGAGACAGGGACTGCTGCTCTCATTCCTTAACTACTATAAAAAGCTGTACCATCTTCTCAGAGGACAAGATGAAAATGGAGTATGTATTTAAAAAAATTAAAAATTTATAATATAGCTGTCAATATAAGCCAGATATGGAAGTTATTGGCTGTGTAAAGACAAGAACTTGGCCTTGCTGGAAAAAGATTGACTCACGAGTATTACTATTGTACTGTTATGGAAAAACTAGATTTTCATAATTCAGATGTCCTTTTCGCCTCTCAAGTTCAGCTTAACATATTGTTAACAGGCATTTCCTTGTAAGACAGAGTAACTTGTACAACGCAGTGATTCCACTCCTGCTGAATGTTAAGTATGCGATATGCCTGGTCTGCATTTTCAATGAGAGCAAATGGAGTGCATAAAGCTAGACATTACTGCAGCTCTTGATAAGAAGGCTGCCAGCCTAAGAGCTACAGTCAACATCTTGCCCTTTACTATCTTTTCTGTAAAGGTTACTAACGTCTCTTGGGACTTGTTTCAGTGCAAGTGAACTGTTCAGCATTTTCTGCAAGCTTGGTCATTTCTCTTCTAGTTACTTCACTATCTGAAGCAATGACAGGAGAAAGAGACACAGCAAGAGTGGTTAAGATGTAATTTAGCTTGTGACAATTAAAGAGCTACTCCTGACCAAGAAAAGTATACAGACAGCATACATAAGACAGAAAGGAATTAGTCTCATTGGTGAACCAGATGTATGAGGATGGTTTCAAATCCAGTAATTATTTAAATATCTGTTTCCTGCAATGGAAGTACATAGTTATCTCCATAGTCAATCCACATGGTCAGTGATAAAGGCTGAAAAACTACTGAGATTTTTTTTTAAGTTACATTATTTAAAAAAAAAAAAAAAAGTTTGGATCTCTGTACAGGAGATGAGAGGAATACAGGTATTTCTCATAAACTCTTAGGAAAAGTGTACATCCCACTGACATTTCTGGAACACAATTTTTCTGCTAAATTCTGATAATTTATGTGAGGAAAATGGTGTAAATTACACAAAACACAAAATATCTCACACAGATATTTGAATGTAAACAAATACTTACTTTATTTAGGGTTCTTACTATGAGCGAGGCTGTTTCCCTCCAGGTTTAATGTCTGTTCTATTTCCCCAATCTTAATAAGAGTCAGAGATTCAAATTATTCTAAAAATTTTGCCCAGGTACTGTCATTTCTGTTTATGGTAGACAAATGGGACTGAATTCAACTATCTGTCTCGTCATGCTACATATGAATAAAACATTATAAAAAAACCTTATTCCTCTCCTTTTTCCTCTTCCAATTATAATGTAAATTTTCATTGAAACTTATGTTGTATTCTTATTACATTTGATTATAAATAATTTATCCAATATAATTTTCCCTTCAGATATAAAATTTTCAAAATAGAAAAATGTATTTTGAAGTTAATGTCACCATTTTTCGTTTTCATCCATATATTTCTAAATTATGTTAGTCTCGCCATTTGGTGCCTGAATGCAAGTTACCAATAAAACAGCATTATTTGGGAGAGCTTACACAAAACCAGATAAATGCATATTCCCAGTATTAAAACACAGAAATAAAGGATTGGAAGGTTTATGTAGCTTGACAAAGGCTATGGAGAAATAGATCAAATAAATCTCAGGCACATCCTACAAGAAAATCCTATCAGCTTTGCTTATTAAGCACAAAACAGAGAAGAAAAAGAAGCACCCTCATGTCCAAATGCAAAAATTATTGTGTGGTATTATATATGCCTGGGTTTACCTCCCACTGTCTCCAGTAACTACAAGAAACTAATGTTTCTAGTGAGAGGTCCCCAAAAATGAGATTTTTTGACAAAGTATATTCAGTTTGGTATCAAAATCTACAAATGCCTAAAGAAGCTCTTTTCTTCTACCGAGTAGGGCTACACTTTTATCTTTATGAGGTCTGGTGCCAATTGCAAGGCTTTAATCAGAGAATTGAAGGGAACAGCTACTGAGCTAAATAATGCAGAAATAACATTACGAATTATACTCTCACATTTTGATTTTTGAGTAGTTTCCTCTGGGGATTTTACTACTGTGTTCATCACTAGGTGGACTGCCTGCATACTGTTTCTGTATACAGAATCTGAGGAGCATTATTTCTTAGTTGAAAATAGATATGATCCCAAATGCAGTGTAACATGAGTGGCCTGGAGTATTCTGTCTTCCTGGTTATTTTCTGTTTCAGTACCACTGGTCAAGATGAAAGAAAAATTCCCTCCTTGCATTAGTGTAAGAAAAAAACAAATCTTCAAAAGATTTACACATTGCAAAAGCTGATACAAAAGAAGAACTCTCTCTTCAAAAACAGACATCACCCTGAATACCATTTTTGCAGTCCAGGGCACTGCTGGTCACCACAAATGCTATTGTGTTTTCCAGGAAGAGAAGGAAGAAGAATATGACATAGAAGTGTATGCACACCCATTCCCAGTGACAATAGTGTACAAAAGAAGTTTCTTTCATTATCTCTGTTGCCATTTATAATAATAGAATAAATATGTTTACACCTGAAGAAAGAATATTTTTATCAAGGCAAAAATCTGTCATGAATAACACACACCTGTGTTTTGTTTAGGCTAAATGAAAGAAATTTCTCTAAGAAGAAATATTTCCTACAACTCCAGTCATTCTTGTTCATAGCCTTGGAATCTTCTCCAACGGGACTACTCTGTAAAGCAGCACAATGGCTCCATGCACTTCCACTTTCCCACATTTGAAAAGAAAATTAATGTCTTTATCTATTTTTAGCGTCTTAAGAAAACGGTGATAAATTAAATGTATACCACTCTATTTTTACTGGGAGTCAGGTTTAATGCCATCTAGCACTCTCATTCAGGATGTTTTTCTACACCACTTTAAATAATTTGGTCATGTCCACAGGGTCATGACGATTTAAAAACACATCATTGCATATTTCTGTATCCAGATGAATGCCATTTTCAGAGATCTTCTTTTAAGTGGTGGATTAGATTTATCCAAAATATTTAAAGGAAGCACCTAAGAAAGATTCCTGTAATCTTTGTCCATTTATGCTTTCTGGCATTTTAAACACTTATCCAGTCCACCAAGTTTGTGTTGAAACTCAGCAAAACTCATTAGTATCTTGTAAAACAATTTACTGAAGTCATACAGTGTTTTTGTAAATAACATTGTAGGCTGCTCCCACTTGACTGTTGCTTTCATTTATGTAGGTCTACTTGTACTAAGGTAACTACAAACACTTTTGAATTGTACAGGCAATGAAAAAAAAATCTAAATGTATGTACTCGCAGAACCAGTAAAAAAATCACAGTGGTCATTAAGCATAATTATTTATTTTTCAGCTTCACTCAACAAAAAATAGCAGTTAAGCCCCCTACTGACAGTGTTGGATTCTGCCTATAGATTAGCATTTCACTATCTGCTGCTTATGAAAACCAAGGAATGCAATGCTGGGGTTTTCTATTGACTGAAGATGTCAGTAAGAAGAAATTCCAGTACTGTACAAAAAGCATTGCTACCTAGAGATCATGAATGTGCAGCCATAATGATGACATATTGTACAAGAGGCACTTTCTAGGGAGCTTTATAATACTGCTTTCAGAGATGCTCCATTCAGCTGGCAGATCATAGTCCTGTGACGTGGCTAACTGAGAAGGCTGAAACTCCTCTATGGTTAAATGACGGAAGTGTTGCTGCTTCAACAATTTACATTTATGAGTCTTGGAAAGAAAATTCTTTCTCCTCAGTGCCAGGTATAAAATAATACATACACATATACTTCAGGTATTTCTGACTGAAATCAAAAATCCTCACAAGAGTTGCTGGAACTATTTGATTTACTTTTTTTCCCTGGGGTAAGGCAGCTTTTGTTTTAAAGAGATGTGTAAATACTATAGTAATATCTACAGGATATGTAACTATACCAGAGAGGTTACCTTCTACAGTAGATTAGGTATGTTTCTGTAATGTGAACAATGGTTCACAGATGGACTGTGAAAGATTCTGTGATAAATTCCAATATCCTGTACTACAAACAGGTACAAATATCCTCTTCACTAAACAGCAACCTCTGTCACTAAAGCACAAAATGATTGTGTGATGAATATATCCCCTCATCTTGATTGCCTGGCTTTAGACAGAAGTTTGGTCACATGATCCCTGGCCTGAGTAAAAGACCCACTTTGTCCTTCCATTACCAGTCCAGTATGTGCTGACACACTTACTGGACATAAAAAAAGTAAACAGTAAATCCATAAAACGTGTATGCATGCAGCCTTTAACCCTATATAGAAATTACAGTTTCTCTTTCCCTTTTAAACGTGCTATGGTTTCAAATGGTTCGCAGATAATAATTTTGTTACTATGACTATATTAAATAGTTACTAGTTCGTTCAGAAACCAACATTTTTCAAAATTAGAAGAAATTGTATCAATTTATAGGATCCTGAAAAAGGTCCTGCTAGACAATTCATTACGTTATTTCTCCTCACCTCCTCACCTATTCCTTTTTGCAGTCCAGCACAGAAAGGTTACTCTTCTCAATTGCTAGCCACAGGAACTTTATTTCTCAAGCAACACTGAATATGACATGCACAATGTTCATTACTTTTTCTAGATATTTTACTTATCTAGTAAGAAGAAATATTACCAAGTAGTTTGGAAAAGATTCTTTTCTATTCCTTTCCAGATGTTAGCAAAAAAGACCTGCACAAAGAATAAAAATCTGAATATTCCATTTTGATATTTTCATCCTGACTAGAAGGTGATGGTTACTCATACTCTGATCTCATAGTAACATATACTGTGCCATATAAAAAGATTGAAAGCAACTGATAATGGAAAAAATATGTCCAATATACTTGAAGGCCATTTTATATATCACCCTTTTTTTTAATCTGTAACCTAAAATCCTTCCCATTGCAGGAGTATTTGGGTGAAAACAAATCTAATGCAGGCATTATTAATAAGTCATCGAAAGTATGATAAAGGGTTTCATTTTTATAGCACGTTTTCATATTTTATAAAATGAATGTGCACAATGTTGTAAGCTCTTTAGAGATTTTATAGTATTTGCTCTTGCTGCTGCATCATGTTGCTATTCTAATTTTCACCTCTACAGGCAGGCAAAAAATGTTCATTTACAGAGTCTCTGCAAAGATTTCAGAATACTGTTGAAAAATATAAATTCTTTAAACTATATGGCACAGAAATCTTTGTTCTAGGAAACAAAATCCAATGGAAAATTGTGTACAGCCTAGTATAGACAACAAGAGGAGGGACCAACAGAACAAGTTCCCATTCCTGTTTCTGTGGCAAAGGTGTGAAAAAAATCTATTATTTCTTGCTGAAACTTTTCCTACATATATTTATTGCTGATTTTTTTTCCTGGGTTTTGATGGACTGCCCCCCAAGTACATGCGTAAAACAAAGGCTCTCAATGAGGTCTTAAGCCTCCTTGTGACACAGTAATTCAGTACAGCCACTCAATCTGTGCACATACTACAAGCAAATATCAGCCTCAATTATCATATTACTTTCATTTCCCAAAAGATCACCAATAGCTGTATACTGAGATAAAAATGACACTGTCAATTAGTTGCAACATTTATTCTGAAAATCATGGTGTTTCCTGATAACTACTATCCAAGTAACTGTGCTGAGACACCCATATCACAGGATCACATAGAACACAGAGGTTCTGTTTTGAAGAATATGCACAATTTTCATTGCTTATTTTGAAAGATTAGTGTAAATATGTTTATTATTATTATTTTATCTAAATTTTAATTGCTGTGTGTTGGTCAAAAAAAGCACAAGAAAGATTTTAACAGTGCCTTGAATGATCTGTTTTTCTCCTTTTTTAGTTTTTGAATAAACTTTTTGTATGTGTCCGCTGTCAAAATAAGCCCCTTCCTAAATAAACTTCTGTCCATAAAAGCAGGCTTGCCTTTTCAGATTCTCTTGATTTCACCATCACTAACAATTTGACTAGAGAAAACTTGGTGGAATTCTTCATATAATAGAGAAAAATTTGCCTTATGCCTGCTGAAGCCAATCTGAAACAAAGTGCAGTTTGAAATAAAGCAACAAAAGTTGCTTTATTAGTACTAAACAAGAAATAGGTTGGATAAGGAAGAAAATAAATTTGGACTTTCATAGGATTTATTTTTTACTGAGACTAAAATTCCTATAATGAACACGCAAATGACAAGTGACTAGATAGTTAAACACACTTAAAAGCCAGTTGTAAGAGAGCCAAATTTCTTTCACAGCAAAAGTTAGGAGATAAGGTGAGAATGTGGCAATAAGGGTATCAATTCAGTCATCTGGAGTAATCGAGAAAAATCAGAAAACAATAACAAATGATATATTTTTTAAAAATCATTAATATACTACTAAAGTTTACTGTGAACTCTGAAAATTCTCACACAACTTAGAAAAGTATTTGTAGACTGATACTCTTTTTCTCAAGAGTACACCAAATACACCAGATTTAGTATTTCAAATAAAACTTAATCAGAGGAAGTTAATATTGCACAAAACAATGTAAGAAATACATCATATTTTCAAATATGAAAGATAACTACATTAGAGTTCCTTATAAGATTTTCAGACTTATGGAACTCAGCAACCTATTAGTTCCAGTATCCTTCAGCTCCAATTGGCCAGCCCAGGCTCCTGGACAAGCTTCAAGAGAAGAAGTTTCAGGTACCATCGAGAAGAAGCACCTTTGGGAGTCTTTCACCCCAGTTTTCCATTAGCTGCACTTTACCTTCACACACCAAGAGGACATGACAACCTCAAGTTTCAGGGTGAATATTTTTAGAACAGTAAACATCTAGAGATCAGCATGACTCAGCTTTCCTCATTTGAAAATTTGGTTACATTTATTCTCTTGAGATCCTCTCATCTTCAGTAAAATCTTGTGTCTAAATTACAGTTTGGAGAAGATTATTCAGTTACTTCGATAACAACCAGGACTGCAGAACAGATCCAAATATTTTGGATGTATACAAAGCTCTAACTTTCACGCTGGAGTACAGCTTTCAGCGTAAAACTCCTGCGTGTGTGATCTATCAAGGTTGATTTGGTTTAGGTCCTAATAGTTTTTTGCCATCTTAATGCTTATCAGAGTAATTCTGTCTTTCAGCTATCATGATACTTTACCAAGTGCCACTAGGACAGCCCAAAAACCTTATGCAAAATATAAAATAAAATTGCCAGCAGTTTCCAAAACTGCACAGCACTATTGACAAACCACTATGAGCAAACTGTGCCTGCTTTCTGGCAGCAGTAATAAATCCAAGCATCCTGCTGCTTGCAGAGCTTTCTCTGAATACACAATGCCAGTGCAGGCTGATCTCTTCAGGACTATGACAAGTACCTGGAGAGTTTTGCAATTAATATTATTATGTACTTTCTGCCAGGAATGCCCTTGAAACTATGAAATGTTCCCTGCTGTATCTGGGAAGGAGAAAAACACTGAGAGACAAGGAAGAAGAGCTCATTTGATAACCAGGGTTGTCTTGAAATGTTAAACTGTGAAGAACTAAAATCCTTTTGAAGGTAATTGAGCTAGTCATTAGCAGTACTTTAACTACAGCCATTTTAGAGATTTGTGACTAGTGTAGGAAAAAGCAAATAGCCTTGATATATTATTTTTCCAAGCCTGTGGGATTAGGGGCTGCATTTGCATTAGGAATTTAATTCTTATCAGAATTTTGTAATCAAAAGTTTGGTACCGCTCTATGAACTTGTGAATAGAGAAGATACATTTTTATATCTTTTGATCTCAGACAGATCTAAATCCATCTTAAAGAGGACACCCAGTCACCTGACTCAACTCTGTTCTTATTTCTGGTGACACTGTGAAGAAGCACTCCATGACTATTTGATGTAAAGTGCTGGAGACTCTACCAAGTGTGCTGCTAGTGTCAAATCTTTACATAACATTTCAGTTCAAAGAAAAACAAAACCAAAACCAAAAGCAGCCAAACAAGAATGTTCCAACCCACCAAAATGCCACAAATTGCACTATATTTCTGCTAAGACCATCCAGTCATATTCAGAGCCTGTCCTTAAAAATTCTTTATTTTTTGTTGGAGACAAGGCTAAAAGTTAAGTTTAGTCTCCTGTATTAAATTAGCTGAAACAAAGCAAATAAATCTAATTATTTGAAAATTACATAAAAATTTACATAAAACTCAGCTTTTATGAAAATTCACTATTTCTTACCAATGTTAAAAATATTGAGAACAGAGGTAAAACCAGATGGTTTCATATGAAAGCAGTAATTATTGCATCAGAACAATGGTTCATATCCTTACTCTGAGAATGGCCAATACCAGCTGCTTTAATGAAAAGTACAATGAACCCAACAGTAGGCTGTTACCGCTTTTCTTGAATTGAAAACATCACAGAGCCAAGTAATTATTTTTTTCATCAGAAATTCTCTGTAATAAACACATTCTCAAACTGTAATAACTATTTTAAATGGCTGTGCACTTAAGCAAGAAAAAGTAATTATTCTTCAATAATATTTCACATTAGGCTTAGAAGTACTATAGTCATTACTAAGTCTCAGAAAAAATGCACTTGAATGAACAAGACATAGTGCCCATATATTTTCACAAATATGTCACAAATTTCTTGTCTATTCAGTTTTTGTGAGATTATTTCTTTACATGCCTTTAGCATATTTGGGGGTCGCAAATGAAAGATTAGAAAGGTGGGACAATACCACCTTTTCTCTATTAACTGCAGGCTAAAGTTCACATCACCACCATTTAAAATTAAACATTTTGAGTTAAGCTTCTAAATCAACAGCATGATCTTCCAAGGTGCTGATCTAAGGAACCCATCAATAATAGATAGAAGACTGTATCAATTAATTCTGCAACTGAGGCTTTAAAAAAACCCCAACAACAGACGGGCAAAGAAATCCATCATCCTCTAACAGAAAACAAAATCATCCTTCGTGTCTATGCAGTCTGACCTGCATATGGTCAGATGATCCAGTTCACTAGTTTTTTCCAGCTATTTGTACATTATTACATTCTGGTTTGAGGCTGGTATCTGTACAGCATCAA
Organism: Platysteira castanea; assembly: GCA_013397175.1. NCBI lineage: Eukaryota > Metazoa > Chordata > Aves > Passeriformes > Platysteira > Platysteira castanea. Next base: position 117,372 of record VYXC01007734.1, read on the forward strand.
TGTTTTTCACTAAAAGATATACAACAAGAGATTTGCAATCCACCTCTGTCTGTGTGGATGCGCACATGCATGTGTGCGTGGCTTGGTGCTGAAAGGCTGTTGAGAACTTAATCTGTGCAGGAGTTCAACTTTGTCACCCTCAAATATTCACTGGCAATACAGCACCCACAAAGAAATCTATTTAACACCACAGAGCCCCCAGTTTGTAGCACTGTAAACTGTGTGACTGCTTTCTCTGCAATAAGTGAATATTCAAGCCAAGTTTTAACCAAAAGCTCATTTTTATTACAGTATTATTCATATGGGGTACACAATAACTGTTGCAGGCCGGTGCAGCTTCTGAAAACAGCTTTGGCCCACAGAAGAACCAGGGACACAATATTTCATAGGTGTTCATTTGATCTTTATTTCTCCTCCAGCCAGCATGGCCGGTCACCAGGCACAGACTGAGCCCCCTCCAGGAAAACCCTCACAGTTTCCCGGCCTGGGCAACACAAAATATCCAATAGTAAACAGAGCCTGAGAACGTGTGACCTGAGAGCAGGGGTCCA
>VYXC01007735.1:0-73427 GCA_013397175.1 Platysteira castanea
TTTTTTTCTTTCCCCCCTTCCTTCAAAAATATCACGTAGTTTGTCTGATTTTCCTCTGCACGCTTTGGAGATAATTGTTTGCATTTGCAATGTGTGTGGGCATAACATCTGCCTCAGAGTGAGTTGTTGTGTTCACTACTCAATGAAGCAGTGAAGCATTTGAAATGCAGGAACATCCCTCAGACATCGTTGCTAGTTAATGATTTTTCATGCTCTGAATGTTGCATCTCATGCATCCTGTGTCTATTAATCTTAAAATGACACACCTCACCTTATCAGTAGTTTCACTAAGAAACACACCCAACAAAACCAACAAACACCCGAGAGGAGTCTTTTGAGAAACAATAATGTATCTTTCTCTTTCAAAAAAGGAAAAAAATGTTGAGAATAATGTTCTCCCTGTGTTCCTCTGTAAATAACCAACATTTAACTTGGAGCTAGTCATGGCTAATCAGGCTTCATACACAGAACTCAAAATTAACAAACGTCCTGCTGCTCTTTTCTGACATAACCTTTTTTGGTTTTTTTTTCCATATCCATCGTGGTGTCTGGAAATGAGACGAACATTAGGTTAGTAGGCTGAACAACTAAGCAGATGTGAATAAAAATCCATGATAAATGCAGTGTTCAGGGGCATGGAATGAATCTAAAATGGTACATTAGCAAATTTAGACCAAATTAAGACAGAATTTGCAACCTTTCCAAAATGAGGGAGCACATCAAAGAGGAACTTGCACTTTTGAAAAGGAACAATATATTCTTTAAAGGCTGTTGGGGAACATTTTAAAGACAAGATATTTTAATCCAAATTTTAAAAAACAATATATTTGTGTTTGTTTTGGCATTTACTTAGAACTTTAGCAGAAACATGGCCCCTCCTAACTGATGCAGTCTTTCTACAGTCACGGTTCTTAAATAACAAGATATGTTTTAGTGATTAAGCCCTTTGTGTGAAACACTGTATGGTGGTCTTGAAAAGGAAAAGTGGGTAGATTTGCAGTAACCTGTTGTACTATAGAGCTTCCCAGTAGGATTTGATGAGCTTTTCTTTCTCATGTTCTGAATGCAAACTAGAGTGGCTTGCATTAAATATCACCTTAAAAAAAGAAATCACCTTGAAGGCTGCCATCAAGGAATAAGGAAGAAAGAGGAGGCAGCAGGGAAACTCTTGCACAGTGAACTATAATCTCAGTACAAATGACTCCAGTAGTTAAAGAAAAGTCAGGGTCTCAGTGCTTTTTGAATCCTGAAATAGTCTATTATAATATTTACTTTGAATTACAATTTTTCTCTTAGAATAGTATGCAACACTTTATACCAACACATTTTAGAGTAATGTTAAACCTTACAAAGAGATTAAATAATGCAAAAATTGAAAGATTAGGATTTTTAAAACCCACTTATCTGTATCAAAGAGGATCATAATGAATTTCAAGTGGTACAACTCAGAAAGTTCTTACCAAGATAAAACATGAATTATATTGTTTAATAAAAATAATAGCTTTAATTCTTTTTTCCCCAAGGTCATACAGTACAAAGGAACTTAAGATTTGTGTGTCAAAGTACTAAAGAATAAGAGATTCTAAGCATTAGATCTTGATTTCAAGTATTTGCAAGACTTTTCTTCATCAATCTTCAGGTTTTCAAACTGCTTTAAAAGCCAAAATGACCATTAAAGATTATTTTATTTTCTAGTTTGCAACTAGGCTGTCCCTAAAAAAAAAAAAAAAAAAATCCATTGTGGTGGAAAAAGAATATTAAAAGAATACTGTATTTTGAAAATTTAAGGATAACACATAATTCACAGAAATATCCTTCTCAAACTAACAGAAATTTGAAATCTTTGGAGGCTCTTCCGGACTTATTTATATTTCTGCTTGTTAGGGACTGAGTTGATGATGACACATTACATGACAAGTAGTTCAGAAATTTCTAAAATAAAATTTCCTTAAAATACATAACTGAAAAGTAAAAGAAGACATAGTTTATCTAGCTTCAGAATTGTGGATTGATTTTCCCATTTAAAAAAAACCAGGTTCTAGTGTGGTTTTTATTATGTATTAAGAGACTGTCCTTGTTTCACAATGCTAATTTCAGCTAAAACAAGAGAAAAATCATTTGCATCTAATCCATTATGGATCTGATCCAGAGCTTGTGAAAATCAGCCATTTAGTAACATGGTCTTTGAGTCAGGCCACGTATGAAGGAAGAAAATGCTTCTGTGTCCAAGAAAAATGTTTTTTTTTTTTTTTTAAACATCCTGTAAATCTTGCAGATCTGGAGTAGCAGCAGTATGATATCCTGACAGAATTTAATTTACATGTTGAGAATGTGAAGCTGACTTATCAGATGCTGAACCACAGAATAAATAAAAAGGTGAGACTTAACAAATAACATCATAAAGCTTTATCTGAAGTCACCATATTCATGAAGTGTAAGATAGTGGCCAATACCAGATTTATTATGATTGTATATTTCTATTTCTGCTTATTCAAAAGTTCTTTGATGGCAATATGATCATAAATGGGTTTGCTTGGTGGGTTGCATACAGTGCTGTTAATGCATTCTACTTCCAGATGCCTACAATTATTTAAAATATATATCTATTTATAAGGAATTCAGTATTATTCAATTACAATCTATTCATTATTCTCTGTCCACTGCTTTAATCAGCATCCTGGAAAAAAGCACTAAATGTTTTTGAACACAGCAGTCATTCACCATACTCAACATGCAGGCAAGGATATGCCTAATTTTCATTCAGTTTAAACAGGAATGAATTACTATTTAACAATGACAAAACTGTATCAGGAAATAGTTTTGAGTATTACTCTACTCTTTCTTTTTATTCATGCTTATTAATTGTAAGTGAATTGAATCAAGCAATTATCCTTTAAGTGTTGGCATTAGCACCCAGGTTTTCAGAAATCTTCCCAAACAGACCCGAATTGAATATACTTGCTATTTTGGAGTTAAAAGCAGAGTCGGAAACTAACCTTCAGCATGCTGCTAACGAAACAGAGTGGGATTGAAAGTGTTGTAATAAAATTGCCAAAGGGAGTAAGTTCTCAGGGCAAATCAGGCACTGTTCAAATACTAAATCATGTTTTGCATTCCAGCAAGCAGAAAAAAAGGGAGATGCAACAAAGAAAACAGACATCATCTTAGATTAGTCCAACGTAAATGAAAGAAAGAAAGCAAGCTGAAAATTGTAGAAGAGTTGATTTCACTACATGTTTATGTTAATAGGGTATTTGACTTTTGAATGCTTCATAAACCTTGTTATGTTCAGTGCTATTTGAGGTAGTAAAACAGCTGGAACTCTGCCAAAAGCTTTAATTGGAATCAGCTTAGCAGGCACTGACAAGGTTTCCTAGTGTTTAGTTTCAACCTTATAATAAAAATGCAAAATTATGTGCTATGTATTTTCTGTTCCTCTTTGGTGTACGCCCATAAAGGTGAGACATAGCTGCGCTAGAAAATAGAATAATTTTTTCTCACATGCCTCAGGCCAGTGTTTTAAGAGGGCAGTGTGACTAGTGTCACTTATAATTAGATGTTTCTTCACCAAGGAGGCTGCAGAGAGTCACCATACAGCTCTCCTTTTTTTGTACATCTTGGTTATTGATTAGGCCAGTGTGTCAGATGGCCACAATAACACCAGAGGTGTTAGCAGTATATGACTAGCGAGTGGGATCAGAGGGCATCACCGAGGAAACATCAGAGGAGCAGTCTGATTACACTCTTCATCTAACAATAAATTAGAGGGCTGTAGACCAGGGCATCTTGCCATACAGAAGGAAAGGATTATTGTTTTGTGGAGCCAGCCCTGCAGGATTGTCCTTACGGATGAACCTGTAGGACGAAGTTTTGTCCCAGGAAACAACTGCACTCTTTGAGCCTTTGAAATCGATTAGAAACTTTGATTCAGGACTATTAAAAAAAGATTATTCATTCATTATCTATAGCTACAAATTAATAGATTAAAAAATCTTTCTCCCTTCAGATTGTCTGCATGATCTCTAGGAATTCTACGCTTGATAAATGTAGGTCATACAGATATGTAACAAATATAGATAAATGACTTTCACCAAGGTTATTAAGACAGGAATGAATCCCAGGATAATGCCACATTGCCAAGAGGCCAAAAGTAGTCAAGAAACTCATGTCTGGAAAACATAGCTTTCAGAGTTTAATGGAAAATCTTCACCTTGGGAAACTTTTAGTTCACAGAAAATACCACCCGCCCTGTCCATCCCCATCACATGCAGCCATTTTTTTGCAGGCTATTTAGTGTCACTACCAAACCTCACCACAAATGCTACTGCTGCATTCAATGCAGTTCCTCATGAGCTTCAATGTTTAAATACATAAAGTGAAAACAAGAATAGGAAATAACAAAAGCCATCTTTGTTTGCTATTTGCAATTATTTTAAACATCGTGGCTGAGTAGTACAAAGGTACTGACTGAGATAAAAATAATTTTTCCAGGCCAACAGAAGTTTTATAAATTTACTCCCAGCCACAGGCTCAGGTTTTGCAAGGATCTGTAATCTCAGACACAGAAAGGCTCTTGAGTTCTCTGGCCTGGGGGTTTAAGGGAAAGGCAAATCATTTGACAATTTGTCATTAGCTCAGTGCTGGAGCCCAACAAATACACTTGTGGTGTTACTTGTAAGAGGACACAGGTTTTGTACTGATGTAATAGTGTAGTGCTTCAGGACCTGTAGGGGCATCCTTTGACCTGGGCTGATTTTCAGCTTGCTTTAGGTATTGTAGCAATTGTCTACCAGTCAGGTGACTACTGCCTAAATTTGCCTTAGCTTGGTTTTTCACTGTTGCACAGCACAGTGCATAATGCTAATTAATAGAGAGTAATGATAACTAGCAGTTCTATGCAGACTGAACTCTTTATGACCCTGGAATAAAAATGGGCTGTGAGACAGCATAGGCATAGGAGGGTACAAAAGCTTTAGACTGTAAAAACCCATAAATCTTCATGGTCAGTCACTACTTATTAAAGGTATGCAACCCTGAGAGACAGGTAAATCAGTCCTAGAGTAAGCAAAAAGGACAGGAGAACAAGCATGATGTGGAATTCAGAACCAAGGAAGAAAGTGAGAAAGAGTGCATTCAGGTAGACAATGTAAAAAAATTAGTACCAAGTGGACAGAAAATTGAGAACAGAGGTAACCCCAATCCATAATTGTGGATTGTTTCCACAATCATCCTGTCAGAGGTTGGCCTACTGAGGAATCATAGTACCTCTCTTCCTGATTCTTTTTGAGTAAGCCAGTGGGGCGCTGGAAAGTGAACACAGAGGAAAGGTACTTGTATGTTCAAAATGTGTAGCAGTATGATTAAGGAATTTTTCCAGTAATAATTATGTAATTCAGACTATGACTTTTCATTTAATTACAACTGCAGTAATAACTATTTTTTGTGTTTGATTAGGCTGTTAAGACTTTAATTAAACTAACAATACATTTTGACTCTGCATATAAATTATGGTTCCTTTTTTTTGCCCAGAACAACATTTTGAATGTAAGAGTGAATAGCACATGTATGCACCTTGGAACTTATGGCTACGTATTTATCGTACCTGTGACGTTAAAGATCATCCACTGGCTATCCCAGCTACTCTTCAGTTCAATCTCGTACTTTTTATGATTGATAATTTTACATGTTTAGTTGTTTCTCAGGAATCTCACCCTACAGGAAAGTAAAGTGAAAGTAAAGCGATAAAGTACTCCCATCTTCTCCTAAGTTAGAAAATAATTTGCCCCAGTAGTCAATCTTTTACTAAAATTCTGTTCTGAGTGATTACTGAAGCTCCACAAAGAGAAAAGAAAAAAGATTTAGTTTTCTCTTTGCAGCTTCCAACAGATGTCCTGACAGACTCTGATGGTAAGAAAAGTTTGTAAGAAATCAAGATTCACCAGCCCTCCTGATCCTTGCATGAGGTTGGTAAGCTAGCAGCAATCAGAAGCCAGGGTTTGTTTATGTTCTGTTTGCCTTGTTTGGCGCAGACTTTTTCCTTCCCTTTCCAAAAGGGCAGTTAAGAGAGTAACTGGTATAACTGGGCCCATTGGTTTTTGTTCTAGAACGGTCTGTAAAGCACATGAAAGCAATCTTCTGTGTTCAACATCAGTCTGACGGAGTTCAGTATTTTTCCATGGTTATAGTCATACTTAATTCAGGAACACCTTTCTTAACATCAAGTAGAAACAGGAAGCAGCATTGTTCTCATCAGTGTCTAATTCCATATTACATCACTTCTTTTCAGAGTCTGCAAAGATAAATGTTATTCATACACTTTTATCTGCAATGCTATAACTGCATTACAATGGAAATGAAATTTTCCTTCTTTAGGTGGCAGTAAGGGTAATGATTTTAAAGACAAAAAAGAGTTTAATTGATGTCCTAAAATCATCCTCCTGCCTCAGAGAAATAAAGCTGAACAGTGCTGTCCAACTGAGCAGCTGACAAGAGATAAGCAAAAGTAAATGTCAAACAACTGTAAGATTATCAAAAGCTGAACATCTAGTATCTACCAGTAGAAAGCAGACAAGGTTGAACAATAGGAACTGAATGAAGGTGAAGAAAGAAGAAAACACATTAGAGAACAAGTTTTGCACAAGTGCAGAGGAATACATCTGAAAGGTGCTGTAAAACTAGATGAAATACAGTTTGAAATCTGAATAGTTTGTATTAGCTTAGTCTCTTTCCATAAGGAGAGGTAATGCACCTCCTGAATATTTCCCCTCCCTTGATATTTTCAGAGAGTCAGGTACAATAAATGAGGCATATTTGAATGGTGATAAATCATCAGCAGGCACTATGTCCTTGTTCTAGCCAGGACAGGGTTGATTTCTGCAGCAGCCAGGACGGACTTGGCCAGGACCCTGTGGTTATTTTATACCACCTCACGCCATGCAGAATGGACAGAGAGGGGTTGTGTCCCCTTCAGACCTCGACTGGTGGCCAAATGGTTGTGTGGTGATGGGTTCCACGTGGGGAGCACTGTGTGTGAATTGTTTGCCTCCCTTGTAGACTCTATTATTAATATTGTTGTTACTGTTCATTTTCTTATTTCATTTCTGTCTGTAGAAAATTGTTCATATTGAAACCCATGATCTATTTTGTGCTTCCAGTTATCCTCTCCATCTCACTGCAGGGAAGGGGTATGGGGGGGAAATGAGCGAGCAGCACATTGGTGTGTTTCAGTGGGAACCCTAAATTGGAGAATGCCATTCCTAAACCATGGCATGCTACAATGCCCATCCATGGACCCTAAAAAGAGGGAAGCAGAAGTTTGTGAAAATGGAAAAAAATATGATTCCTTCATTTATTTCAGATTTGAATGCTGTTTATAGCTAGTTTTCTTCATCAAAATAGTTTTGAAGTTCATTGTAGGTTCATCTATTTTTAGTTCACCTATTAAGAACCTTTTTTTCGTCCCTGTCCAGGTAGGTTACACAATGCCCACCCATGGTCTGGTGTGTTCGTCATACAAAGCAATTGAATCAAGTTGTCCATCTAATGATCAAGATTAGTTTCTCATGTGTGCTTTGTTGTGCCTGTGCCACTGCAAGTGCTTTTGTGACACTCCCTGTGTTTACTCTGTTGCTGTTGATTACACATGGCTGTGTTGAGGTCAGAGTATCAGGACCATAATTTTGACATATCTTTGACTCTAGCCAAAGGTTTTTTGCTTGCTCAGACTCATAAAACCCTAAAAAGAAGGCTATATTATTTGGACAACCAAGCTGTAGCTATTTTAGCACATGTGCTAGACTACCCTGTCCCATATAAGAATGGCCTTCACTACTAATTTGGATTATAAGCATCTTCATACACGCCTCCATCAGCCACTTCGTATGTGCTATGCACAAGAAAAGCCAACTCATTCTTTCTTCTTAAATCAATCCCATCACGTCTAAACTGACCACTTTTTACACAAATAAAAAGGGGATTGTAACATTTCTAAAGATAGTAAATATTTGAGCAGGTGATATCTTTTACAAATATTAAAACATGGCAAATTGGTCACACAGCCGATGTATGAGCATTTGATCTTTCTGCCAGGCCCTGCAAGTGCAATGCTCTGAACTGCGCTTCGACTTCTGAGAAATGGCATGGGGAATTTTTCACAGAGCTGAGGTTTTTCTTACCAAACCCTACTTGCTGTAAGGAAAGCTGACTGTTAGCAAGGTGTTCCTTATTTCTAATCAAAACGTGCCTTTAAAATATGGTGACTATATGAATAGTTATACATATGAATAGGAAAGGAGCTGTATGGGTGGCCATGTATGTGACAGAAATCTGATTGCTACCAGCATCCAGCATGTGTTGAGTATATTTTAAGCTATGAGGCTATGTCACACACAAAAAAAATCAGAAATGTAGAAACTATAACTTACCACAGGATTTAATTTGCTAAACAAGCACATTTAAAACAACTCAAGGTGTACTTCAAAGGGATTTCTACATTTAAAATCAGGCTTTTTTTTCTCAAATGTGTGTGTGTGTGTGTTTGTGTGTAATGTAGTTTAGAAACTGATACATTTTGTGACATGCAAGTTACAGGAAGGGGATTCAGTGTATCATTTACTGTATCACTTAGTGCTGTACATCATTTATAAGCTGGTCAATCTAATTGCTTGTTCATCACTTCCAGCAGGAGGAGGCAGGAAACTGCTGCCAGTTGTTGATACTCCGCCTTTGCTTCGAAACTCTCTGAGTAGAGGGAACAGCAAGAAGAAAAACTCCTTGCAGTGGGAGTTTTGGGGACTGAAAGGTGATCTCTAGTCCTAAAATCTTTGATAAATTAGGAATTGACATTGTCTGAGTGAACAAGTTATTGCAGGCTGGTTAAATAAAGGAATGTAGGTTACTGAGGTGAAGTCCACAATAGCAATTTTTGTGTCTGTGCTTTACAGACCAATTTTGTAACATCATTGCTGTGCCAGAGCACACACCTCAAACATTAAGGAAATTCTCGAGGAGTTTATTCCCCATACAATAGAAAATTTTCAGTCTGTAGTGTGATATACACTAAACCTGAGATAATCTCCCTGAATTATCACAAGCTGCAAATAGGTAGACCAGGTAACATATTACCTTCTTTTTACACAGGAAATGATCTTTGTGAAATAGAAAATTATACTGCTGCTTTTTCATAAGAATGAAGAAAGTAAAGCAGATAGGACAGCTCTGCGTAAAAAAGGAGCAGATGTGGACCGCCGGTCCTGATTCTGTTTAATCAGGTATAGACACGGTTCTGATAGACAGGAACAAGTCTAAAGCAAAGCTTTTTCAGGGTAGAAATACTACTGCTATTTCCTTGTCTGGACATATAATGCAATGAAACCAGAAAACAAAGTTGACTGTGTGTATCAGCAAGGATTTCCTATATTATAAGGGAACCTTGACAGACAATTTAAAACCCAATCATTCTTTCTCCCTCTTATCACAGGGGTTGCAGAGAGACTCTATTTTTCTTTCTTGTCCAGTTCTACAGGGACTTTGTGGCCCTTCGCATTCTGGATGGCAGAGGTGTAAAGACACTTAAACCTGTGTCATCTTTCAAAGATGCCAGGCACTGTTCTTTTCATTATGGTTACACACTGCTCACAAACACTTTCTTTCGTATCTTTGTAATTTTCTTTAGTTTGCCAAAAGACTGTATAAATAATTCATAATGCAACAGAACTGAACTATTTAAAAATATTGCATATTTACCAGTAGTATGAACAGGTAATTTTAGTACAGTCACCTGATGCTAGGATTTTCAAAACAGCGTGGAGCATAATTCTTTTAGACTGCTTAGAAAATCCCAGCCTGGGATCTTAGCAGCATACAGAATGTATAAAGAACACAGATATGCCAGGAGCTTCTCATAATTATATATAGGCTTTATAAAGCATTTAGCTTAATCCCAGGAATTTTGAAGCTTAACTTGGTTTAAGTGGTTCACAGACTTTGCAAAGCATAAATTGCATTCAGAAAGTAAAGATGTTTTTTTCCACAATAATTTTCCTCCTTGGAAAATGTCTTTAGTGCAGAACGAAACTTATTGCATGTGTCTCTTTCGTGTATCTTCCCTAAACTTCAGATAACCCTTTCCTGAGATAATCTTGTCTCTTCACAAAGTAATTGTTATAGCCCTCTGCTGGGGAAGAATTATCTCACCTTTCTCATCAAATCTCATTATTTTAACAGATAGAGCAGTGTCTAATTGTCTCCACACTAAGAACCCTTGCTAATCAAACATTTTTAAAACACTTGGCTGACTCTTTGATAGAGACTGAAAGAATCAGCAAATCTTTGGGAGAAGTCAGCAGGCATAACCAGTACGCCTATCTTTCAGGTTTCCGTTGAGACTTTTACTTATCCTTCCTGCACATCAATTTTATGAGCATCCATGTGTGTGCTAAGTTATTTTGATCGACATTTGTCAGGGCGAGAACAAAGACATGAAACTACTTGAAAATTTAAAAAAAAGTTTTGTTGCTGAGTACCTGTTACTTGAACTCAAGATGTCGTTGACATTTAGATTCAGTGCTCTTTCAAGACATTAGAGGCAGGATTCTCAGGAGTCCTATGTTCCACAGTGGAGGCACAAAACTACAAGTCTACAGCTGTGGAGTGGGAGTTAGCTGGCACCCTGGGACTCACCACACTGACTGTGGGGTCCGGTCTGGGTGCCAGGGATTCTCCATGGTTTGTGACAGTTTTGCCAATCAGTGGCTCCCAAACCACTTGCCATACAGCTGACATAAAACCCAACTTAAACCTGGAGTATCCTTGTAAGAGTTTGGCCCAGAGGCTAAAGACTTTCAGGCTCCTTTCTCAAACAAAGTCAGACAACTGTTATTTCTCATTAAGATGGATTTTCTAGCTCCAGGCAATGCTCTGGTTTACTTCAGAGCAATACGTGGGTGACTCTGGCAACTGCTGCAGGAAACTCAAGCTCTGTGTGAATAAAAAAAAGTCAAATATCTAGGCCCAATTTCCTCTGCTGTAAACCAGAAATCTTATTACCAGCTTACACACTTGTATTAAAGCTCTGTGATCCTTGGATGAAAATCTCTTCATATTATTGCATTATCTTTGTTCCATGCACTGTGTCAAGGCCTGAGTTCAGCTCAGAGCATGCTTCCTTAAATACTGCCAATTGCAGAGTGTCTGACACTCCTGAATTAATTCAGAATTTCTGCCTTTAAAACCAGTTCATCTCCACATCCATTAAAAAAATTCAAAAAACCAAAACAAACAGAAAATCTCTCAACAGGCAGGCAAAAGCCTTAGTAACAAAAATGACAAATACATTTGGAAGTGGTGCTAATCAAATTTTAGCTTTTGAATTTTGTAACTGAAGAACTTAATCTAAGAAAGAAACCCTGAGGAGCCATGTGGGTGAGTACTGCACTGGGATTTTCATTCTGCCACGTAAGTTTAAGGAAAGCTTCATTTTTTGCATGCTCCTTGTTGAACCTGCTAAATAAATACAGTCTGCAAAGGAGATAAGTCTAAAAAAATTCTAATTTGTTACCAGGATTTTCTCTAAAGATGTATTTTTTCTTTTTAACAAGGTTATCCTGGAACTCTTTTGTCAACCAGTATTGTCACAGTTCAGCTTCACAACCTCATTTGTAGGGCTTGTCCAATACTTTCACTTTATAATAATTTTTAAATTGATGAAGGTTATTAGTTCAGTCTTAACATCATAGCCATCCAGTGCTTCACTATTGTCAGTATAGCTCATTCTCAAGATGTCCTTGTGAAAAAGATAAATAATCTGGATCTGTACTAAGGATGGGAAAGGACACACACACAACACATATGGATCATGTTGCAAGACTCCTAAGTTAGCACTGATTTAATTTTACCCTCACAAGAAATACCATGTAGAGTTACTTGGTTGGTCCCACTGCGGATACTTTGAGTTGCAGAACCAGAAATATATTCTGTTACCCATCATATGGTGATCTGGTATGAAGGGTCCAGGTTTCTTGTATGCTTTGGCTCCTGAATTTAATTGGAGGGGTCTTAATTCTAACCTGTGATGTAGGCACACCTTGAGATGCGAAAAAGAAAGACTTAGCTCCACAAAGGAGTATAAGATATATAACTGTTTAAGTGGAAGTTAAGCACTCACAGCCCTGTGAAGATCAGGGTCTTTCTGATCTAATCATGGTCTTAAATATCAAGCAGGGAACTGGTTTTCACCACCAATTTCTGAAGTTACTGCTGTTGCCACCAGAACATCCAAATGAGACTTTTCTTCCAAGCTGTTTTGGCAGAGGAATCTACCGATGACAGACCTTTCATGCTTTTGAAAACTCTCCGATTTGACTGTTCCTGCTGCAGCTGAAAGCACCTCTAAGAATGTCTCATACCACGGCCACCTGTTGAGGAAAGCTTGCACATCTTTCCTGACATCAGACATGGGTTGGTTTGGTGGCATTTGTATGGAGAAGAGTGATCTTAAAATATCTGCAAATAGGTACAAAACAGCCAGTAGGAACCATGAAAAACCTGAACACAGTTTTGCTGGGTCCACCCTCAAAATGTACTTCTGTGAAATAGCAGCAGAGCAAAGAATAGAGCCTAAAATAATAATACGTCCCCCCACCCTCCAGCCCCCAAAGCATATTAGCTTTGACTTTTTCTGTTAGCTTCAGACACATTTTTTATGAAGACTTTTTCCTTCTCTAAAGCAACATTTCCCTTATTACAGTGAAACAAAACAAATGAAAGATTACTTAAAAAAAAGAATGGCAAAAAATTTCCTTTTAAAAAAATTGTTTTCTACCTCTTGATATAATAATTTCTCCACATGATCTGGATTTGGTAAGACTGCCAGAGGAACGACCTTGTTCAGTACTTCAATTTATGTTTTCATCTTCAAGAATTTGCAGTGGCTTATGAGCCAGGAAATGTAAAATATGAGAACACATCTTAAAGCAAATACATTTCTTTTATGGAGTGAATAGAAAATTGCAGCTTCTTATATGGCAGAAGCCCTAAGTTATAAGAGTATAATAAAATCAAACTCAAAATTTCCAGTTTTATGTTATATTTTTCTCTTGTCAGAGGGAAACCTAATAAGAACTGCATTTGGTAGAAGGCATTTAAAGGAAAAGCAAATGAAAGGGGAAAATAAGCGAGGGGGTTTATTTATTTATTTATTTATTTACTGTCTGTGAAGACTTTTATTTTCAAAATTATTTTATTGAGGGCTAAAATGATTTTCAGTACAGCTAGAGAAAAGTGCCTTCCATACCTGCTCTTTAAGTTCAGTTCAGTGCATTCAAAGCCAAGCACAGGAAGCCATACAGAATATAACAGACCTTCTTCCACAAAACTTGTATTCAGAAGTATTTTTTAAGGCATTAGGGGACACATGGAGTGGATGTAGTGAGTTAGATCTCAGTATTCCTTTGCTGCCTATTTTTCCCAAAAACATTACTTCTTGGGGAAATCTCTGACATAGAGTGAAAACTGTTAAAAGCACTACCCACAAAATCAAGATTTGGGCTAAAGTCAAGACTCGGTTGACCCTCCTAGCTATCTGTATATCTAACTTTAAGCAAGGTAAGGGGGTCCTGGACAACATATGCTCATGCACCTTTCTGTATGGGGACATAAGTATCTCAGCCAAATTTGTACCTTTAGATAGATACCTTCATGATAAGTTTTCTCTTGCAAGATGTGTATTGGGAATAATGTGATAAAAAGCATTTATATGCCATAAAACAGATTGTACATATTGAAAAATGCATTGTCTGTGACCATTTTTAAAAGGAGAAAAATATTTCTGCTTCCCCTAAATATTGTTTCATGGAAATGGTAAGAATGAAACACATTCAACTACTGTTGACACTTTGGGTCCACTATATATTAGTCAAAGTATTGAATAATTTTTGTTTTTGTTTTTGATAAATGTAAGATGTCTTTTATTGGTCTTAAAGCCAGCATTTACATTTTGGTTTGTGCTACTTCCAGCAGAAATTCGGGATGATTAGCATACCTTCAGAGTAACATATCTTTTTATCACTAATTATAATTTTTTTCCTAGCAATTCTGTTACAGAAATATAAATGATAGGATCATTTTAGCATAGTATATGGAGTGGTTTTTAAAATTTTTTCAGCTAAACTGTGATTAAATTCCAGGTAAATATAATATATTGGCCCATAGCGGGCCTTGACAAATGGCATTGTAATTTACATAATTCTACATAAAAGGCTAGTTAAGTTGCCAGAAAAGAAGAAACAGGACAGCAGAAATTAAGACTTTAAGCTAACCTGTTAAAGCCATACTACAGAGTTTCTCTTTCGGAGCTATATGAAAGGTTGAAAGCTGGCTGGTCAGAAAAATACATTAACAGAATAAGAAGGAATATTTGGTGCAAATCATTATGTTATTAAATAGGGCAGTGTTTAATAAAGAAGCCACATGCATTTGAAGGAGCTGCAAGTTTTTAAGTGATTTATTAACACTGCCTGGTACAGACAGAGAGGAAATGGGTTGGGTTTTATGCTTTGGTATGAAGCAGAACGTGTCATGAATGCTTTGGCAGCCATCACGCTTCCTTTTACCAGCAGTATTTCACTGTTGCTTAAGCAATGCCATTCCACTGAGAGGCAGAGCTTGAGTCCTGATTCCCTTTTAGTTAATTCCACCAGTTCTTGGGGAGATAGGCTTTCATATGCTGCCAGCTCCAGTATGAGCATCCATCTTCCACTCATCTACGTGTTTTCATCTCTGTCAGATGTATAAGGTATTCTTAAGATGTCAGTAGGCATCTAATATTGCAGAAATACGCAGTGCTCTGTCAGGACTGAAGTTAATTTGTGTTTCAACAGCATCTCACCGAGGTGGTGGTTCTGAGGAAAAGTTGTATACCAACCTCTCTTCCTCTTTTCTTGCTTAGTTTTGTAGCAGTGATGACTATGCTCCCTGGGGTAGATCTGACAAAAGAGCTAAGGGAGCTAGGGGTGTGGGATGAAGCAATAAGCACACTCTGTTGTGCAGTAAGGGACTGAGTATCTGTCCCACGACAGCAGATCCTGGCCCTGCATGACCCACTGGATGAAGTTATCTTTGTGAATATTTTATCAGATTTATAAGGGACATGACATTGTCCCTTGATGACAGTACAGGAGGTTTTTTTTTTTTTTTGGCCCCATAGGAATTTGTAAAACAGAGGTACGGAAAAAAGGTAATTTCTTAGCAGTGTTAGAATCTTGTTTTAAACTTGAAAAAAAATCAGCTTTGAGAAAAAAAGATAAATAATTGATGCAATGGTTTAATCTCTATTAAACCCCATCACATTTATTATGTTAATGAAATTCCCGATGAAATCCAAATAAGGTATGTTTTTTAATGTATTGGTATGCAAGAGGTTTCTAAACATGTACATTTGTGATCATATACACTGAAATCTCTTTTCCTGTTTTTCTCAGAATCACAGAATCAATTAAGTTGGAAAAGACCTCCAAGATCATGAAGTCCAATCTTTGATCAAACACCACCATGTCAACTAGACCAGAGCACTAAGTGCCACATCCAGTCCTTCTTCCCCTAAACACCTCCAGGACTGATGACTCCACCATATCCCTGGGCAGTACCTTTCAGTGCTTTCTTGACAACCCTTTCTATGAAGAAATTTATCCTAATGTCAAGCCTGAACCTTCCCTGGCATGGCTTGAGGCCATGTCCTCTTGTCCTGTCACTTGTTACGTGGGACAAGAGGCCAACCCCTACCTTGCTAAAACTTCCTTTCAGGCAGCTGTAGAGAGTGAAAAGGTCACTCCTGATCCTCCTCTTCTCCAGGCTAAATAACCCCAGTTTCCTCAGTTGTTCCTCATAGGACTTACCCTTTAGATACCTTCCTACCAGACTAACATGAGATCAGAAATCTGAAATTGCTTTCCCAAAATAGTCTTTGCCATACTAGAAAGTAACTTCTGAAAGTCACAGATGTAATATAAAGTGTATCTTACACTTTTCTGACATGCATACTAGAGCTCTGGAAAAGTAGCAGACTGCCACAGTAGAAAATTAATTCCTCGATATGACCTTGTTATAAAGTTTAGGCAGTTCTTAAATTCATTTCCTGTATCTCCCAGTCATCCCACTTTACTTTGTACTAAGGGATCTGGCTACATTTTCAGAGCAGTTTATAGATGGACTTTTAAGTGCAAATGATTTGATGCTGGAACCGTGTGTTTGTCATTCCTGGTAAAGTGGATGATCTAAGATTTCAGCCTAAAGGTGATACTGCAATACAGGCCTGTGCAAATAATAAATGATAATAATTAATCAGAACAGTCTGAGCATGAAAAGTAGCACTACACAGCTCCCCCAGGTGCCTCTTCCTGACATGAAGAGTTCACCTTGAGGATGAATTGCCAGTTCATTCTCCATGCCTGTGAAATTTCCAGTCTCTGTGAGAGGGTCTATTAGCAGCAATTGTGTTTGTAATTTGTAGACGTGTCAATCAACTAATTTCATATAGGCCACTGAACAATTATTAGAATGCAACAATTTGGATTTTTACTGACCCAGGCTGAATTTCAGCTGGTAATTTACATCTGAAAGGCTCCATATGGTATTACAAAGTCCCCAAGCCTGCAGTTTCCAACTGTTTATTTAATTCAGGTATGTTTATTAGTTTTAGCACATTCACAGTCTACACAACTTAGTTTGTAGATCTGCATGG
The DNA here is from genome assembly GCA_013397175.1 of Platysteira castanea. Taxonomy (NCBI): domain Eukaryota; kingdom Metazoa; phylum Chordata; class Aves; order Passeriformes; genus Platysteira; species Platysteira castanea. The sequence continues at coordinate 16,736 of VYXC01007735.1, forward strand.
ATAAATGCCATCAAATTGCTATTACTTGTGAAAAGCATATTTTGCTAAATTAATTTGTGTGGGCCTAGGACATTAAATAAAAATGGTAGCAGTTTCAGAGCATTCAATTTCTTTCCTCTTTTTGTTGTTCCTTGTTTTCAGAGTGGCGGTTTCAATTCTCTACCTCTGGAAGTGTTGCACAGAATCACAGAATGCTTGGGGTTGGAAGGGACCTCTGGATGGTAACCTAGTCCACCCCCACCTGCTAAAGCAGGTTCACCTGGAGCAGGCTGCATGGCTTCCCATCTATGTGGGTTATGAATATATCCAGAGGAAGAGACTCCACAGCCTCTGTGTTCCAGTCCTGTGTCACCTTCGAAGTGTTCACCCTTCATGTGGTTCAGTTCGTGCCCATTGCCCTTTGTCCTGTCACTGGTTTGCACTGAAAAGAGTCCATCCCCATCCTCTTGTCACCTGCTCTTAAAACGTTTGTATGCATTGATAATATCATCTCTCAGCCATCTCTTCTTCAGGCTAAACAGCCCCAGCTTCCTCAGTCTCCCTTCATAAAAGAGTTGATCCAGCCCCCGACCATCTTTGTAGCCCTCCACTGGACTTGCTATGTGCCTTTACTGAGGAGCCCAGAACTGGACACAGGACTCCGTATTTGACCTCACCAGGGCTGAGTGAAGGGGCCAAATCACCTCCTGTGGTGTGCTGGCAGTGCTCTTCCTCATGCAACCCAGGATATCATTGGCCTTCTTGGCCACAAGGGCCACTGCCAGCTCATGGACAGCTTGTTGTCCACCAGGACCCCCAGGTCCTTCTCTGCAGAGCTGCTTTCCAGCAGGTGAGCCCCTAACCTGTACTGGTATGTTGGGTTGTTTCTCTCCAGGTGCAGGACCCTGAAACTTCCCTTTGTTGAACTTGATTAGGTTCCTCTACGCCGAACCCTCTATCCTTAAATGGATGCTTTTGCCCTCATTTTTGCTGTGCTGCTCACACTCACTGCCTGCCCAGCCACAAAAAAGCTTGAGGCTCCAGCTTATTCCTCAGGGCCCTGGTACACCTTGGGAGAGGGCTCTGCCAGCAATATGGAAGCTGTGTGAATTTACCCTTTTTGTGGCCTGGACTTTGGGCCCAGGGCCCAGCAGCTGCTTTCTAGGAATCTTCCCCTGAAGCACAGTGAAGTTTGTCCCTGGACATGAAAAATGTGAGAAGACTCAGCGGTTCCATTTTGCTTGAGCAGGTTCTGAGCAGTTTGGATAACTGATTTAACCATTTGTTCAAGGTTTTAATCCTGGGAGAACTGCTAAAGTATTTGGTCACCTGGGAGCACATGAGTACTACTGACTTCCCTAACGCACTTAACCATCAATGCTTTTTCTGGGATTAACAACTTGAACTAAGAACTTGCTTAATATCAGATTTTATGAGAAGTTCTCATTCTTGCCTAGCAAGAAAAACCACAAGGGAGCAGCCTTTCTTAAGGTTTCTCAGGCCTTTTGGTTATCAACCAGTAAGTATAGAGAGGCACAAACAAACGAAGTTAAGGTAGAAGTTCCCATGCATATCAGATATTTCAACACTTGACAGCGGGAAATTCACTTTGTTTTATTATTACAGGCAGTGCTCAGTCTTGCATGAGACAGAGTGCATTTGGCCCAGATCTACAAGAGCTAATCAGCATACTGGGAATCAGCTAGGAGAGTAAGTGCTATGCTGCATTAGCCTGGGGGCTTAGGGAGTGTGCTTTACTCAAGTGAGCCCCACAGGGATTTCGGAGGAGCCTGCCTCCATCAAACTGTGAGGAGTCCAGATAGCCAGGTCTAGTTCGTAAGTGTTATTCTACTCCTGGGAACTGCAATGGGCTCTGCACTTCACTGACTGCAGGACCAAGATATAAACTTCCTCCTCCCTGACCTCTCTCCAGAAGCTTTGCTAGTGTTGAAAAGAAATAAGCATTGCCAGAAGTCTTGTCCAAGCAGCCTGAACCAAATCTGTACAATGGCAGCCAGAGTCAGCAAAATTCTGGAAAGAAGGATCTCATTCTCATGCAAATGTCTTGAGAAAGAGAGAATAAGAGAAATGAAATATTCAGAAAATATGATATATTACAGTAGTTTCTAAAAAGAACATTTTTCAAAGTTTTCTTGAGCTGTCAGCAGCTGTTTAAATTTGTTCAGAAGCAATGGGGCAAAATGAAATCTTTTTCATATATGATTATTTTTATATTTTCAGGGCCTTTTCTTTCCCCAGGTATTATCTAGTGACACACAAGATAATGCACTGGGTCCAGGCAGAAACACTGCAAAAAAGATCAAACATTTCACTTCATCATCTTCAAATACTTTCATGCTACCATGGGCAAGAAGAATAGAGGAAAAGAAGCAAAAGGACACTTTAAAAAGGATTGAGGAAAGAGTTTATACACTGAGCTGCTGTAAATTACTGCTAGTAAAGCTGAAAAATCCCCAAATGCTGGAGATGTAGCAGTCTAGTAATGCAAGCAGAGATTTAAACTTCAACGAACAACCCTACCTCCCCCTATGCTTGCTTGGAGAAACATAGTCCCTGCTGTTCACCTATTAGTCTAGGGAGGAAGAGAAATGTGCAGGTGGCCTATATATAAAATACATGATTATGCAGGCATGGTCTATCTACCTGTGAATACGTGAATGCAGCCATGGAGGCATTGAGAGGCAAGAGTCATCTGCTTCAATTAAAAAAACAAAACAAAACAAAACAAAACAAAACAAAACAAAACAAAACAAAACAAAACAAAAAACCCCAAAAACAAAAAACAAAAGACCAACCAAACAAACAAAAACAAATTTAAAAACCCTGAACCCCACAACTTGCAGTTAAGGTATAACACAGAAAACCTCAGGTGGCCTTTTCATTTGTTTGTGTTCTGTGTCATGAATTTAGAGTGTCACTTTTTTTAACAGGTGAACAATAGGCTTTCTTAATAATGTCCTTAATATTTCATCAAAATGTCAAATGCTCATTTTTGTCATGCTGAGCACTTTCTCCAGCATAAAGCATCACTTTTCCATCTATAACCCTGCAACATATGGTTACTCTCTACTCTGTATTTGATTTTATTTAAGCATCTTAGATGTCCTTTATATGAAGAAGTCGCTATGTCTTTAATAAAACAATGACAACTTCACAGCACTTTCTAGTTAGGCTTAGTTAAGAAATGTAAGAAGCTTTAGGAGAAAACTTATTTTGTCAAAATTACTTGGCCAGTTGGAACATTAAAGAAATTCAATATTTTGGGCAGCCACCTCAATTTTTACATGCTTATCATGACATATTGAAACTGTTGCTTGTCCTTAAGAGATACTAGCAGTGAGTGTGTGATGATTTCAGCATCATATGGCAGGACAGAAACTGTATCAAATCTTAGTCACTTATAGGAAGGGTAAGAAGATCTTCATGTAAATGAGAGCTGTTTCATATGCTGTCTTAATACATCGTAAAATTCCCAGGCTGTTATTCGGTGGATATTCTGACTTTTTATAACATGACCATTTCATAGCTGTCTGTTATTTCTTCCAAATGAATTAAGGTTGTACAAAAAAGCATGTTATAGATAGAAAAACCAGGCTTTTATTCTCATGATTTTGGTATCAAAATTAACACAGTATTTCTTGAAGGTTTTTTAAGAACTGACCAAAAGATACGGTGGAGTAAGTTTGAAAATGCCTAGAACTCTAGAGAGAGGGTTCATGCAGTGTCTAGCTTCTCCATCTCCTATGGGACAGTGATCAGCTGGAAGGCAGAATGGTATCAAATGAGCACAGTTCTTATATTTTTTTAAAGGCAAGTCTTTCTTTCCTTGTAGTGGTCTTAAGGAAGTTTGACCCATTAAGCTCTTTATATGTGTCTTAGGTTACAATGTAAGATGTCACCAAAAGTATGGATTCTATCACCATCTGTTGAAACCAGGTGGGGCAGGGTTCTTTATCCCTTCCGTAAGACAACCCTGACAACTCCGTCTGGAGAGGTATTTTTCTGTTAATGGGCCATCCAGCCTCCCTGCATGACTCATAAAATTACATCCTCCATTGTGAGATGCTCCACCCATGGGGAGGAACCAAGCATTCCTACCTGGATATAATCTGAGGTTTGGAACACCACAGTCAGCCTTTACCTACTGGATTTCCAGAGGGCAAGAGCTACACAACCACCACTGGACCTTCAGAGGAAGACCAGACCCTTGTACAGGATCACTGCTCCATCAGGACAACATCTGTCACTTCAGGAGGAGTGCAGCCACCATTTAATCGGACTGCTGCCACCACCCTGCCCGACTGGGTGTCAGGGTGTATCCTGACTCTGTCAGTGTTCCTGTACTACTGCATTTATTTTTAATTTTCCTATTAAATTATAGTCCTGATTTTGAGTCTCACTGGTTTGCTTTCAAACTAGTACAATATGTCACTTTGTTTTTCTTCTATTACATGACAGATCTCTAAAAAGGGAGGAAAGGTCAGAGGCGGGAAAGTATGTCTCAGTCTCATAGCCTGCTCCCATTGTTGCAGCAGGGAAGGAGGGTATAAATGGCATTAATTAATGGCAGAAAAGAAAGATCCTGTGTGGGCCCTGGCACTAAGAAGAGTCCACAATCTAAATTGTTTAATGTTTGATAGCCGCTCTGACAGCAGGCTGCTGGTAGCCTTTTATATACCCTTTTTTCTCCTTAAATTCAAATCCAGAGTTATAAGGAATTTCCAAAATGATGCAGAAAGGGCAATTATAACAGGGCCACATGTCGAACCTCTATGTGTGGGGTTTTTTTAATATAAAAAAGAAATCAATAGTTTGATGATAGAAATCCCAGCTGTATTTTCAGATTTCATATTTGATAGCCACAAACTGCAGGACAATGTTTGTGACGAACCTGCATTTTGAGAAACCTTTCAAAGACATGACAAAAATACAGCTTGCTCTTTATAGCCTCCAGCAGTGCCATCTCATGCTCTGATCTCTCTAGATTTTACATGCTCTGGTAGGCAGGTTGAGAGCTTGACTGGCAAACTCCAAGGAAACCCAAAATACTGCTAGTGACTGCTGGCTGCTGTGTTCAACACCCTTTGTTCAACACTGAGCCTGTCACCTGGTATATCGGTAACAAGCACTGACGTCTGGAATAAAGGTTCCAAACCAAGCTGCTTAATCACCCAAGGTTTCGTAAGGACCCTACATCAAAGAAAATACAAGTTTTAATGTACTGTTAATTTACATTCTTCCTTCAGCTATATTCAGAGGTAGAATGCTTTAGTCCCTGTTTGAAACTCTTCTCATGCGGTGTCTGCTACACCATATTGGCTTTCTGATTTATGCAGGGGAGTTTGGGAGACAGAATTGCTCATAAATACTCCTCAGTTTCTTCAAGTGCCTGGAATTAGCTTAGGATTTAATATTTATAAAATATTTTGGAATCTCCGAGAATGGTGCTATAGAATTTTGGGGTCAGTTTCAGATATGCAAGATCAGGCCATGGCAGAAAAGAGCTAAGAGACAGAGCAAATATAATTTCAGTGGATATATCACAATTAAAAGTCTTTGTCAAAGGGAATCCTAGGGCAACCTGCAGAGGAGGAAGATGATACATCAACAGAGCCTAACAGAAATTCAAGGGATTTACAAAAGCATCTCTTCCTGCTGCATGCTTCAAGTGTTACGACTCTACAAGCATGATACTAACTGTCCTGGTTAAACCCCAGCCAGCAGCAAAGCCCCACGCAGCCACTCGCTCACTCCCCCACCAGTGGGATTGGGGATAGAATTGGAAGGGTAAAAGCTGGAAAACTCATGGGTTGAGATAGAGACAGTTTAATAGGGAAAGCAAAAGCTGAGCACATAAACAAAGTAAAACAAGGAATTGATTCATCACTTCCCATGGGCAGGCAGGTGTTCAGCCATCTCTGGGGCATTACAGGACCCCATCACATCTAACAGTGACTTGGAAAGACGAACCCTGTCACCCAAAACATCCACAAATTTCTCCTTCTTGCCCAACTTTCTATACTGAGCATGATGCCATAGGGTCTGGAATATCCCTTTGGTCAGTTTGGGTCACCTGTCCTGCCTGTGTCTCTTCCCAACCTCCCATGCAACCCCAACTTCCTCACCAGCGTGGCAGTATGAAAAGCAGAAAAAGCCTTGGTTCTGTGCAAGCCCTGCTCAGCAATAACAAAAACCTCTCTATATTAGCAACCCTGTGTTCAGCACAAATCCAAAACATAGCTCCACACTAGCTACTCTGAAGAAAATTAACTCTACCCCAGCCAAAACCAGCAGACTAATTTCTGAATTACCTGTTAATAGTGAAGTGATAGGGGTGTTCACTTTGTTGACTTTTTTTTTTTTTTGAAAAATGCAAAATGAAAATTGGGAAAATTAACTTAATTTTAACATCAAATAGTCATCAGTAGAAGGAGGCCATGCCAAATTGTTAAATAAAATTGATATTTTAAAACAAAATGGCCAATAATTACAGTAATTTTCTATTCCCCAAATCTCTGATTGACAATACCTTCAGATGGCTTCCCATGTCATGTTACAGCTCTAGTGATAGCTTAGTGCTGCTGCTGAACATTACAATAAATATGGACTACTTATCTTTGAATGGCTGATAGCATTAGAGTTTTATTCAAACAGGAGTCTTTTTCTTTTTTTGCAATGGCTTTCTAAAAGGAGATTACTATAGCATACAAATGTTTATTATAAATGTAACAGTAGAGAGATAAAGTTGAGTCCAGCATGGAGTACAGTGCTATCACTGTACATGGAGTACAGTGAGTCTCACTACTCAGAAAAAGGTCCCCACAAACCTAAAAGTTATTGAGCCTTGCAGAGGCATTAGTAGTTTATAAAGAAGCAGCAAAAAATACCTGAGTTGCAAGAAGAAAACAAGTGAGAACACAAAAAAATAGAGATGCAAAGGCAGAAGATTGGAACTGGCACTGCAAAGGCCACGGTTTTTTTGGGTGACATCAGCACATTAGTACAGTATGGGAAGTCCTATTCAAACCTGAACTCAGAACAAGTACATAGTACTGAAGGAGGTTGTAATGTCTCCTCTTCTGATGTTGCTAGTGCTTTTCCTTTTCCTATACAGGCTTGAAGGCTTCTCTGCTTACTACAGCTCTGCATGTAAAAGCTCACAGAAAGCAGAAGAATACTTTACTTGCAAGTTGGAGGGTAGTGCTCTTAACACCCCACATTTAAAATCTCTTTGTTTCGATGTTCTTCCTGAAATTTCTTGTACAGGTTTTAGGAAGCAGAATTTTGCTGTTGATCTGAAGCTGACACTGAGTGCACAATATCGTGTTGTTTGGGACTGTGCCTGTATGAGCTGGCCAGTTCTGATAGTCAGGATTGGGTGCCTTGGGAGCACTGTTGAGCCTAAGTGGAAACAGAAATTCAGCAGTGGAACAGCCACTGGTCATACAGTGGTATTTGTGCAGTTCTGGCCCTCTCCATCCCAGAGAGCATATAGCTGAAAACAGTTTGAGGAAAGGTAACGAGGATTATCAAAAACCAACATCCATGTGAGAAACAAATAAGTAAAAGAGAGGTCTTCTGTTTGAAAAAGAGATGAGTAGGCATGGTATAAGCATATTTGGGTAGTTAGGGATTGGGACTGGTTTCCTGCATCTTTCTTTACCAGAGATCAGGAGAGGAAGGGGTCAAAAGTAGCCAGGGTATAGGTGAGTTGAATAGTCTGCAGGGTATAGTTTAGTTGTGGTACTCCTTGCTAGATCATGCTGCAATTATTTAAGCTTACAAAGATCCCAGAGAAAGCTGCTGAAAGTCATGGAAAACAAATCCTTGTGAGATTTATATATATATATATATATATGACCAGGAATTACTTGAGCTGCAAAAAAGTTTGGAAGAAAAGGGGACACTTCAAGGGAAAGTATATGGTAGCTCTGTTCTTATCCTCTTCTCAGAAACTTCCTTTTGTTCTCTCTGAGTTGGACAGAGGGCTTAGAGGACCTGGTCAGACCAAAGATGGCTCTTACGGTTTTGACATGCAGCTGGAAAGAAGTCACACCTTAGGCTCTGCCTGGGTTGTCCAGGCTTACCAGGCTGCTTTGAACACAGGCAGCAAGAAGCACCCGTGGTGCAAAACAGCACTGAAGCACTGAATGATGAATAGGTATTGCATGATAACAGAGGAAAAGGAGCAACAAAGGAAGGTCCTTCAGTGGAAAAACAGGCAGTTAAAAGCTGCATGACAGTTGAAACTCCCTGGAAATAGAAGAGTTTTAAACAGCACTTCACTCTGCCTTTCCTAGCAAGAGATGTCAGGAAAAGGCAGTTTCAGAAAGGTAGTCTTCTTTCTAACAATAGCTAGCTCTGAAGCTCTTGATGTGTTTAATAGCTTCCCCTCAACTCATGTAGAATAGATTGACTGTAAAACTGCTAGAAATATTTGAAGTTTCCTGTGTTCTATGGGAATATTAAATGGATGAGAAGGCTTTTTTTTTTCTTTTTTTTNNNTTTTTTTTTTTTTTAACAATATGGGAAAATACAAGCCTTGAGTGTGGAACTGAGGCTGAAAAACCAGTTTTGCAATCTGGAACAGTGGGAGGACGTGCTAAGATATGGTGAAAGGAATATCTAAGCAATGACAGAGTATGTGCAATGTACCCAAAGACCTAGTGGAATAAGGTGAGGTAAGTTTACATAGACAGAATGGGCAACATTTCCACAAAAGAGAAAAAGGTTGCAATGAGGCATTCATTCATTCTAAGCTGAACATTAGTAGGCAGTAAAAAACTGCTGCTAGACTCATCCAATCAGGACTGGCAGGAGAAAAGCACAGGTATGATTAAAAAAATTGACCTCTCTGTTTATTTTATGTGTCTATTTCTACTAAATGCATGTATAAATTAGATACACATTCAAATAACATACTAGAAAACAAAATTTGAATAGTATCAGGAGAAATTAATATGTTCTTATATTAAAAGCATGCCCACCCAGAGTCTCAAAGGTATGAGGTAACAGACACTGAGTCAAAATAGTCTGAAATACCTGGTAGAAGAGGGCTGAAACTCAATAAAATAATAACAAAATGTGGCTGAGAATCTCTCCAAAGTGTGTACTGGTTTACACTGATACAACATAGTCTCGCATGCTATGCTGTATAACTAATACAACTGTTGCTTACTTATTAAGAAATATAAAATGTCACTATGCTCCAGTACACAGGGAGACTTTGCCTTTTTCAGGACAACATCTGAATTTATTTTAAATGTATTGTAAGCTTTGTACTTTAAGTATTATCAGCATTGGATGAACATGCTCTCTGAAGAAGCAGAGGTCTTTTATACAGCATTTGACAAAAATTTAATAGCTCAAGAGACTAGAAACACCTATTGTCCATGATCTGATAAAAATGCTTTATCTGATCTCAGACAAATATGTGTACACTGAGGTCCAGAATTAACAACAAATGGGAGACCTTAAAGGAAATAATGCGAGCTATTACCAAGGTGTGCCTCACACAATATCATCTTCACATCTCAGAATGCAGAATACTTTATTGAACCAGCTATTTTGCTGTTAGGTGTCTGCAAGGGATAAAAATCACCTTTACCTCTCTGGCATGGATTAAACAACAAAACCAACTGAATTTCTTGTAATTTTGCTAGTGCGTTAATGGAATTTCATTGACTCAAATAAAAGAACAGGTTGTCTTGAAAATGAATACTTTCAGAAAATTTATTTCATATAATCAGAATGATTTCTAACTGTAAATAATATTACAATTCTTTTTAGGAGTCACTCAAAGTTATCTTTGACACGAAAATGGATTATTCTCTTCAGAATTGGTAGTGCAGGTAGTGCTCATGATACCAGAGATGGGCTGTAGCCGCTTCCTGAGAACATGACAGGATGTAGCCATCTGCACCAATATGTAGGTCTGTCAGCCCTACAAAAGCAGGGCTTGATTCTAGAAAAATTTGGAAACCATTGCTTTTAGGGAAGAGTAGTTTTTGCATTGTTTCTGGCCAAGAACTGTAAGTTAGAGAAGGGCTGGTCCCTTATTTCTTGCACTGGTGTAGATAAAATTAAACAGTTTTCCTTTTCAAAGTAAATCCTTTTCTTAGAATTTCAGAATCCAATCATTTATGTTTCCACTGAGAGCAACTTTGTCATGGGATAAAGGTTTAATCCCCAATACACTGTGCATTTTAATCAGTTTAAATCTTTGCCTGAGAACAGACATTTCACAATCAATGGATTTTAATAACCTTTGGGGGGAAATTGCATTAAAGGCAAGCAGTAATACTTTTCTGGTTCCCTCTTTGTTACTATTCATTTTCTATTTTGTTATTAAGAATCTTAGCATGAGAGCCAGATCTTAATTTTTTTTCTCAGGCATTCATCTGTTCTTGATTTTTTCTCGTACGAAGTTCTAATCCTCTGTTTGTGACAACATAATAATTTCCACAGCAGCTAATTGCAATATTTGTAACCACTGATTAGAACTACAGGTGGGGATATGTAGTCAGGATCTACTGAATTAAAAACAAAACAAGTCCCTGACAAGCCAAAATAGATGACGGAGAACAGAAGCGTTTCCATAATTGGGTTTCCAAAGCAACTATTTTTATTTTTGTTTACAAAAACCAGCAGATGTAGGCATCCATTGCAAGAGGAGGACTTCTCTAGACAGTCTTTTGATAGCACTGCTTCCCCTACCATGACTTTACAGGAATGCAGTATATGGTGATTGGAATTGTATGGTTTTTTTTCCTGGAGCCACAGAAAAAGAAATCACCTGCAAACGAATGTTTCTGTCAGTATGAGGTCTCTTCCTGAATGATTAGAAAATAGAGCAAAGGAGAGAATTTTGCTTGCATCAGCCACTATATGTTTGCTTAGAGAGACAGTGAAAGAAGGAAATATCAAATAGTTTTACTGAGGATCACTGAAGAAGAAGTTATTAATTTATAATTTGCCCTACAAGGGATGTGTACAGTGGCAGTGTCCCGTCACCGGTGCAGGAGGCAGCTGTAGCTCACCTGTATTTCCTGCCTTCTTGCCCTCCATGCTGGTTCATTTAAATTATTCTTCCACACCTAGCCAGGCAACCCTGAGATGCATCAAGAAGAAATGAGAACAGAGCTCACCCCATTATTCAGTTTTCTAGTTCAGCAGATAGAAGATGCTTTTCACATTTTTCCTAGATCTGCAGTAGCAACATTTTTGATGTGTTGTATGCATTGTGGCCTGGATTGTTTCAATACAAAATGCGTGGGATAATTACAGGAAAACATGTTTCAGAGGCAGCAGATCAGTAGCTGACATTTTAGCCTTGAGCCTGAGGGTGGAATTTCCAGTGCATCTGGGAAACTCTTCCTTCTGCAGTGCATTTTCTTCCTTCAGATTGCATACAGGCAGCTGTATCCAGCAGGAAAGATTAAAAAGGGCTGTGACAGTCTATCCCCAAGTGAAAAATAGAGTGCAGGCATCAGAACAGCTAGACCTGGCTTAGATAAAGCAAAACTATGCTTTTACTCATTCTTTGTCTTGAACCTAATTCAGCCTATATTTCTTCGAGGAATGAAAATGCTTATTCAGAACTTTATTGCAAGTATCAGACAGAGGAGATTTTTAATACCAGGTTGTGCACTATGGAACAGCAGAACATTTATTATTAACTAGTATTTTTTCTGGCCTGTCACTTTCAACCAGCAGATAATGGTCTGTGTTAGGAATTTTTTATTAGATTGAAGCTAGAAAATATGAACAGATTCATAATAAAACAAACTGGAAAATCACAAACAATTTTTTTCCTCCACATTTTATTTAACTGGCCCTTACACATATGGACATCACCTCCAAATCAATACTATTGATTATATTTCAAAGCTCATTATGAGGACAGTTTGAAGCAAAGTGGTAGGTTATCAGACTTTGCTTTAGATTATGTTTGTCAGTACTGTATTTTAAGATATACTTTTTAACAACATGGGTTTGAAGCTTCATTAGCCACAACTTTGAAGACTTCAGTCATTGAAATATGTGTTCCGTTCAAGGGCATTTTATTTTCTGTGGTGTAAATAAATCTGTTCTGCTCCAGACCCACAAATGCAGAAATCTGGATATGTACTGTAAACATTTTTAATGTCAATATGCATATACATGTATATGAATCAATTCAGATAAGTCCATGACCCTTTTTAATGTTGACTTTCAGTGAATATTCACAGAGTGACTGGAATATTGATCAAAATTCTGTTTATTAAAAAGAATTTTAATCTCAATTACAGAATCTTCTGAAATTGCTTGAATTTATTTTTCCACTTTTATGGAAAAGAATTTTGCTTTAATAGGAGTTGTGGACTCCTCTGATGGAAGAAATGCTCTTCAAGGGGAAAAAAAGTGAAAATTGGGTATATAAAAAGAAGTAATTTGAAACTGTAATTGTAAAGCAACTGAAATTGTCTTTGCCCCATAACAGATTAAATCAACTGTGGGTAACCAAGTGTAAGACAAAAAAAGCCAAAAAACCAAACCACTCAAAACTGATGAAGATAAAGGAATGGACTAAGTGCTTCATTTTTTTTTTTCTTTCTGCTTGTTGAAGAACAATCATAAGTAATATCAAGACTGCTGTTCTCTAAGCCTGTGGTAGGCCTCACAGAAGGATAAATTAAGTGAAATAATTTGCTATGGAAGATGTTAGGATATTATTTTATTGAAAATTCTCACTTTTCTATCCTGGGCACAATGGGATGCCTGCCTGCCTGCCTGCCTGCACAGTGATCATGCCTTGTTTCTACCTGGCCTAACCCTACCTTTCCTTAGGTGCTCCAGAGGCTCTCCCAAGGGTCTCCCAAGGGTCTCTCGGGTTCCACTCCCTGAATTCCACCCCCCTATCCTTTCAAATAGTGTTGGCCTTTAGGCCCCAGCCTGTTACTCCTGCTACTCAATTACTTTTCTCTCATTTAGACCCTCTCTGAAAGAAAACCTGTTTATTTGTGGAGATCAACACTCTTGCACCTTCACAGCCCCAAAACAATGAGAATCTATCAGTTAATACTGTGTAATCATCTGAAAATAAATGTGATGCCATATCATAGCTGAGTCCCCAGCAGGAACGGCTCCACCTCGAATCCTCAGGGAATATCTCCTTTATGATCCCCTGGTGACTTTTAAAACTTACCAAGGACACCCTGAGCATCTACTGGTTGACCTAGCATCACAGTGTTGTGTTTGTGGTCTTTATTTCTTCACTCCACTGAACTGCAACAGCCAGCTGCTGAGGTAAGTGCATGAAATCATTTGTCTTTCAGCCTGAGCAGAGTACTTAGGACAGACAACAATGAGAGGAACTCGTGGTTTCTGCTACAAGGATGAGAATCATGTAAGTCCCCCGTAAAATGCTGCGGCCGTCAAGGATGAGCAGTGCTGAATTTGTTCATCCAGTTTGGAAAAAGTGAGAGTGCCAGCTCCTAGAATTCTTCTGGCTAGTTCTCTTCCAGCAGGTCAACCTCTTCCTGGACAGAGCTCCCTTCTTCAGACTCTGAAAAAGAGAGAGGCGGGGAAGAGACCAACATTTTGCAGGTGACCTGCCACATGTGACATTCTGCATGCTGGAACAACTGGAGTTCATGACCACAACAGATGGCTAAACCTGAGAGCAATCCATATGCTGAACTGTTCATGCCTGAAAGCTTCTGAGGCACTGTTTGAGTGTGATACTACAGTTACAACTGTTCACAAACAGTTCAAAGGCAAAGGTCAGCTTTCAAATTGCTTCCAGTGAAAAGTTTGACCAGCTAAGTCCTCAAAAGGAGATGATAAATGTATGAAAATCTATGAAAATACAGTATAGCCCATGTTTAGGTCTGAGTTCTTATCTCCATTTGACTTACGTGATTTCACCAGACTGAGCAGTGACTGGGTAATTGTTGCAGTGTCAGGGTTGCTATTAATTGGTATTTCCTAAGCTCTGAAATACAGTGCTGGCACATGTACTGTTTGCTATCAACCTAAATAATAATTAGATGTTGAGTTACATCCCTAACTTAATCAGGCTGCTTGCTAATGCTTTTAGAGATTAGAAGTATGTTTTAGGAAAAAAAAGGGTAAAATATATATGAATATGTATATCCAACTATATTTTATATTAAACAAAGTGCAGTTATTTCTCCCATTCCTCCAAATGATCTACAAACAGAAAGATTTAATTCATTGGACTGATTAATGAGCAGATTATATTACTGGGCAGATTGAATTTGTTTGACTACAAGTAGATAAAATATCAAAGCAGGAAAGAAGAAAATGGGCAGATACAAAAGCATCTAGACTAAGATTATTCAGTTGTTCAGAATGTTTTTGAGGCACTTCATCATATTAGAGAATTCATTCAACTCATAAAAGATGTACTGTCATTCTGATGAGAGCTGAGCAGATTACTGCCAATGAATTTATCCTCTTCGGATCAACAATTTTATATGGAAAGATTCTTGGATTTATCTGCTTAATTTTACTCAGAGGTGCCCTATTCTACTGGGATTATACTATGAGGAAAACATTATGAATGTTCTACACCTGAGTGAAGTTGGACCTGTATTAGTTGCAGTTTTGCATGTATGAAATCTGGGTTTGGTTCTTTTTTTGTTTTAGTTTCCTTTGTGAAAAGATATATGACTGAAGAAACCAGAGAACAGAAATTGTTATTCAAATAGTTAGCATCTGCAAGAATTTTAAATGGCACATCATTTCTAAAACAAGCAAGTCAATGCAGGATTTTTATGGCTGGGTTTTAGGCTTCAGATTTATTTTCTTTTTAACACCTGTACAACCTAAACATGTAGGGGAAGTAAAAGCTCCCCTTTTCTCACACCCCCATTTTAGGCTTCCAAACTAGAGTGGCGTGGGAAGAGGATCCCCCAATGTAGAAAATAGTATGTACAGTTTATGACAACTCTGATGTGAGTATTTGAACATGCAACACAAAAAATGATTCTCAGCTTAAGCAGAGACATGCAGATTTTCTTGGCAACCACAAAAGGAATAAACAAAGTGAAAGAAAATGGCTTTTTAAAAAATTTGAGCCAGTATTAGAACATATCATATGGCATTCATTCTCCTGTGCTTGAGACATTAAGTAAGAAACTGAAGACAAACGGATTTTTAAAAAGTATAATTTTCACTCAAAAGGACAGTGCTGTTCCTTTGTATTTTTTCCCCACAAAATCTTACTAATAGGAAATTAGCTCATCTTTTCTCTTTCTTCTCCTGTCAAGTTTTTTTATTCATCATTCTGCGTACTTAGATTTCATCTGGAACTGCTTGTTTAGAGAGTGTTTCACTTTCTACCCTATCTCAAAAGCTGTGTTTACTCCTCTTTCTAATATCACTTCAAGCATGTTTGTCTTCTGCTCTGCTTTCTTTCAGCATATTTGCCATGTGCTTTGGTTTTCCATGTTGGCTTTTAAGTATGTTTGTCCAAGTGAGTATGTGATAGACCTTTATTCTTCCTCTTAATTATTGTAATTTGTGTGTGTGTGTGTGAAATGGTTCTTTACAGCAGTTTGGAATATGTTCATTCATGAACACTGGAGAGAGCTTCCACGTGCAATATGAGACAACCTACAAAAGACAGCGAGAAAGACATACAACTAAACAAGTGGGGATAAATGAATGTGAAAGATTTCTTGAACTCAGAATTTTGAGGACTGAAATTTCATCTGGAAATGAATTGCTATTGTGTGCATGCATGTATCTGGGGCAGAGTTTCTTCTTTAGCCTAGCTCATTCTAAATACTAAGGGTAAGCTAAGGGAAAGTGGAAAAGAAAGAAAATAGCAAATATTTGTTGTCAAGATTGCAGCAAAGGAAGACAGAAAGAGGACAGCTGCAGGGAAAAAGCCAGGAAGAAGATGGATATGTATAGGAGTGTGTACTTTACAACTGAAAGAGATATGTCAGGAACATATTAAAAATAAAAATCATGAATTAGAAACATAGTCGGGAGCAAAGATTGGGAAGTATTACAAAATGAAGAGCCTACTCCTTTTGCTTGTATTTAAGAGAAAAGGAAGAGTAATAATTTCACCAAGCCAACTTTTTCATTTCTCTGGAAGATTGCTATGCTGTTTTATCTGGGATTGTGATAGACGGTACATTTTATATTCCCTTTATATTTTGGCAGGGAGCTGACACTTTGTTATTTACATGCATTATGTGGTTATGTTTCATTACACAGTGTAATAATGTGACACAGCTAAATGACAAAGTCCCCAGTGAACATTTTAAGTGGTACACATCCCAGGTCTGCAGTAAACACGCTAAATTACAAATTCATGGACTGGTGAATACGGCCATTCAGCGATATAGGAATAGCTCATCTTAGTAGACAGTGTGTTCTGTTGAAAGGGCATGGGCAATAGGATAGTGGTTTATTTATTTATTTACCTAAGGGCTAAGGCTAGAAACCTTCAAGGAAAGAGTATGCAAATTTATTTATAGCACAAGGCAGAGGAATTTTGGAGCTATAAAGAGTTATTCAGATTGGGAAAAATTCTACAGACTTTAATGATGTTTTCACCACTATTTTCTACAGTTACTGAAGAAAGGGCAAAGGTACTCACAGATTAATTGCAAATTAAAGGCAAGGTTTAGTGATGAAATACTAGATTTTATTAGCAACTGATTGCTCCAAAAGCTCAGTCAATTAAAAATAACAGGCTCAGGAGGTTACACATGAGTTTTGAACTTGGTCCCCCTCTCTCTACCTATTATCCTCCTTGTCATCTTCTCATACCCGTAATGTCTGCACGATGTCACACCATTTTATTTTTTGGTGTAAGAAATGTCACTTTTATTCCTGACTTTTGCTAAGAACTGTAAAAAGAAATGTGGCTGATGAAACAATGAAATAAAAACAAAAGGCATTATGTACTCTTTTTTTTCTTCCATTTCTTCTGTCTGAAAGAAGAGAAGGCTATAGGAATGGGGTTGGTGTGGGAGGTGAGGGTGGAGGTAGGATGGAATCATCAGCTAGAGAGCAAAACAAGAATAACAAATAATTCCCAAGCCTTGTACTTAAAATACACTTTGTTTTAAGGTTTCTAATTACTATTCCACATCCTGGAAGGGGAATGCTATGTTGGATGGGGCTCTGGGCAACCTGGTCTAATGAAAGGTATCGCTGCCCATGGTAGGGGATTTGGATCTAGATAATATTTAAGGTACCTTCTAACTCAAGCCATTCAATGATTCTATTTTATGATTCTGTTCATCTAAAACTACTATTAATTCTAGATGATTATTCTATAGAATGATTTAATATCTGTCTCCCACAGCAGTAGGTTTGGTTTTTCTGTATAAACTGTGTTCCTTGAATTCTCTCCCAGATACCGAGTGCCTCCTCTCTAGTCAAGGATCATGCTAATTATCTGTCAATCCCTTGCTCTGTAAGATTTTCAAGCTGATGAGTCTCTTGAAGCTACAGTGATCCCCACCTATACATGCACATCCTCAGGCTAACAACTTTATGACTCACAGTTACAACAAAAGGAGAACAAATTATTCTAGAATGTCACAATGAAGGTAATATAGCGCAGACTGTTGAAAATAATGAAGTGAAAGCGATAAGAAGACTTTCTTCAGAAGAGTGAATTGAGAAAATCTTTGTTTTACACGAATTCTTTGGGATTATATAGAGACAGAAGATTGCAGAGCTGAAACCATATGTGTTTAGACAAAAATAACTTAATTACTGTAGGTTAACTGAGAGCTGGCTCAGAAATCTTAGAAGTTATGAAAACACCATAGTAACAGGAGGGTATATGCAGTAAAGAACAATATATCTAAAAGATCAGAGAAGTTGTATTCTGCATGCAGAATGGCTTAGCAGAACGGGAGCAGTCTGGATGGAAATGTATGATAGAAAAGGTACAAACTATGTTATAAGGAAATAGATAAAAATGTGCAAATCAGTGTGAAAAGAGACAGATCAGGAAAAGTTTGTATCCATAACAGTTTCTCTTCAAGAGGCACATCATTAATCATGAAGACTCCAATTAGCCTGGCTTTGACTAGAATAGAAATTGTGAAATGACCATGGAAAGTTATTTCTGGAGGTAAAATGAAGCTATTTCTTTTCAAATCTGCTGAGTGATCAAGCAGGCCAGACGTGTCTTTGGATGTATCCGCAAGAAAATAAATATATGTGATTAATGAGACAAAAGTTGGTGAAAATTTGTGTGATTGTAGAATAACAGCATCAAATTTTACAGAGTGAAGAGAATATTCATAAGGCTTATTCATAAGGAGAACAAAAAATATTGGACTTTAAAAAGGTACAGTATGAAGAATATGAAATACATTGAGAATAGTGTACAGAATATTAAAAAATGTGCTAAGTCCATGTAGCAGAAAGGGAAGCTACTTATAATAGAAAAGATAAAAATCTAGGATTTCACAATTGTACAACAATAAAAAGAATACCTTGGGAGATTCCCAGGTGGCATATACATAACTTCATTCCTTTGGCCCTTTTACACCAGCTAGAGATTGTAAAGTGTTTAAAGTAAGATTAAGGTAAGAAGGAAATCAGGCAAAAAGGAGATTTATAAGTCAAATGTTGCAGAGAGAGGATTATACAAAAAAAAAAGTTATAAAAGAAAGAAATCAGAATGGCTACAATGAAATACACATACCTCTAAAGCAATTTCACTCTCAAAAAAAGCTTTTATTGTCACAAATACAGAAAACAGGGTTTTTTTCTGTTTATGATTCCTGCTGGTTTTATTTGTAATTCCACCATGAATTAAGAAGTGCAGATGATAATAAGGTATATGTAGAAAACTTAAAGCAATGTCTTCATGTAAAGTATATTATACAGAAAAAATTGATATTTTTTGTGCCCTGTGTGTCTGCTGACTAAAACAACAGCAAAAATTTGGTTGAAATGAACGTAATGTATCGTACAGTTCACAAATAAAACAAGAACAGTAGGAGGTCTTCAAGCTATTTAAAGAATTTCATGGACTTTAAAAGCCATTCTCTGTGAATCATGCTGTCTTTACAAACACCCAAATTATTTTTTTAGAGGTCGACTAGCCAAAAAATTCATATAAACCCAATGTATTAATGTTTTGTGATATTTTTTAGGAAAGCTAAGAAAAGTTTTCCTTATGAGAACACCATACAGCTTAACACAGAGGTGTAAACAGAGCGTGAGTGCCTTACTGTAATGTAAAACTCTATGCTATGAGAAAACTGCTGAAAATGTGGATAAAAACTAAAGCAGCAACTAAATATTCATTTACTTTGCTTGTGAGGTAAAAGCATCCAAAGTAAATGAGAAAAAGTTGGGTTTTAAACTTTAAGGTTACAAAGGAACCTGAGAGTATGAGTCAGTTCCACTGGAAACTAATATTTTGTCATGACTGCAATGAAAAATCTGCAAGGCTGACTGAAACTCAGCCGTGTCTAACAAATGTTTTCAGCAAAAATATTCAGGGCAATGTGATATAAAATAAGAAAAAAACAATGTTCTAAAAGAG
Organism: Platysteira castanea; assembly: GCA_013397175.1. Taxonomy (NCBI): domain Eukaryota; kingdom Metazoa; phylum Chordata; class Aves; order Passeriformes; genus Platysteira; species Platysteira castanea. The sequence continues at coordinate 36,279 of VYXC01007735.1, forward strand.
AAGTTATTGGAAAAAAATGTATTTGTTGTTATATATAATTGTGAAAAAGGTGAAATTCTGCACATCATCTCTAAAAAGAAATTTATAAATTGAAAGCTGTTAGGAGGTTCAGGGTCTATATGTTTTGTAACCTAGGTAAGGGCAGTTAAATGATAGATATGTCCTGATGTTCCCTTTGCCAAATTGTATCCTGTGAAGGAATCATTTGTGGGCAGAATGACCTTTTTAGTACAGCTAACATTGAAGAAGAACAAGGAAATTGTCGGGGTGAAGGGCAACAGTGATTTCTTCTTAATTTGGAGCAGGGCTCATGGGCCACAGGAAGGAGAGCAGAGAGAGAAAGGAAATCTCTTCTGTGGAGGGTAGAGACGTCTATGTAGCACACTTTCCAGACACTGAGAAGGGCTGTGTTTCTATCTAGACTTTCAACAGGGTGAGATGACATGACATGTACTGCATTCTTACCTTCTCTTGCCTTTGTGTTATCGCACCATTTTACTTTGCTCATAGATTTTCCCACAGGCTCAAGGACTATAACCTGTTCTAGATAAGTAGATGAAAGGTTCAAAAATGCCACAAAACAGGAGACCAAAAAATCCCTTTCAGAAGTGGAATTCAAGTCTGAAATGTCAAAGTATATTCTTCCTCAGCACTGGGAAGCCTAAGATACTTATGTTGTTGCTGCCTGCTTTTAAAAGCAAGATATTCTGCCTTGCAAGAGAGGATGGAGAGCACGGACCTGTGCACACAGAATCTCTCTCCCTCATCACTTGGTCAGAGGGCCTGGATGGAGTGCATCCCAGCTCTCTCAGTTTCCTTCCCCAAACAACCAATTCACAGCTTGGGTGAAAAGCAGCTGGGGCCCACCCAGCTGGCACCTTACCAGAGACTGTGGTGGGGTTGGGATCTACGTACAGCCTGGCACTTACATTACAGACAGGAATTCTTGCTTCCCTAAAGAAAATTCTCAGTTACTAGTTTCTGATAATGTTACACACAAAAGGTTTCAGTTCATAAAAACACAAAAAGAGTCAAAATTATGACTCTGAAAATTTTCACTCTTCACAAACTGTCACAATAAAAATAATGCTGTGACACATCTGGAAAAGTCTAGAAGATAAACGTTTTAACTCACATATATTCTCAGTTCAAATAGCAGTCATAAAGATTGGCAATTAGATAATATAATATCCTTGATAATAAGGAATTTTGAAACCTTTACTTTTTAATTTGGCAATCTACCCTGTGTCTTAAAGTGTCGTAATGGAATGTCATTAAAAAGTGTCTGGATTAGGCTAACTTATAGAATGGAGTGTGATGGAAGAGAGCAGATATGTGCAATAAATAGAGGAAAAAGCCTCAGGCATAGCGCAAAGTTGTATAAAGAGAAAACTGGGCACACACACAAGTGCACATATACAATACAATATTCCTATATCTGTGTTTACTCTCAAGAGGTATTCTTCTGAAAAATAAATTACAGCAGTAGGTGAAAAGCCTACAAGGGAATCAGATAGATGAACAGTGCTGCTGAATTCTGTCTCCTGTACAAAGGGAAAGTATACATCATAGTTACTGTCACAATTGACTGTTTTAAAGAATCGAGAGCAAGTGCAACTGCTGGGCTTAAAAAAGAGTAATAACAACTGTCTTAGTGACACTGCAGCTTGTAAGCTGCTGTGACGTTGGGTTGGTGGACAGAAAAAGAGCTAGCATATCGTCCATAAATCATTGAGCCTAAGCAGAGAGACAGTTCCTCGGCTTTTCAACCAACCAGGAAATCAACCTGGATTTTCAGTAGCACAAGTGAAAAATACTGCACAAGGGCAGCCACAGAATCCCAAGTTTGCACAAGACAGATTGATAGAGCCTCTTCAACTTCAAAGTGTCAGTTTGTACTTAAATTAGGGAACTCATAAGCTGCCATTTAAGTATCAGTTCCATTGCATATGTTATCTAGGTTAAATACCTTTTCTACATTTTGGATTTATACATTCATCAAGTTACCTTTTTCTATAATGTCACTGAATATTCTAGGAGAGGAGACTGGGATGTAGAGCAGGTTGTACATCCATTTTTGTCTTGCTTATAGGCCCTCAGTAAATATGAACAAAAATAATTAGGAGGGTACAAACTCAAATTATGTGTACAACCCATGAGGCTACAGGCCCTTTCAACATGTGTTTAAAGGTTTAACAGAGACAAATTTTAAACAAGCAGTTGCTTAAAGAAACTCTCCACCAGCTAGCGGTACACTAAAGGTATTGCACTAATGTGTCTAAATCAGTAGGAAATGCAAATATATTCAAAAAACATACACAAAACAAGTCAGAAAAATGCAATTCTATTTTTTAAAGGTTTTCCATCATATCTAGAGCTTGGAAAAACTGTGTTCTGTTCAGCTCCCTGTAAACAAGGTGTCATTCAGTGCAACCCTCAGAACCTCATAAGTTTTTTTATTTCCCAATATAGTCTTGTACCTCATGTGTCAAAGGCAAGAATAAATCACTGTTTAAAGTCTTACCTCTCTGATATTCCTGGTTTAGACTGAAATAGGTATGCTGAGCTGATCTTTCTAAAATTGAAGAAATCCTTCACCTCTAGTTTTCTTTTGGCTTCACGCAACTAGGCTACAGAACAAAGGTTTCTTTACCTTTGTATATGCTGCTTTCAGGTTTCGGTTGCTTTTTTTTATGCTTCATGCATAGCACATGGCAGCAAAAGAAGATATAGTATTTATCAGAGAATATATTCCATAAAGAGGAATACATGGAAAAAAGAAACAGTTACAAGTAATGGAGCTTCTTTGTAGACTGTTTTTTGCACAGTAGGCAGATACATTTCTAACCTGCCAAGGAAACTACTCCCTACACAAAAAATTGGTAAAACTCTTTGACTTCTAGGCAATCAGAATTTTGCCAGATAAGGACTTAAGGATATGGCCTTATGTGAACTATGAAGGACATGAATGTTAAATAGGGCTTACAGCCTGATGAGGGGTTTTGTGCCTAAGGCTGTATTTCCAGTGTGCATTTGTATATTCAATTTTCTGCATTCAGTAATTGGACTTTGGTAGCTATATGAGCTGCACAGTAGCTGCTTCATGAGTTATACAATCCTTCTTTTGTGTGTAATGAAACACTTAAACCTAAATTTTGTGCATGTTGCATAGTGCCCATCTTATTCCATGTATTAGACTTCAAGAGGCTTTCTTGTAAACTTTTTTCCTCCAACCCTGATACAAAACATCATTTTAGCAGAACTTCATGTTCTTAATTCATGAAGAACTGGACAACTGAGTCCACATGTTACATGCCCCAAAGTGGAAAAAAGTGAATAAAAGTAAAACTTTTTGCTTTAAAACTCTTTTTTAAAAAAAATTAAATCAAGGCAAAATAAAATTAAGCTAAGGAAAACTGAAAGTATTATTTGTTTTGTTTTGTTTTGTGTACTGATTTCCACTCAGCTTTCCCTGATACTCATAGGTTATTTCCTTATTTTCTCTTCTCTAAAAGTAGATATTTTGACAATTATGATGCTTAAATTGTAAATTATTGACTGTATCTTAAGCCATAGGTACAGTAAAAGACTGGAAAAAACAGTTCCTTAGCTAAACCTAATTCAAACTTTGCTCTATTAATAACCCACAAGCACTCAACTTACTGTCCTTGCACCTGATGTACCATACAATGATATACCATTGAATTCCCGGATACTTAACACAGAAATTTCCATATACTTCTTAAAACCACATGCAGCATTGCACTGGATTACATACAAACATAGTAAGAGAAAAAAAAATTTTGGCAGAAAAGTTCTGAATGTTCTCCAAATGGTTTTTTTATGATACAGGATAGTTACTAACTATTAGTACTAGTTACTAACAATAGTTACTAACAATTCCAAACGTGCTCGTGTTGGTTTAGTTTGCTTCATTTCATGAACCTGTACGAACTACAGTACCCAAAGATGACCTTTGGGTTATAGTGTACGATTTATCTGTTGCAGTTGCATCATGATTTCCTCTGTGCAGGCAAGACATATAACATGGGTAGGGTGAAGTGAATGTGCCACAAGAGAAGAGTTTAGAGAACTGATAGAGTTCCCAAGTGCCAGGGAAAGGTTAGAAGGGGCTGGCGAGGTACTCAGAATGGGAGGTACTCGTTGTTGGGGGAAAAAAGGTATTTTCCTCTGTTTAAAAATAAATAAAATATTACAATATTCAAAAAAACTTTAATGCCAGCTCAGCAAAGAGCACTTAAATATTGGTTAACAGCGGTTCAGATGTTAACACAGAGAGAAAGAGTGAGGGACACACATATACACATAAAAATATATCATATATTCTCCCAACATCTCCAAAAGGCCAGTCTTTGTTAAAAAAACAAAATAAGGACCTGAAGTCAACCATCATCACTCATCTTTTAGCTCTTCCAGATATATATGTGTCCCTGCAATTTTTCAAACGTGTATCTCTTTCCTTATCATAACTCATTTCCTGTGCAAGGACACATTATCCCAACTCATCACATATGCAAATACATGAGCTGTAACTCATTTTTCCACAGAAGTAGTTGGGGTCAAAATAGTTCAATAGTTACCTTTATCAATCAGCTACCAGGTTGTGACTGCTTAATAAACTGGTAACAGACCTTTTACAGAACATCTCATTTTTCATTTTCTTCTTTGTCTAAAAGGGAGAATATAGATGATAGTTAGCTGTGATCATCTTAAAATTGTATTATAAACTTTATATTGCCTGTCATATACAGGGGACAATTGCCTCAAACTCATAACTTACCTGAAAAACAAACATCAGCATTATAGCTTAAGGAGTCTTTTGTATATTTGTTTCATAAATACATGATTAGTACATTTTCCTTATATTCGTTTGTTGGGGTTTTTTCCTCCTCTTTTCAGTGTTAAGATGAATAACACAAATTGAATGTATCAAATTTCTTAGGCTCATCCTTCTTTTAGACATCCAGTCGGAAAATAAAACTCCTATCTCACTGACACATAAAACATCTACATGACCGCAGTGAGAAAATGTTTGAATAATTTATCATTTGCAAACTAAAATGACAAGTATTGTACATAACAATGTGCATCATCAAAGAGAACTCTTTTTAAATTGCCTTCTAATTATTTACACAAGTTTAAGAGAAATGAGTATGAACTAGTTGTAATTTATAAATTTTATTTTAAAAATAAATTAACCAAATAAACACTCACTATGTCACATAAAAATTATATAATTTTCCCTCATCCAATCGTGAACTGAGAATTCTTTTTTATGGGAAAGACATAAGGGAACAGTCTCCCCAGAAAGGAGACCATAGTTGCCTTTACTAAGTTCTCTTTCCAGGCTGCATATCACCAATTTTATGTTACAGATGGGAATTACATCAAATATAGCAAAATACATTTTGCCTGCAAAGAAGCTCATGAAATTTCCCATGCTAGATGTGCTGGATGTGATCAGCTTATGAATGTGAAAGCAAATCAAAGAAAATCTCTCAGGCTCAGGGTTGTAACCCAAGCTTTACTTTGCAGTCCCACACATAGAGACCTGCACTGACATCTTAGATATCCACGGTGTTCTTGATTAAGATGATGCAAATGATATGTGCACATCTTCAGGTGGTGTCAGGACCCTGGGAGCATTAACTCTAAGTGTAGCAAAAAAGAATGTTCTGAAGCACTCCATGGATTAAATGGTGGTTCCAGTGAAGCCAGTAGGATCTTCAACTTTGGCTTCCACGCAATTGAGATTTTATGCCAGTTTTTCCAGATGTGGGCTACTGCCTCTGTTGGAAGAACTGGTTCTTTCTTTTTTTTCTTTTTTTTTAAAGGTTTGCCTTGAAGTAAGTACTTGGGAAAGACGATATCCTTTATCCTCTCAGAGAATGATTTTTCCATTAGCCTCAGAGTTATTTCAGCAAGAAAAAACTTTCTTGTATTAACATACTAGTATGCACTAGCCTTCTTCTGCAGGAATAGCTTCCGAGAGTTCAATCTTCATACCTTTTCAGTTTTTCCTTTTTTTTTATTCCCCCCCAGTGTGACTATCAAATGTTTGGGCAGATGAATGCTCTAGCTCAAAGACTGCAGTAAATTTCTGAGAAAGAACATCTTAGGATGCTTACCCAAATGTAGATCAGACTGGATTGCTATGAGACTTATTCTACGTTTAGCACTAAATAAACTGCATAGTTTTGTCATGCGATATTGATGTCTCTGGTGGTTTTTTTTTCTGTAACCAACCAGGCTAAAGACTCCTAATGTTTTGAGTCCTTAAGGAACCCTAAATAGGCATTAGTATTGAAAGAAAGGGGAAAAGCATATTCTTTCTTAACTTTTACACCTTTGTATAATTCATGATCTTATGTTCAAAGTTCAGTGCTCCCTAACTTGCATTAACTATATTAACTAACACAGGAACTACTCCTACCAAGTTTGTATCAAATGTTGGCCAACATTCCAAACTTGAGTCCTTTGGTGCTGCCTCAAGGCTTGTCCTTGTACTATTGATTTAGGTTATAGAACTTAAACCACATAGAGAAATATGGCTTCTATATACCTATTCTGCACTTATGGTACTTCTACAGACTTTTTGGTGAGTTAATACAAACTCTTTATACTTAGGTCAGCTCTTCTTATCTTCCATTGACATACAAACTCCCTGTGTTCCAAGTACAATCATATTATAACACAAAAAGCATAGGCTAAGACTTGAAAGTCTGTAACTCATTAGCTGACATGACAATTTTATAGTACATATGTAACCCAGCAGTCAAGTATTCCACTCTCCCTACTGGCAACACATAAGGAGAAATCACAGGAGGGACTGTCCTGCAAGTTATTTTCCACACTGAAAATATGCAGAAAAGGATCTATTTATAGACTTTATTTCATAACTTGACAGTTCCTACTTCAGTATGAGGGAACATATCTCCTGCAGGAAATTCTTTTCACTCAAACGTTATTTCATGCTTGAAGGATCCTTGTAAAGTCTTAGTCCATTTATGTGCAGATTTCCACTGTCCTGTTTGTCACTGTCCTGACCTCTGTTGCAGCTGCTGGAACAAATATTGCCAACAAGAGCCAAAGAATAATAAAACTGTATGGTATGGTACACACAATCACATTTGTTACATGACTAATTCAGAAAACTTGGCATGGTTGACAGCTTAACAATATGAAGTACAGGAGATATTTTTCAAGGTCCTCTTTATTTATATAGTTTATATAGACACCTTATTTCACTTCAGCTATTTCAAAGAATTGAAATAATGCTCAATGGAAAGAAAGCAGGAGTGCAATTAGAAATGCATGAAGGTTAAAACTGGTAAGTATTGACCTTTTCTACAGGCCTGTTCTATAAATCAATATACTTGCCTCTTGAGTCTACTTGTACTTCAGATAGCTGCAACATCTTGTGACAACAAATTTTACAATCTCAATATCCACTGCATTTCAGTAGACATTTTACTGTCAATGACTCAAAATCATGAGGTGATCCAGAAATGCCTTCCTTAAATCTGAAAAAGTGTGGAGATGGTTTTAAGATCCCATCTTTGAAAGACAGAGAATATTTATGCCACTTATAGAGCAGACTTTAGCAGGACCAGAAAAAAGCCAGAATCACTAATCAGAAGAGTAAAAAAAGCTGTTACAAATCCATATGTACATCTTCAAAACAGAACAAAAAGGATGTAAATTCTGGTGAGAGAAATAGGAGTGATCTTAAGCAGCAGCAAATTAAAATTTAACATATGTAATAAAAAAAGTTTTGGGCAAAAGTGGCTATGGGATTAAATATACTAAGAAAACATATAGTAAGCCTCGTGTGTTGAAATGAAGGCAAGTGATGCAGTCCGGTTGAATTACAGGAGATGTAAATGAAGGCTTGGATTTTGAATGCCATCGACTCTGATCTTACACAAAATTTGTTGCTAAGAGAAAACTGAAATTATCCCCCCATAATGAATTTCTCCTCCCAGTGCAATGCTGACAAAGGGTAGGAATAGAAAAGATCTCATTTAAAATCCAAATCCTGATAGACTTTGTGTGCTTTTATTAATTTCCAGTCCACCTTGGTAAAAACTGTTGAAGGATCAGGGATGGTAGCCTTTAAAACTCTGGAAACCTTTGTAATAAAAATTTGCGGTCAACTGGGGCTCTACTCTTGTTGAAAAGGAATTTACAGTTACTCGTCTTTAAACAAAAAAGGCCAAATACTCACTTCACAGATGAGTTATCCATAAAACTCCGTCTCCACTCCAGTTCTTATGAATTCTACCCTGCTACCAAGCAAAAGCAAGTTAATGATCGCAGAAAGTCTGGCACTCCCACAATAAAGCTTTCCTCTAAGGTGTGCAGTTGGGCCCGTCACTTGCTTGAAATACATTTCAGCTGGCAGTCTTGTAAGAAGTCAGTGTTCTGAGCAGAAAATGCAGAAACCTCTTTCGATGCCATCATTAGTCAGGCCTGTTATTTAGAATGCCTAAACATTTTTTTAAAGTGATTGAAGACAATGACATTTTAAATGTAATATCCTAACACTCTGCTAATGTGTTCTTAGACATCTATTTTATCATGAGCGTATTTGGGCCACATGAACAAGAATTTTTTAAGGAATCATCTAAAAATTACTATGCAGGAAGTCTGTTCTCCCTGCCTTGGTATGTATCACACATAACGAGTTCAAGTATAAGTGCTGCTGTAACAACTCCTTGAATCTGACACCTGATTTTTTATTATGTTTAATGCATGTTGTACGTAAGAAAGGGGGGGTTGGTCAAGAAACACAATGAGCTAGTAGCAGTCATACAGAAATACAACATGATATGGTGTTTTTAAAGTACTATCTCAAAAGACAGCGACCTGGAGAGAAAGCACTAAAGCCAAAGAATAATTTGAAACTTGTATTCCTGTTGTCAGACAAAAAGGACAATCAAAAAAAAATATATATCTGCAGCACAGAAATTTTATTTGTGGTCTATTTCAGTGCAGCAGTGTATGAATGACACTGGAAGTCACATTCTGCAGAGATAGAAAAAGTTGTTGATTTGTTGCTAAAGCTGCACTTGTTTATGCAGGAGAATGACAGTGAGGACTGTCTTATCCTCACCTGGTGAAACAGTCCAGGTGGTAACCATACATTCTACCCTTAGCCACCTTGCTACATTCCTTGGCGTATCCTATGTGCGAAAAAGGCTGTTCCTATATTCCTGCTTGCTTCAGGCTGTCCATTTAGTTATTATATTTATTAAATTTTGCTTAGTACCTTAATTCAAAATCTATATGAAATGTGAGTTTATTCTAGAGTGCAAATGAAAATGCTACAATAACAGCACTGGAAGTTGAATTATATGTTTCAGATTATTGAGTTCTTTATTTTTCTACTTTATATTTGCATTCTCTATCTCAGATTTTAATAATTTCATAGCCTAAAACAAGTCCATTGCCCTGCATTTCAGCTTATTTATTGAACTTCACTGGCAGCTTGAAGGCCTCCAGCCCTCCTAACTCAGTCAGCTGTTAATTAATCACCACTGGTAATGAATCACCACTGTTTCAAGCAGCTTTCAGTTCAGATAGTGTTTCTATCCACAGGCAGTTGGCTTAATCTGCCACAGAAAATTTCATGAGATGAAATCAAACGCTCTAACAGGTTGCTTCTATCTTTGAGCTCACTTTCGCAACGTTATTATTGTCTTATAACCCCATACACGTGTGTGTATACACAATTATAGTTTTCTGGTAGCATTCTTTATGAACTAATAGTACTTCTTTTCTATGTTATCCTAATAAAAAGGCTGGAAGAAGTAACCAGAACTTTGTGAGGATCTAAACATCAGTTACGTTTTTAGGAGTAGGAAATATGTGGGAAGCATGAAGGTGAACAAAATATCACGGTGTTTAAGAGCTCATTATGCTATGATGAATTAGACTTTACTTAAACATTCTTGCATCTGTGCAACCGTGCATCCTTGTATCCTCCTGTAATCATATGACAGTACTCAACTGAACCCAGCAGTAGCTAAAAAGTCTGTTTTCACTAGGACATCAAGAAAGATATTCTCAGAAATCTTGGAGATTATTTATGGGTTATTATTTATATAGGAGGCTAGATAATTTTTGCTAGTCTCTGGGCACTACCAAAAAGTTCCTGGCACCATCCTTCCACCCTCCCTTCAGATATTTATGTACACTGATAAAATCCCCACGGGGCCTTCTCTTCTCTAGGCTGAGCAGTCAGAGCTTTCTCAGTCTTTTCATTATCATCTCTACCTTTATCTAATTCCGAGAAGCAATGATTTTATGTTTCTGTCAAATTCACCAATGTGGAAGGTGCAATTGGATAGCACCCTGTTAGACTAAGCTTTTCTTTCAAATGGTCATGGTAATTTGGCTTTAACAATCTTCAGGTCCCTGAGGGCACTACCTGAGCAGCCCCTCTCCTAACTCTGCCTTTAACTTTACTTCTTCTTCAATAATTTCCTGTGTGAAATCAAATTATTTGTAATTACTGCTTCCGTGTGTAGATTGGTTACCCACAGCCCATGAGGCCCCTTGAACAAATCGATATGTTCCAGCAGGGTTTACCAGCCGTGTTCCCTACAGAAAACTGGGGCACCAACCTAACAGCTATTTTCATACTTGTGAGCAGTCCTCAGTTACAAAGCACTGACGTTAGCTTTTTGTTATTCTGAATGCTGTGCTCTGGAAAGCACGGGGGCAGGAGAAGAAACAGCCTGAAACACTATATGCAAATGTCACCCAAGCACCACCTGAAGTTAATTTTTAGGTGTCATTTACCTCCTTGAAAGGCCATTTTCCTTCAATGGACAGTTTATCATGCCCAGTCAAGAGAGATAAGAGAGGTGTAATTGGATATGAAGATGTTTTAGAGAAGTTTAATATGTTTAGGAGAACACTTTATTGGGAAACATCATCAAGATGCAGTTTAAGCACTTGAGGACAATATTTGCAAGAGAAAACACTTAACACTTGTTTTTCAGGTGAGTCCTTTTTTCCCCAAAGAAATTAAAAATCCTCCTTAGAGATATTCCTCATCAGGATAAATTTGGGAAGATTGAAAATCTGTATGTAATTACAGACACACTGTTAGCTATTTCCGCTCAAAGAACACTCTTAATTTTGTCGACTTCTTGTGTTTAGCTGTTTTACAAAAATTGATTAAGACATGCTGCAAGTGCATCAATCTCTCAGTCCTAATAAAAGGCACATGTTTATAACACCGAAACGACTGATAGATTCACATATATTCTTCTTAGCAATGTGACATCTGTGTGAAACTTGAAGCCTTTCAATAGCTCATAACTTCCCAGTCTTCATGTTGAACTTAAAGAAGGCATGACTGAGATTAAGCAAAGCCAAAGTCAAGACCAGTGGAGATTAATGTGTATCTGTGTGTGTGTGTGTTAAGCAAAAAGGTTTTATGAAACACAAATAATTAGTTTGACTGACTTTGAGCAATACCATAAAAATCCCTAGATTTATATATAGTATTTCCATTTTTTGACTTCTGATGCTTTCATTTCTGTCCTCTTGACACATATCACAGCTAAAAATGGAGTTTGAGTGGCTAGTAGCAAGGTGGATAGTCTCAGCTAGAAGCAATTGATGATGGTAGTTTCACAGTAGATAGACTTTGTGCCAGGCACTCTGCATTCAAGTGGCTGGTCTGAAGCTGCAAGCCTCTTTGGAAGAAAAGAGATAATTTAAATGATGACAGGTGATGACTGTCAGTCGAAGAAGTGGATAATAGTCCCTGGAAATGAAAATTAAAAATCTAAACAACATCTGATACTTCACTGAGAATGTAAACTCATTTCTGAAGACAAATATGCCTGTCAATCGAACAGAATCTTTCATTTCTCCCTCTTTTAAACTTTGATTTCCAGCTCAGATTTACCAGACACATTTAAAATTTATTCCTCTGATGCTATTTTTACTAGTTCCTTTATAGACTAGTACTGCAATTTGAAAAGGTTCTAAAAATGAATCCTTTTATTTTTAGTACACAGAACACTGTGTACTAAATGCAATGCAATAGAAGTTGCACAAAATACACGAACTTTAATACTTTTACTCTGCATTTAAGAACAGAGTGGTAGTTCACATTTTTCTACAAAAACTGGTATGTAAAGCTTTTCTTTAAGTAAATGCTTGATTATTTTCCCTTCTTGTGTTCCACATAATGGGAATGACATTTTAGAGGATATTTGTGAAAACAGTAATATTTATCACACAACTGATATTTTGAATCATAACCCTTATGGATAAAGTGGAGGTTTCGACTAATGAAACAGAAGTCTACAGAATGATGTTAGGGAAATTATAGTAATACTAGAAAGCTTTAAATAATGCAACTATTATTTTTTAAAAATCTCAGACTAAATGATAGAAATATTACTGACTTTTAGAACATGGTCAGTTGGCACAGAAACGTTTCTGCTTTTTGAATAATTTAATTTGGGCAAGATCTCTTCCCAAGTTCACTACTTTGGAAAAAAATGGGCAATTAAAAGTGCTATAAATTATCCATGCTAATGATAACTCATAATAATTTAGAATGTAATAATAATCTGATTAAATTAGTATTACCGCAATTCCTTAATATTGGTGTAGTTTACTTGGGTTGTTGGTTAATTGTGACATTAATACAAAATACTATGGAGTAGATGCGATTGTGCACAGCTACATATGTCAGCCCAGAAAATTATAAGCATGACTATTCTGCAATCACAAAAGTATTATAGTTCTTTACTTTGTATCTACTTCAAATATTTCTAATAGTGAGTGTCCAAAACATTTCTATGAAACTAAAACTACTTTTTAATGGCCCTACATCTAACGAAATTCTTTCAAACAAACAAAGAAGGTGAACAAGTATCCAAGAGAGACATTAGATTTTTCTACAGTCTAGAGGCTGTAGTGTAAGTAATAAACAGCTTCGACTACAACAGGAAATTTACAAAAATTCAAATCAGCCCAAACCTATTGATCTGATTTCAGCATTAGCTGGCTGATTCTAAATGCAAAAAAAAAAAAAAAAAAAAGTAAAAAAATATTAAATCTAAGGTAATGTGGCTTCTGCATTAATTCAGTTCTTTCTTGCTTCAGCAAAAAATGTTTGTACTGTACAAATCCTACTGCTGCAGAGTGATACATTCCTTAGATACAAACAGCTTGGCTACCCTTAATGTTCACTGCATTGCTTAGGATCTCAGAAAAACTGGAGAGAGAAATCACAGTAAATATCAATGATCAAGATTTTCCAATTAATAAGTGACACCTGCTTGTCAAGCAGTTGATCCAAGTGAAGTAAAACCATGAATTTGTAAATAGATGGAGTAAAGCAAGGAGTCTTCTAAGGAAAAATGAAGGTCACACTTCCATAATATTTACTTAATATGCAGATACACCACCTGAGAGGCAATTCTATTACACCAGTTTAATCACATTACCTTAGTGAAGCAGTTATCTGGAGCCATAGTGTGATTTAGAAGTTGAGGGAAGGTTTACATGACTGCAAGTGTTTCATCCAAAGAGATAGTAACTACTCACCCCTTTGGTTTTCCTGAACTGGTCTGTGTATCCTTATCAGGTACAGCAGTGCTGACAGATGGAAATAACTTTGACAGATAAAAAAATATAGGTATTTGGCCACTATACTATGAAATAATTGCAATAAATAGAAAGAATGCCTGACTACTTCTAAGCCCTTTTGCATAAATCTGAGTTGAAATTTTACACGATTTTATGCATACAACCAGACTAATGTAATGTAGAATTCAATAGATAATGATGATCTAAATCAAAATCTTGCTCTGGACAAAAAAAGAATGTATCAAACAGGGAAATAATTTATTTTTAGTTACTGTAATATTTTTACAGCCTATTAGTCCAAAATAGTATAGAAAAAAATGTAATTAATAGTAGTTAGAATTTCCTTACAAACAACTTCTATCCCACCCTTTTCTCTGTTGCAACATTCACCTTTCCAATGTCATTATGAATCCTAAGGCCAAGAGCTGAGCCTTTATCAGCTGCCACAGTGTTGCTAGTGATACGTCATCAGCAATCTGAGGACTTTGGAGGAAGGAGCATAATGTTCTTTCCTTTTGGTCTCAGGTTTGTTTCTACAAGCTTTCTCAAAACATTTTCCTTTCCACTGATCCTCAACTATTTCTGACAGAAAGAGCTGCTGTTTTCTGTGTGCTGATTCCCCAGGCCAGTGGGACTATTGCTGCACAAGGTACTTTTAAGGTACCACATCTGGACTGATTTCACCACACAACTGCTGTAACAAGATAAATCCAGCTTTGGCTGTGCCAGCCTGGATGAGACCTGAGACTTGTAGCCTTCTGCTAGCAATGGCAGAAAATCTTATTCATTGGGCTAGACCTATCATCGAAGTGAACAGAAATATACCACTGACTTTCATCTGATGGGATCTGGCTCAGCTCATGCATCCCATCAGGTACAATGGAGAGCAAACAAAACTGTACTTGTGTCTCCTGAATGTAAAACAAATGATTAGACTATCAAAAGTTCAGAGGAAAAATGTCATATTTTTCTTTTTAAACATTCAGTATAGTTAACATTGCTAAGGAAAGGCACTGCTTTCAGTGGTTGGAATGTAAAATTGAAAGTATTGAAACACAGTGAAAAAACCCTATTTTCTTTCTTACTAGGTGGGAGACTTGAAATTGCACATACTGGATAATGCGTTCACAGGTAGAACTGGGAGAGTGGAGGTAGTAAAACCAAACCAACTTCCCAAATTCATAATCCATTTTATATTTATTAATCTAGAGTTTGTTTCCAAATAGAGCTCTTTTCCTATTCATGCAGTTTTTTCATTGTTATATAAAGTAAACAAGTGAAAGCTCCTTTTGAGACTGACCTCTTTCAAATGTGGAATTAGAAATGTTCTTTATTAGCTTGCAGTATCTCTTTGATGCTGCTGTAAGGTTTTGTCATTATTTCTTTGAATTAAACAATGTTAATATCTAGATTTCTCTATCTACCACTTTTCCTCATACTTGCTTACTTACTTTACTCTTTAATGCTTCTTTGTTTCCAAATCTTGTTTGAGATAAATGAAAATGGGAAGAGAGTTATAAAATAAATATGTTTGAGATGAATAGCTACATCTTCCATAAATCTGTTTTTTTAATTACAAATGAGCTCAACACAGTAATGCATTTTACTTTAATTACGATTTTGATGACCTTCTTAGAGCTAAAAGCCATTTCTCTTTATTTAATGACATGCATGTGTGTGTTTCGGGAGTTCTGTTGCTAAGTGATTTCCAGGGAAGCTTGTGAAGCAGGCTAATGAAGTGTCAGATAATATTTTGTAGTATTTTTATGGAATGGCATTATTGGACCAAGAAGAGGCCTGTCTTGCCTTTGCAAAGTCTTCAGAGTTTGAAGGTTTGAGAGAGCATATCAGGCTCAAATTTTAACAGAATCGCTATTTTCTCCCTATTTTACCACATCTTCCTATTTTACCACATCCAGCTTGTGCATTTGACCACATAGTACATAAGGCTAGTGATAGATAAGTGCAATACATTTTTTTTCCATCACTTTAAAAGGTCCAAACCATGTTTGAATCTTGGATTTCCCTGTTTCTTTTCTTTCTCTTTCTCTTTCTCCTGTGTGCTCACTCTTTTTAAATAAGCATCACCATTTCTCTTTCCTGCAGCTCTGTTTCTGGAAGAAGGTAAAGTGCACTGCATCTGACATATATCGTGTATAAATTCAGCCTGAAGATACGGAACCTGTCAGCTTGAGAGTGTATCTGCAGCCGGTGGAAGTGACACAGCATTGACTTCAGTGCTGTTCTGTCACAACAATGATGGAACTTGGGCTCGGCTCCACAAACAGTTTTAAAACACTGTTTATGACAGATTTGTTCCTAAGTAATCCCTTTCACAATGGCCACCCAAAAGAGTGGGATCTTAAAATGGAAATGCTTAAGCAATTCTAGAAGACAACTGGTGTAGGATTCTTATACTGCGTCACGTTTCAGAGAGGAAAGGAAGCCGTATTTACTTCGGGATCAAGGATTTTAAGTCTTCAGTTGGGAAGATAAAGGATATTAACAAGTTACAAAGCATCTGCATAGCAGTTAGGTATACCATAAGGAAGAGGTAAATGATATATCCTTTAATTGCAGGTTACATGATGTCTTAATATGCATTTTTTAAAACTGATTCTTTAAAATGGTTACTGACCTATTTGTAGTACATGAAGGAAAAGGAAGAATTTTCAAGGATAACTGAATGTACAGAATCCAGCCTTTACCACATTTCAATAAGTAATAAAACTCCCTGACCTTTCTTGAAGAAATGAACCAGGAGTTATTTTATTTTCTTTTTAAAGACAGTGAAGCCAAAAGCATTGCATAAAGCACAAACCTTAAGCTAAATTGATTTAGGGTTTGAGAAATTCAGGGAAAATTATAGTTTGGACATATTCTAATTTAGAAAACATGCATTTTGCAATAGCGTTTCTTTGTCACTCTGACTTTCCTCTATATCTTCTTTTTCTCACTTAATGAAATACCTCCCCCCATTGATCCTGCTGGACCAAAACCATGTTTGTGTTATACATTATTAAAGTAGTGTCAGACTCATGATATAGTGTGCTTGGGGCTTTGCAGCAGCATTATTTTACTTGACGTTCCTTAAAAAATACTCAAGGGATTTTAAGGCAGTATTAGCTCCTTTTACAATGTACTGCATAAGTTGTATCTCATTAGGTAACTAAAAAAAATCAAAGGTGGTGGTGGTTCCTAAATTCTACATGAGTTACTTTTTGTAGGTAGGCTTTTCAGTCCCCACAGAAAAGGCCTAATATTTGAGAGATGGTATTTATTTATTTATATTATATTTGTCAGTGGGGAAGTCACACAGATGGTAGTTGAAGAGATTAGCTTATCATTTCTCCGTGACAGTGTGTACCAAACCTAAAAGTTTCTCAATTACTTGTGTACCTACAGCCTCGATGTACTCCTGCTGCAACCTGCTCAAAGGACAACACACACCGCTCTAATTTTTAAATTAATTAATAAGCCCTGTGTCTCTTCTCAGGTTTGAAAGTAAAATATTCCTCATGTTTCTGTGTGACAGAAGAGAGTATTTTTCAGCTAGAGAGGAAGATGATACAAGGAAAGGTCATGTATTTAAATTGCAAAGATTAAAAGGTAAATAAAACTGACACCACACCAGCCTGTGCTATGATATGTGGGTACTATGTCTCCTGTGAGAGGACAGAGCTGTGAAAGGATTGCCTTTTTGCCTCATTCTGTTTGCTGCATGAGCCAGGTGCAGCTCTCGCAGAGAGAAAGTAGGTCTCTTCACAAAAACCACTGAACATGTTGAAGCAGAAACCTGATTTCTGCTAACTTTATTCTGCTCTCTAAAAAGAATGAGAAAGACTGCAAGATAGAGACTGTAGTACAAATAGACTGAAAGGCTTCATTAAAAAGCAGGGGGAAGGCAGGTAGGTAGACCTCTGAGGTAGAAAGAGATTTTCCCCAGGAGAAAATGGGCAACAACTTCTGAGGTAAGGGAGAGGCCCAGAAAAAATACACAAACAGTTCCATAATACTAAGATTTGCTGAACCAAGTGAAGGCAGAGTCTTGCCATGCAACAATATATTGTGCAGGTGGTTGTGCAGTTCTTCTGTTCCAGGGTTACACTTTAGCAATTCAGATTTTTCATCTCAAAAGCTGCTGTGTGCTCGTTGGTGTTCCAGCATGGAAAATCAAGGACCTTTTGGTGTCTTGTGTCACATTCACTTTTCAGAAAATTTCAATAGTGTGGCTTACTGGCTTCCATGTTAGGAAGACATTGATGAAATTCGTGGTTTACCTGTACTCAGTTTACACTGAAAGGTGCAAAACCTACAATGATGTGAAACAGTGATGTTTGAATGCCGTCCTCATCCCTGTGTCAGCCAAGGGAGAGCCAAGGAAGAACACAATATTTCCTGTCAACAAGCTCTTCCTGTGAATAGCAGGAGATGTTAGTGCTGCTTTCATATCAAACACAGGCAGTTTTCATCTGTCTGCTAACACTGCTACCAGTAATGGAAGTCAATATAAGCAGTGATTTTTGAAGCTGAGATTCCAGATCTTCTCACCTGGGAACTGAGCAGAATCAACCGAATTACTTAGTATTTGCAACACACAATTGGATGCTTCTCACAACTACACTTTATCTGGAGCAGAATGACATAACTGTGTCAGTTAACCTTTCCTTCTCTCCTCACACTGAAAGTTTAGCAACCCACGTGTTGCCTCCAGATAATTACATAAATGAGCTATAAATACTTTATCAGAGTATTAGGCATGATAGCCTGGGGCAAAATTTGTTAAATCACTGAAGATGTCTAGCGTCTGATTTTTTCTGCAACAGTATATTCTGTTCTATAACAAAACAATAAATAAAACTAGGTGGGATTTGTTAGTTGGAGTGTTTATCAATTCCCCGCTCAGGACAGATAAACATTTTATTGAGCATATGAGGACACATTACACCCACACTTAATGAAAAAAGTCAGACATCTGAAGACAGAAAATAATGTAGCACATTACAGTTAACACATTTTTCTGAAAGGGGAATAGTTGGATGACTGGTACCTTGTTCTACCCTTCTCTTGTCTCCACCTTTACTTCACACCTTCTTCCCTAAGTCAGATGTGCAGTAATACCCATTCTGTAATATATTTATATTAATTGAGACATATAATTTAATGAAAGAATGTGTATTACTGTACTCTTCCCTAGTGTCATATACAATCTTTGTCGAGGATTGCTACAAAACAGTGTTGAGAAGAGTGGGAGGTAAGCAAATATAAGGCTGTGTTTTGTTTTAACTCTTTTGTCTCCTTTGGGAGTGTTACTGTCTTGAAAATCAGAACTTCCAGTCCCTCTTTCTTTCCCTGTAACAATCCCCACACTTCCGAGAAATCTTGAAGTCCACTAGGGCAGACTCAGATATTTAATCTCAGTTTATGTTTCTTGGGTTTGGCACCTCAGCAAGGTATGTCACATCATATTGAAAAGATAATTTCTTTTCTAGCCATGCCTTTTAAAAAATGACAAAGCATTTTACCAATCACTTTTATGAAGCGAAACTGCAAAAAGAATTTCTGCATTTTTTTTTAAGGCTAAGGCAAATTTTTACCTATGCAGGTTTGTTTGTCTGGGTGGGGGGGGAGGTTTTTGTTCAAAAATAAAATCACTTCACCTGAGTACAAAATAAAAACCTTCTGTATAATGAAAAACATGAAAATTGTTATTGCTGCATCATTTAAAAAGTCTTGTTTAGACATCAAAAGTGCTTTCTCTAAAAGGTGAGCTCTTGTTCACATTACATTTATTCACCTGAAATGTTTGTCTTTAAAAATACACAAAGGAGCCCAAAGGCAAGTTTTAGAGCTGTAAGTTTTGAAGCGTTGATCTAAGCACAGTTAATGGAAGTGTTATCTAAATCTTGTAGAAGTAATGAAAATTTCTCCAGGTGTTAAACTGCAGAATCTTCTGTCACTTTGATATAAGGGTTAGACGACGAAGTGGATTGCCTTGTCCATCAAAATGTAGTAAGAGAAAATTTCACTGACTACCCAAGTAAGAGTGACAAATATACAGGAAAGTTGATGTGGAATTTATCAAATTTTAAAATACTAGGTGCTTACCAAAAAGCCACAAAAAGCCAAAAAAACCCCCCAAAACCACAAACCACTAGATGAAAAAAAAAACCCAAAACCCAACCCAAACCAACCGAACAACAAAATCAGGAAAAAAAGCTGGTAAAAGATGATGTTAAGTTTGCATAAATTTGTTTAGCTCAAGAATCATGTCAGAATTGGAAAACAATGGTGTTTGCTAAATGAAAGAATAATAACTTTATCTAAAAAGACACATTTAAATTTATTCGATTTAATTTCCAATCAGTGAGTAGACTGAGAAGAAAATAACTGGATTACTTTCACAGGGAACCTAAAACAAAGGTGAAAAAAGTTTGGTTAAAAATAGAGTTGCCTTCAGCTTTGTTCTGTATAGTTAATTATTATCTTGAAATTTAAGCTGAGCTATGAGAAAAAGAAAAAATTGTTAGGGTGTTCAGTTTTGTTTAGTAGAATGATTTCCTTAAATGCAACACATAATTTGGCTTGAATTATTGGGTGTAAGAGTGGCCAGATGGAAAATTCAATTTACATTTTATTTTAACTGATGTATCAACTATTCCATTGACAAAGAGAGGTGTTACTTTGGTGAGTGAGAAAAATGTTATTTTCTGCTTATAGTTGCATTAAAATGTTACAGTATGTTAGGAGTTTTCACTCAAACCCTTTTCATCACTGTTGCTGTTTCCCAGATTCCTCCATTTTTAGCTGTTCCTAGAAGATCGAGCTCTAGAAGGTGTTACTATGGCTGACATTTTGCTGCCATTTCCTCCATCCCTCCCCATATATTGATGAATGCACAGTGTATTAAAAGGGCTGCATATGTTAAGGGCTTTGTCAACCCACTTTGTGGTCTTAATTGGTTTGCTGAGGCAGTACTGATATTTCCTCAGTTCTCTTCTGCAAAACTGACATCTTAGGAGAACAAGAGCTCAATCCCTGTCTTCCTAAATCTCTCAGCCTCATTTAATCACCCCCTTTCCTTCAAGAGAACAAATCAAATACCCAAAGCCTGGCTCGACCTTCAAAGCTAAAGAGGAAGTTGTGCACTACTGCTTGAGAAAGGAAAAGATAGAAAAGCAGTTATTGAGCTATGTTTTGATTCACTTGACAACGCCCCTCCCCTCCTTGTTCCTCTTCTGCTTTGCTTACACTTTTCCAAAGGCAAAACCCCAATGTATTCACTGGCCACCAACAGGAGCTAACATTTTCCATGGGCTTATGCTTGTCTCATAGATCTGGGACTACAGAACTGTGGCATTGATTCCTTTTCTAGCAGATATCACAGAATCACAGAAGAGTTTGTTTTGCACGAGACCTTAGAAGTTCATCTGGTTCAATCCTCCTGTCATGGGCAGGGACATCTAGATCAGGTTGCTCAGAGCTCCATGCACTCTGACCTTGAATGTTTCCAGGAACTGGGTATCTCTCACTTATTTGGGCAATCTATTCCAGTGTTTCATCACCCTCACTGCAAAAAAATTTCCTCCTAATATCTAGTCTGAATCAACCCTCTCAATTTAAATCCATTATTCTTTTTTCCTATTGCAACAGGCCCTAATAAATAGACAGACCTTTCTATATAGACACTCGTGGAAAGTCTTGGTGTTCTACTATGAAAAAAGTTATTTTGTAGATGCCTCCTGTTTCCTGAACATGCTTTGATGGTTGTAGCTTCTGACATGTCTATAACTTGAGATCTATTTGGTTTTTGCACAGGTTTTTCCCCCAGTCCAAAGAAGCCTGCATGGGACCTGAAGTGCTGAATCAGGTCAGTGGATTTACAGCATTTTATTTTGTAGTGAGACAAAAGAAAGGGACAAGATTTAGAAAGCATGAGTTGGAAAAGCAACCTATGATTTTCAATGGTACCTCATGAGCTGGTATTGAAAAGTGTAGCACTCCTCTGTTTCTGGCAAGAAGGCTTGTATAAGTTCACTGACATGACAGCACTTTGTTTTCCTTCTTTAAAAATCTGTCAAAGAATAAGAATTCTTTTTAAACCAGAAAATATCTTATTGGCAGCAGTTTAATTTTCTTGTATTAGAAAACAACTACATTGTCATGAAGTATTTGAACAGCAGTATTTGAACTGGAGACAGGTTTGCATTTCGTAACATACTTGTTTGATTTTCTATGTTATTTTATTCATGATATTTTTCCAGCAGCCTGACTTCTAAATTTCATGTGAAATATGTATTTTATTTTGAGCAAATGAGAGTACTTTTAAAAGCCATTTAAAACAAAATCTCCACTCTGACTGATGGATATTGATAACCTTGTCATGAGCGAATAGAAATTTTGGAAGCATCAGTCACAAGCTTGGCTATTTTTTATTATTTTTGTCTTTCCACAGGCTGGAAATGAAACTGCAAGACTGGAGGAACACATCAAATATAGAGGAGGTTTCTGTAAAAGAGGACCTTTCCAGGGACAACTGGGGGTTAAAAGAGTTCCTGTTCTGAACTGCAGCCCCATAGGGCTAAAACTACATCTGATTACAGTTAAAGAAATGCCATAGAGCAGGGGAAAAAAGAAATTAGAAAGAATGTTGTATTGTATTACTTGCAATTCATTCCATTTCTCCCCTTAGGCAAACAAACCATTATCTTTGGTGATGGCGAAGTCTTTGACATCATATGAAATTTTCTTACTTTACTCCAAGCCCAAGAATAACATTTCTTTAAGAGGTGGGTGAAAGAAATAAGAAATTGATAAAAGAAATGTTCAACTTTTAATTAAATTTAGCTATGAATAATCAGATTAATGATTTGCTTTATTTTTTCCTTAGTATCAGAAATCCTACATCAAACCCCCTGATTCAGTACAATGTAGTTTACTATGCAAAGAAAATTCTACGGTTTCCTGCATTTCCATAGCTAATCTTTTATTATCCTATACCCAGCTTTTATATCCCAGAGCATTAATTTTTATCTACTGAGGAAGTTTTAAATGGGCATCAATACTGGGCAGTCTCTCTCCCTCCCTTTTCCTCCTCACAGTCAGAAAACACAGTAAGCAGCTAAACTATGTCTAAACAGCCCAAAATAAATTCAGTTACGTTTCTCTAAGCTGCATACTTTGGTGGGGTTCAAAATGTTATATTAGTATGATAATTTTGTAATTTTGGTTTGCATTTTTTAAAATTTTGGACAATTTGCTCTGGCTCCTCATACACACCTCCAAAATGCTTTCAGCTAATTTTTCTTCTAATTCATATTCTTATTTTGGGGCTTTTGTGATTTCCACTCCACATGTTCTAATGAATTATTCTGTTGAATAATCAAGATGTTGCAAATGACAAACAGGGTGCCAGTGCACTGTTCTACAACAGAGAAGAGAGTGCTGTTGCAGGCTACATACCTCCAGGATGGCCTACTTTCACTACTGTGAAGTGCTGAGAACATTTGTAAGTGAATCCATGTTGTTCCCATTTCCCTCAGTATTTGTTCATGGAAAGCTGTTGCACCTAATCTGCACTGCTGGGATAGTAACCCAGGAGGTTTATTTGAATGTTGCTGTGTGTCCCAGGCCCAAAGACAAAGAGACTAAACCTCTTTATAAGAAGAGGAGTCACAGCATCTTGCAATTGGTACCATATGGTTCAATTGACTGAATTAAAGAATTTAATTCCAACAAAGAAGGGGGCAGACTCTGAGCTAGCTATAATCATTTCAGTTATAAAAATAAAGAGGTGGTTTAATGATCAGTAGCATTAAATTGCAACAAACAAAACCGTTCAGAATGAGGAAATGAAGAACCAAAATGAAAACATCGTTCTGTTACCAGGAGTAGCAGAACTGCTATAAACAATGGTCTAAGATATCTCATTCTAGTAACTGCATGTATTTCTGGTCTTTATCTGCTTTGCTCTCTCTCACATTAAAAAAAAAAAAAAAGTATTAGTAAAAGAAAGAGGAAAAGAGATAAATGGAATGAATAGGAGTGATCCAAGTCTTGAATTACCTTCCATAAGTATGACCAATTAGATTTTTACTCTCCCCACTAAAACCTCATTGGTTTTAAAAATGTTACACTGTTATATGGGAATTAGTTACTTGTCCTGTCTGGTTTATGTGGTACCATTTCTTTGTATATAACTTAGTGAATTGGAAGAGCAGGAACTACTAAACATATGGATCTATGTCTTCACTAGGATGCCGAATCATTAGGACAGTTTAGAGATCTGGGATAACAATGGTAAAGTCTTACAATTTCTACTCTACAGATCATCCGAACATGGATGAAATTAGATTTTAAGATCAGGGAGATTACTTGTTTTACTAGAGCATTTTATTGGAGAGAGTACTTCCTTATTCAGTGTCCTAATGCTGCCTTTTTGCACCTAAGATGTTTTTAATTTAGGAATCAGCAGATTAGGAGTTTTGTTGCTGACTCACCCAGATCTCCTCTCTATAAGCTTTCCAAATGACAATCTAGCTGGTATGACCATTTTACCATACAGTGCTCTCGAAATAGCATATCACTCTCTTCCATTTCATATCCTGTCAAGATGCTTAGCCAGTGACCGAACTGAACCCAGTGTGAAATTGTCACTTGTAAAGTCTTCTCTAAGTTGACACAACTATACTGGTCAAATCTGTGACAGTACATTTTCTCCCAAATTTGCTGACATCCTTGTCATCTTCATGCCAACACCCCATCTCTGCTACTGACAGTTAGGTCCCCCTCTATTCACCAGTGAATTAAATAGTAGTCTAAGCAATGTTCAATAATTAAATAATAATGGAATAATGAAATAAATAATATTTCATAGTAATGGGTTTACGGATTCCTGCTTGATAATCCCTCCCAGGTTTTGGCTACTTAAATAATCTTTTCCATTAGGACTAGCCCCCTGTACTTGCGTTCTGTTATTTCTCCAACATTCATCAGAATACGTTTAGAAGGCAGAATGGTAATGCACATCCTATAACAGCCTGCATATTTAGACTGGCCCCACTGCAGCTGCCCTTTCTCCAAAATCGGGAATATACATTTTTGGCATGTTAATGAGTAGTGGTGACCAGGTCTCCCAGTCTGAGGCTGAAAAGCAGCTGCAGGATGAACAGACCATGCACCTACAGGGACAGGGGCCATGGCTGGAAGACAGGCAACTAGGAAACAATTGACTAGTTTAGGGCTATGTGATTTCAATATTTATTACAGGCTTCTCTTAAACGTTTTCATTATTTAAAGAATGTTTTTTGGAACCCCAGAAGATACAGCTGTTTTTGCCAGACAGCACAGACAAAAATGTACACATATGTGAATTCTAGTCTATAAAGTAGAGAAAAAGGCATGTGCTCTTTAATTTAGCTTTTCCATAGGAATAATCTCTCCAATTCTACTTTTTTTAAACAGTTGTCAAAATTAAGCATTACTGGACTACTGTAACTTACAGAATCTTGTATTTGCCTTTCTCTTTCTAAGAAAATGAATAAGACTTCTAAAGAACATGATGGTATTTTCAAGCTTTTTTAAAAATCAGACTTCACCCTAATTTATTTAACTATAAAAGAGGACAGAAAAAAATAACTTCCCTGATAATTTTCCTTTAAAACAGTTATCTTAGCATACACTAGATTTAAGGCAAGTATGATCTTTATTACTTTTTAAATGGAACTTCTCAGAGTTATTTGTCTTTGAAACAAATCAAGAAGAAGGCCATATGTACCACTGCAGACTATCTCAAAATACAGCTTCATAAGCCCTTATTTCAGTTGAGAGGGGATAAAGAGAACCATTTATTTTCATAATGGCTCTATTAGGGCAGACCATGCCTCTGCCTAGAAATGCCCTGTTAGCAAAGCTGTCATCCAACAATGATCTCTGGGAAGGTGAATGAATATAGCACAGACTGTTCCTGCATTCGTTTTAGAATAGTCAATAACTTCCCCCATGTCTCTACTATTTCACAAAGCATCATAATTTCTTAAGGTTTATTTTTTGTTTAGTAATAATGCCCTCTCATGGACCACAATTCGATCCACAGTGAAAACTTGCCAAAGCAGAGAATTATACACTAGAGAAATATTTACAAGATCTATTGTAATTTCTGCTGCAAGCGGTCTACAGAGTCATTTTTCAGACTACTGTGTGAATTTGAAATACGGAATTTCTTCTCCCACTGCCCCTGGTCATATTCCCAGGTCATATATGACTGTTCAAGGCACTAATAGTATAAGATCAAGGAGATGCAGTTTCAGAAGTAAATTCTTTCTGGGACACTTGGGAACAGGAAGTGTTAAGCTGGACCCCTACCATGAAAATGTGTTATTTGAGAATGCTTAAAGCTTAAGGGGTTTCCGGAGAGGATAATCTTTAAATAAGAACACAAGCCTCATTGAAGTCAGTGTGTCCTTCGAGCTAGAGACTACATTTTGCATGTCCTGGTTCACTGCCAGAAAATAAATTTAGGATGGACCTTTCATTTTTAAAATTAAAAAAACCCGCACCAAATAACCCCACCCCCTCCCCCCAACCCCACTTGGTAATAGGATTACAGAAATTTTAGATTATTGCACTATCTTAAATATAATTCTCAATTCCCATTAGAATAATTGGTCATGTGTGTTTCAAACACAAAACTTCATATGCAGATTTTATTTCACAAGACAGGAAGGAGAAAAAATTGATTTCATTTGGAAATCATCCTAGATGGAAGATACGGAAATTTTGTTTTCAAGGCACATGAGAAATACTGCCATTGTATTTTGAAATAAAAAAGAAAAATGTGAATCAAAACTAATCATAATGATTAATTTGACATTGATCAGGATGAATGCAGGAGAATATGATATGGTAAATTATGATGAGACACAGATCATTTACTTCAAAATGTCAATAGAAAAGTTTGAAGAAAAAAGTGAGACATTTCTGGGATTTATGATGAGAAATAGATGTTGTTTTACAATGTGATGGTAAGGAGCTAGTGATTTTGAAGTTGTGATGTGAAATATCCTTTTAAAATTATGTTAACAGTAAAAGTTGATAAAATTTATTTGGTGCTACCTTGGAAATGAAACTTTTACGTTTCACTAATGGACAAATACCTATACTGTGATACAGTTCAGAAATCTTGTGGCTTTTTGGTATTTTGCAGGCATAACTCCACATTTGGCAATTATTTTGGTAAGAAACTGAAGAAAAATTTTAGGTTTTAAGATAAATACACTAATTGTGCAAATAAGGTACTGAATATTGAAGCTAACTACAAAAAGGTCCTGTAGAACAGTGAATTTTAAATTAATTGCTTAATCTTAGGCCTATGATCTGGCTCTCAGAGGAGCCTGAAGAAGTTGAAGCAACACTAGCAAGAAGACTGATCAATACACTACTGCTAAGTCTCTTATGGCACTGTACTATTATGATTTGGGTGCTCTGATCTTGAAGCCTGAACTGATGTAGGAGAAATTTAAAGTCATGGCTCTGAAGGGGATTAGGTCAAACCCAACGTCACTACTCACAGACTTTTTTGGCATCTAGATATTATTCCTCACATCCTCAATTCTTCCTTCAAAACTAGAAAATAAATGTCTTGGGGTGACTTTATGATGCTGTATCCCCTATTGCCTGCTCTATGCCAGACATGAATCCTGTGCCTTTAAGTTGGGTCCGAGAGAAAAGGGAGGGAAGCCAAGTGAATTCTTCAGTGAGGTTTTTGTTCAAGGGCTCACAGACTCCCCCGCGTTCTCATCGCTGCAGAGCCAAGGAATTTCCCCAGCTCTTGGCTCCTTTTTCTCAGGAGAGAGACAGAGAGTCAAAATTTTTTGCTTTTTAGCTAGCCTGCTAGCTGAGGCAAGAAATTTTTCCTGGGACTATGGCTTTTTCTTCTTCTCCTGGAACTGCTCAGCTCCGGTCCGGAACACCATCACCGCAAGGTCCCACATCCGTGGCCCAGAGAGGCCCACGCCAAAACCAGATCTGGAGAGGGCAGAGCCACACCCACAGAAAGGACTCTGAATCTTTCCAGGTCTTCTCCAACAGCAAGAGGTTTTATTATTTAACATCATTCATTCTCTTGTGCCTTCATGCACCCTGCTTGTTTAATAAACAGTCTTTTTTTTTTTTCACTTTCCTCCAAGGAATTCCTTTTGAACCTGTGGCGGAGGTGTTGCTGAAACCTGCCTCTCATTAGAGGATATGTTCATTTAAGATGTTTCCTCCCAGTTTGTCTCAAACCGAGACATTATCATATTCACCACCCTCTCCTATCTCAAAGAGCTGACAATCAGGATTCCAGATCAGGTGTCAGTTCAGATTCTAGTTCTTAGCATAAAAAACAATTATAGCTGTTATGGGTTATAAAAATCTCTGTTTTGGAACTCTCTAAGTTCCGGAAAAAACAAAAAAGCAATCCATAAGCACTAAAAACTTCCGAATTTTTCAGAAGATAGCCTATCTGTGAGTATAATCAATATTTTGTCTCTTTGGATATGCTAGTGTTATTTACTAGATGACACCACCCATTACACTTAACTCAACGACAACACTAAAATTACCTTCCTCCCTTTCGTTCTTTGCTGCACATTTTCCTGGATGAAACAACCATCTACTTATTCTTGTTACTAACACACTTGGTACAAAATACAAAAGAGGAATAAATGCATGGATGTAATTACCAGCTCCTGATTAAGCACTGACAAGAGTAATCCTGGCATGTACTTGAGTTTGTCACTTTCAGGTGACATTAGGTAAAAAACTTCAAATTGCTCTTTTAGGGATAAAAGGAAACAAAGCCTTTTTTGTGCATCTGGCCTAAAGACAGACACTGGAGCTAACACCGTGGCAGACTGTAAGTGGGCATAAGATATTCTTTCACCAGACAAAGTGACATTAATATTGTGCCTTGCCATGAGTTATCATGGCCACAAGCCATTAGCTCCAATTAAAATAATGATTTTCTCTTTCAGGATGCAATGCCAGACTTTGTATCAGGTCAGTGATTAATGTGTATTCCTTTTGTGCCTTTAATGGTGAAATATAAACAGGGTAGGCTAATCATCCATCTTCTTTATAACTGACAGTTTTAAGTAGGACAAGCACACACTGGATGCAGACGTTCACCCAGGTATAGTGACTGTTTAGTGAACACAATCATTTGCCTCAAATTCAACCTGGGGCTTAAAGAAGTTCCAAGACGTGCCACTTCCTGGTGTTGATTATCTGCCAAGTATTGTGGTTTTTTCTTTTTAATAGGATACTTTTTTCTGTCTCTATGATTTTCTAAGTAGAAATCCTCTTTTTTTTTTTTTTTCATTTTATTTCATTGGAGAGATCATCAGTGGATTTTACAACAATTTATTCGAAACAATTAATCTAGAAGAACTGAAACACAGTGTCATGTTATCACAGTTCTAACTGGTATGTTGACTGTGCCATGGTGTTAACTGCATACTTATTTTTGTCCAAGGCATACACAGGATAATAAGATTTACACAGCTCTAACAAAAGAGGGTTAAACAAACTGCTTAATATTTGCTGTGGGCTACAAGCACAGAAACAATTATTAAATATTAGTATTAGTTTGAAAGTGACAGAAACAGTATGTTTATAAATGCCACCACACACAGAGATGATTCATCATAACTAGAAGTCATACAGCTCACAGTGCAGGCTTCAAATAATCTCTTGTACCTACACATTTGAATGTCATGCAAAATAAATTTATGAGGCTAGATTTTTCTAGGGTATTATGCTCTTGAAGAATTTCAGCCTTATGTGTGGAATTTTCTTGCTGTTTATGCCTGCAGTTTGCTGCCAAAACCCCCAGTGTCTAGTGGCCCAGGAAGCTGCTTAGCATTTGCATAATAGTATTGTTTGCTTTGTTTTGTACATACACATATTGCCTATCCATGCCCTGGAGGTCTTATAAGTCTAAGGAAAGTGAGGGCAAATAAATAAGTTCAACTTGTTGGTTTTGGAGACAGTAATAAAGCTACAGTATTAGGCAGTCCATCATTTGAACTGATCAGCCATCCATGTCCCCTGAGAAGAAGGCGCTCTTGGAAGCTGTCACTTCTCAAGTGGTGTTTGTCCACTTGCTCAGATACACTGCATGCTTTGGATTAGGCATGGTTTTGGGATAGATCTTACCAGCTTGAAACTTGCTTTTCCACTTTAAAGACTGGTCACCTAAACTGGAAAGCCAACATCATAGCAGACTTGTTTTACAGGGTGTAACATCCTCTTATGCCCCTCCTTGTCACTGAATTGTGACTTATCCAGATGCACTTCTACTTTTATCTGACCCTGCTTTCCTCCTTGTAGCAATGTAAGACTCCTAATTAAGCAGTGGCATTTTCTTAAGTGGCTAGAGAAAAAGTGTCCAAATTCACCATGTAATAGTGCTGACAATATTCAGTTAAGAACCACTTGTAGATGAGATATCTAGAAATAATTACAAGACACTGCTCTTAATAAAAGACAGGTGTATTTTTACCCCATCTAGCAACAGGTACAAGCACCTATTTCACTTGTAGTTCTAGGAGCAGACATTTCACCCACATTATCCAAGGATTCCACATTATCCAAAGATTATAATTACATAGGAAAAGGTGGTGGATACCAGATCAGTTATGCCAGGAATCAAGATCTTTAACTGCTAGAGCAGATCAAAATTTTTAAACCTTTTCAGATGGAAAAAGCTGTTTTTTTGGGGGGGAGTGGTTAAAGCTTTATCAAAATTCAGCTAGTAGGGTGAATTTCTTAGGGAAGGGATTCCTCCCCTCTTAAGAAACCAAGAAAGGAATCCAACATAGTAGGTATTTATTCCACCTAATTATTCTCTTGGCATGTTAAAAGAGGCGAAGGAAAAGGCAGAGCATTATCGAAGTCCTTGAGACAGACTACTGGAGAGACAAAATTTACTTAAAACTATTCCACAGTAGCTCCCAAAGAGGCTTTTACCACCTCTCTTACTTAAGTCACTACTACTTGTTATCAGAGAAACAAGAGACAGCTGATCAATACGTAGTATGCAGAGGAACTCCTGAGTTTTTCATGTAATGAGGAAAGTTCTCATCTGCTAAGGCCATTACAGTAACATGCAATGTGTTCAGGATGCGTATCAGGTTGTAGTTTTAAAACTGATGAGTTTGTTTATGAAATACTAAATTTCTTGCAGTCTTTCAAAGAAAGGAATGGGAAGAAGGGAAACTAAATACTAAATACAATGAGTTACTTGATTTGTGCCATAACAAGCAATAAAACCAGAGACTTCTGTTCATGTTTACATCACTACTCCCAGTACCCATCATGTCTTCATGGATATTAGGGTATGCTTGAGCGTTTGAGAGCAAACTTGCTGCACAATGAGTACTAATATTACCTGGAACTCATGCAGCTCCCATGCAGCCTGGAAACAAGATTTCTATATATATACCACTGGTGTTTTTAAACCTGCAGTCCTTAAAAGAGAGTGTTTGTTCCACTTAGAAATGTGTGACTACCAGAAAAGCTAGCAGTTTTATCTACCAGACTCCCAGCTACACTGGTTTTGTCAGTTGATAGTATTGATAGATAGTTGAAAGTATTGTTGTCTGTCAGAATTGACTATAAATCTGAACAGGGAAGAGTCTTTGTTTTTTGAGATTTCCTCCCCTCCTCTCTCCCACTTCAAAATGACAAAAAAAAATTGGGTTCTGTCCAAGCCTACAATAAGAAAAAAATGCAGTTCTGCTCTCAATGTTTTCTAGGTCAGAGTATTTTCTTTAGTCTACTTCCAGGATTATTTCATGTTCTGGGTTTGCTTTCCATTTTTCCAACAGATCTTTCTTTTCCTGAGACAGGTTGTTTGCAGCCTTAGTCACTTTGGCACTTGAAGTCTCCACCAGACCACATCTCTAGATACCTGAGAAGTAGTTTGTTTTTATTCCACTTCTCCTACAATGATTTGTGCATCTTTTTTACAACTCAGAAACTGGTTTGAAACCAGTCCTTAGCTCCAACTGATCTTTATCTATACAAGATGATGCTTCAGAAGAAACTGCTACATCTTCTCTGCAAAATTGGATGTTATTTCATTCAATGTCAGTGGTAAACACAGAAGTGATCACTCAGGCAAATTCTCTCTTCAGAATCCAGGAGTTGCTATGAAGAAAGCACCTTTGTGAATTGCATACAAGATTCTTAACTGAAGAGTTTATTATTCAGGTATTCAAGTTTGGCATGATACCATCACCAGTGACTTGAAATTCTCTCCTCACATGTTGTTGATACCATAATGGCATGGGGATGGCAGGGGGCCAGGGGAGGGACCAGTAGGAAAGGAGCTGCCTATTCCTCCTGAGTAGACCATAGTTTGGTCCTTCCAGCAATCCCTGTGGCTCTCCAGAATGCTCACAGTCCACCAGCTGACAAATACCAAAAGGCTGAAGTGAAGAACAGACTCTCTGTTCAGCTCCAGGTTAGCATAGCTTAGAGAGGGTTTGTAAACAGGCAGGATCAAACACAGCAAGGACTGTGCTCACTGCAGCCTGCTGGAACAGTGGCTGCAGTCTTGCCTGAGCTGAGGAGATTTCCTCCCCTCCTCTACTCCTTCCTCACAGATCTCCTTTGTGGAGGGCCTGGGCAAGTAAGCTACCAATGTCACAGTTATTTGCTTAATAAGGAGGCAATTTTCTCAAGTTAACTATGTTTCCAGAAGATCCCCAGTCTGCATCTAGAACGACCATATCCACTCCCAATGGGATCATACAGTTGGCTTTAGTGGTATTAAGTTGCTTCCTTGTAGGTCTGAAATTGGCTGAAGGACCAAGCCTTTCGTCTTGAGCGGCAGCAGTGTCTCTCTCCCGGCGGCTCTGGCGCGGCTGTCAGACAAAACAAGGCCAATACACAATTTGGGATAAAAGGCACGGTAACACAGTCACCCCATGACACATGTGAAAGAAATTATTTTTATTCTGAAAAGCAGTGAGAGACACTATAAAACCTCTATGTTTATGCTTTAAAAGTCTCATTGTTTTTAGAAGAAATGGGAAGCTAAGGAAATTAAAAGCAAAAAATAAACCCAACCAGCATTTGAGTACTCTTTAGAGTTTTCTGATGTTAAAATGATTGTCAAAGCCACCAGTATCAAGATAATTTGCTACTGCGCATATGCCTATTCTACATGGAAACCGTCATAAACATATCATATATAACTAATGAAGACTTTCTTGAATGAGCTCCTGTATGGTAATGAAGAATGCTTCTATTTAAAGCATGGCAACCAGTCATCTCTGTGGTCACATTACCAAAAGAAAAAAAAAAAAAATTACTAGACAAATAGTGAAGTGGTTGTAACAAGTGTGAGCTTGGAACATTTGCTTTTAAAGATTGCCTCCTTATATTTAAGAAAAGGTATTATAAATTATATTGTTCATTATGTGGGACCTACATGCCTAAAAATTCCTCATAAATGCTAAAATAAATATAATAATATTGAAGTTTTTTTCTGAATATCAAAGCTATATGTTAACAGTAGGCTACTTATGCTGAAGTACATTGTGTAGTAGTTTTAGCATTGTCCTCTCTATATATCTGTTGCAGATGAGAGTAATAGAATTAGAGAATCTTAAATGCTACGGATAAATGAAAACACTTGGTATTTGTGGCAGCTTTCTTGCTAGGCTCAAGTGAGTCTTTTAAGATTGGGTTGAAGTCACTGTCTTTAATTTGCAATAGGGGGAAGAAAGTTATAGTCCTCTGTTTCCTGGTGGGATCTCGGCAGATACATTGATCACAGTCAAAATGATGCTACCAAAAGGTTTTTTGGAGTCCTCCTAATCCCCCCACTTCCCTGTGGTACCAGCCTGTTTTACTCTTCAGTCTTAGACAAGCAGTCATCATCTACTGCTAACATTCAAAATTGTGCCAGGTGGGTCAGTTGGCTCAAAATGCAGAGCCTAAGAGGTTTCACTTCTTTCCCACTGTGGGATGTGCCTTGTGCTGGAGCTTGTGCTTCCTGTAGCAGTGCAGATGTTTCAGGCTTATGCTACAGGAAGGCCAAGATCAAGCCAAGGCCAGCTAGCGTGAGTTTCCAAGGGAGCTTTTTCTCATATGTGATCCTGCTCTCTATGTTGGTACATAGACAACAGCTTAGCAAGTCCCCAGACACAGAATGTGGTACTGGCACATATAAACCATATTACCTCTTTATGTAAAATACTTTTCATATGGATTTGAAAGGACAGCCTAAGCCTCTAATAAAATCACTGCTTAAAACAAATATGTATCTTTTTTAAAAGTATCATCTGTTTATGCAACAGCGTCCCTATTACAATCATTAGTCTTTACAGGGCCAAACTTTATTTACAATGTGAAGGCTCGTGGAGTGGTCCATCTGGCTCCTGGCTGGGAAGAGAACCTTTCATGCCAAAATGCACCTCTGAGAGAAAGCACACAGGATGTGTAATGGGGCTTAAGCTAGAAATGTCAAAACATTTTGCATACCCTCATATTTGCAGCATCAATCATGACAAAATCTGGATCTCTCTCAGTTTTAAATATTTTAAATTTCATCATGTAACTGTTCACGACTTCTGTCGTATTGTTTGCTTGTAAGCAAGAAATTTCACAACATCAAGTCACCTCAGGCCTCTGCACACAAGCCTATTGATTTCTGAATGAAGAGACATTTTGAAGAAAAACACCAAAACCTCTGAAATTGGAATTGAAAGCTCTGTAATGTTTTGGATGTCAGCACTTTTCAGGGTGTTTTCACCAGACATGCTGATGTAATGGAATATATAAGTAACTGGAGAGATGGTATTTTCTTGGTCTACCAGGCCAAACATCACTGGTGAAATCTCTCACGCATCTACAGTCCTGAAAGCCACAAAGCAGCTCTATTGCACGTGAGGATATGAACCTTGTCTGGGTAATTAATATGAATTTGGGCTTGAAGGTTTGTTCATCACCTGTAAGTGTTCCCCATCCTAACTTGTGGCATGACACAAAGAATGAGCAAAGAAAAGTGTGTCTATGAACAGTGGAACCTCCAGACCTTGCCTGTTAAATTAATATTGAAAGCAAAAGCTTGTGCTATGTATCTGACCCAAAGCAATGTTAGCAGAGCAGCAAAGAAAATTAATAGTTTGAATGAGCAAAAAGTCCCAGAGCTCTCAGCATTTATAGAAAGTAAAGGAGGGGGGAACCCTGAAGACATCCAAAGTGTAAGAATTTCTAGATTATACCTAATAACAACTCAGCCAGCATGGCTGATGTTAATGATCAGTGTATGAAGGGCCCAAAGGTTGCCACATTTGAACTGTGCTTCCTTCTTTCAGAAGTGACAAGCAGGAAATATTCCATTACAGCTCCAGCCAGATCTGTAATGACTTCTATGCCTTTTTCCCTGCTGTAGGTAAAGGCTTACCCATGCAATTTCCTTCTTTTGTCTTCACAGAGTTGAGGATAAATTATTTCAACCTCTTTGCAGGGGGCATTTGAAACTAAAATTATTTTTAGGGAGAAAAAAATTCTTTCATGTAAGATGCGGGAGTTGTTGTTCCTCAGGCAGCTGAGAGAAAATGAAAGGCACTTCAAGTCTTTTTAAAAGCTGGGTTCTGATGTTTAGCTTGAGATCAAAGAGGAAATGGGAAAAGGAGGGGAAGCCGAGTTTCTAGTAAGCTATCGGTATATACAGCCTTGTATATACATCCTTTGAAGGACTTGCCATTACATTTCTGATCTTTGAACTCTTTTTCTTATTTTATGAAGGTGAATCAAATTTCTTTTCAGTTATCTTATTGTGAAACTAATGACTATGCTTTAGATGACTTGAGAAGATTGTACTAACCTCAAAAAAGAACACAGTATCTGGAACTTGGTTTCACAGTCACACTTTTGTTTGTGGGAAAAATGCCAATGTAGTTTTAAAAGATTAACATCTGAAAATATACTTTACCAGGTTTTTGAAAGCACAGTTCAGGATTTTGATGTCATACCATAATACTTTAAGCTCACTGCTGTTACTTTAGTATATTTATTTCATTTGCAGTAAACCTATTTATTTTCTTTTCAAACTGTTTTATTTTTTGAGAGCAGAGCATTTGAATTTTAAAATTCGTTTCTTTGCTGCCTTTACAAATACTTGCAAAGCCACTGCTGACTTGTGTGAAGAATAATAATCAAGATAAATGAGCTACTAATAGCATTTGCAACTAATGCAGATGCCAGCCAAGTGTCCCTAGCAGAATGACAAAACCCTCTTGTTGTTTTTGAGCTAATGCTAGGTATACCACTTACTTTCTGACACTTTGAGGGAAAGCATAGCTAATGGTGTGTAGCTGAGGGGCCGTACTGTCTATTTATCAGCGTATGTAGCTGAGAGATTGGTGGTGGAGCTCAGAAACAAGCTGTATTGATCTCACCTACACTACACTCTTATTGTTTCCTACACTTATCCAACCTGATGTTATTCACCGGCCAGGAATCAATTAGGGTTTATGGCTTCTGCAGTGGAAAGTATATAATATAAAATATATCATTTCTAATATTGTGTGGGATGCAAATATTTGGGGTTTTGACAGGAAACGGAACTAACAAAAATAAGAAGCAATTTCTTTTAATATTTTCATATGGTAGTAACAGCCCCTTAATACAAATTTTTCTTTTGTAGCTCTTTAAGACCTTTATTGAGATGGGGAAGGAATGTAATTCCCATTATTTACAGCTTGTGAAATTGATGCAAGAGAGGGAAGAGCTGCCTTGCTCCAGGGAAGAGGTGGGTGAAGTAAGAAGAGTGGAAGCACACTTGTGAGAGTGGTTTGAGTGCTTATAAATATTGATGCACTAGTGTCTTACACTGTGATGATTTCTGAGCTTCACAAACTCATAAGCTTCTTGTTATGTTACTACATGGTTTTGTCAATAGAGAATTATAGCTTTTAATACAAAATCCCGGTACATTTGCAAACATATGGTAGAACCTCTGGAGAGGTACTGATTTGGATCAAATGAGTGATAGAGACAGAGATGATAACATGAGGGATTGTTTTTTACTCAGTTTGTTGACAGTCATTTGTTTCTTTCTGGGACAAAGACTGAGTGATTATTTACTTACAACCTTC
Organism: Platysteira castanea; assembly: GCA_013397175.1. Taxonomy (NCBI): domain Eukaryota; kingdom Metazoa; phylum Chordata; class Aves; order Passeriformes; genus Platysteira; species Platysteira castanea. The sequence goes on from VYXC01007735.1 coordinate 73,079, forward strand.
CCTGTTTGTTGTGTGTCTGTGTCACAGGTCACAGGAATGGCATAAGAGTAAAATGTTCAACCCACTGACAAAGCAACTGTTCCAAGTAGATTCTGTTGTCACTGTGTATTGGTTTGGCAGGGCCTGGTTTTGGGTAGCAGGGAGGCCGCAAAGACGGCTCCTGTGAGAAGCTGCTGGGAGCCTCCCACCATGTCCAGCAGAGCCAGTGGCTGATGGCTCTGAAAGATCGAGATGCTGCTGGCCAGAACTGGGCCAAGGAGAGAGGCTGGTAACGCCTCTGTGATGACATGTTTAAGAAGAAAATCAAAACAAAGTCACAAGATTTTGGATTCTAGTCAGAGAAGAGGAG
>VYXC01007735.1:73601-128419 GCA_013397175.1 Platysteira castanea
TTTTAAGGGCTCATTTTACTTCTCATTACCCTACTCTGATTCTGCTAGTAATAAATTCACTTTGTAGCTTAAGTTGAGCCTGTTTTGCCCTTGAAGTGCTTCTCCTGGTCCTTATCTCACTCATGAAGCCTTTGTTAACTTTTTCTCCCTTTTCCCTCCTCTGCCCAGTAGGGGAGGGTGAGTGAGTGGCTCTCGTGGGTGCCTGGTGCTGGGCAGGTGTCAAACCACCACACGCTGTCACTCAGGAAGTGTACCTCAATGAAGGTAGGTGCAAGGCTGCAACAGAAAGCAGAAAAAGTGGCTCTAAGCTCAAAAAGCAAACTGCTTAGTAAAAACAGAGAACATCACGTAAGCGCCTTGGAAATCCAGATCCACCATCCAACTGATGCAGATTTCTGTGGTAATTCCCTATGTGCACTTGGCATGCATTGTGGGAAATGAAGTAGGGGAGTTTCCAAACTCCACTGATCTTTGGAACAGCACACACCCAGCTCTCTCCATGCCTCTATAACCCTTGTTTGCCAGGATTATGCTTCCCTGGGGATGGAACCTGGCAACTGAAACCCTGTGGGAACACCCCTGGAATTTCTGTATATATGGAGGATTTGATGGGAACACCTTGGCTTCCTATGTTTCAAAGGTTTCAGAGCGGTCTGTGGTAGCTATGGCAACAATAATCACCTTAACACAGAAGAAAGCACACAGTTCAAAGGCACAGCCCCTGGAAATTGAACCCATTATCATAGAGGTACCTGCTGACACTGCAGATGCTCACAGGAAGAGGATAGAAGTCAGTACTGATACAGGTGGATGAACTGTGGGAAAAGGACAATTGCACCTTCATCTTGCCCATCCTCACAAAGTTCCTGCCTATTATTGCAATAGTCTGGGGTCTGGTATACCTAGCAGGCTGGCACATATCTGACAAAGAAAACAAAGCCTAAAATCTATCCATTTTCCTACAATCTCACTTCTGCTGAGCAGTGTGTCCCAGTGGTCCAGAACTGTCAGATGAGACCATGGCCATGGCAGATCTGGCAGATCTGATGTGAGCCTTGGCTGACTGAGAGGCTGGAGAGGTGATGCCTTCAGTCCCTACCAGCTCAGAATAATGAAGGCAGTAAATCCCTAGATTTGTTTACTTCCTCCCCTTGCTCCCCTGTGATGCTCCCAGGCTGCCAGGGCTCCTTTGGTCCTTGCACCAGCAGGAGACCATGCAAACTCATGATTCCAACAAGAGGCAAAATAACCTTGCTGGGCAGAGCCCACCCTGCACAGGCACCTCAGGCAATGGCAATCACAGGCTTTGCAATCTGCTTGAGGGTTGTTTTTTTCCCACCTGTTTTTTGTCTTTTACCTTTCACACTAGTTTTGCTGATGTGAATAGTCTCCAGGTGAACACACTGAATGCTCTCTGTCATGGCTGGATCTTTCCCTAACCCTTTGCCCCAAACCTACTCAGATTAAGTGTGGTTTCCCAATTTATCACTGTTATAAATTGTTGTAAGCTTTGATGACATTGATCTTTGTCTTCTCCATCCTTCTATCTGCTCTGCACTGAGATTATTTTGTTTATAGCATTCGAAACAAGTACCAGTGGATATAAAGCAGTTGGCAAGCAGACAGAATACACCATTTTAAATATTTTATTTCACTTAGTTAATGTATATTTTTCCTCCTGGCCTCATTTGACAAAGATGGCATACAGTACATATGAGAAACATTAAAATGTAAAATATCCCCCAAACGGCTGCTGGTGAATGGTAGTGTCTATTTCCAAACATGAACATGTCTAGTTGCAGATAGGCAATACCACCAACTAATTAGGTACCTTAGGTAATCTCTCTTTGAATTACAAATTCAAGCAGAAAAAAGAGATGAGGTTATCCTATAAGTGAGAACATGCATTGTTAGAACAGCAGTGGCCCAAAAAGTCATTTCTGGGCACTAATTCTTCTCTTAAGAAGCACAGCAAATACTGCATTTTACTTGGTGTCACTGCCATACAATTTTTAATTTCAGCAATTTTGGTTTCTGTCCTTCTGTTTTCCACCTTATACTTCTTTTGGAGTTGGGCCCTCAATATTCAAGGAATGTGGATGTTGACATGTTTAGGTCAAGTCTTTTCACAATAGCATCCCCTTAAAATGACTTTTGGGAATGGACAAGCTAATTCCCACTTTGCTCTGATTATTTCAGTCCAGTGGGATGCCCTCCACATAATGTATGCTTCTTTGAATAGATAACAAAAAAGCTGAGCTACAAACTGCAACTTAAAGAGAGGTCATAAAAGAGCTTTTGTGAAATACCTAAAATGTTCTCTCCACAATATATTTTATATTACTTTGTAATTTCCCACTTGCTGCTTACACTAATGGAGAGCTACATCCTTGTGAAAGTAACTCACAAACTTTCCTTTACCATCTTTAGATGTCACTGAAAGGGTTGAAGGTTAATTTGGGTATTTTTCTTGGCTTGTTCTATTGCTTACCTGCCTCCAGTCCCTTTTCTGCCAAGGCTTATTAAGCTCACAACTGGATTTATCCATATAATCATATCTACTCTCAGGAAAATGGAGTGGGTTTGAGGCCAGTACTCAATTTTGTTCAGAGGTTTGTGAGGTTTTTTAATTTTTTAAAGAAGACACACAACATCAAAGAGCAAAGAAAGCAAACCCGCAGTCTCTTATATTTCATTTTTCAAGAAAACAGTGCAGTTCAGATGGTATTTAGGTTTTCCTCCCTCTCATATTGAAGGTATCAGCTTTGGTTTTAATTGCTGATTTCTCTGTGGTACCTGTAACATATCAAATTAAGGCTTTGAAGGAAGGAGTCTAATGTCATCTTTGCAACTCATATACTGAACTGATCAAAAGCTGTTCAGACTTTTCACTTAAACTGATTTAGGCTCATTTAAAAGATGTGTGCAAAACCGGGTGGAATTTAGCTGTCAGGGCAGACGACTTCATAGAATGGTCAAAAATATTTTGTAATATCTGTCGGTGGCACAAATTTTACATGACTGTAGACATTCATGTGGATAAAAAGCAAATCCCATCCTGTGATCATGTCCTCCACTTATTTCTTCCCACTATTTCTGTTTTCTGGACTAGGTTTTCTTTCTGTGCTTTAGCACATCCTTATCGGAAGAACTGTTGGACGTGAGCTGTGCTTTGTTGCCCTGTCGCATCTTCAAAAATAGATATCTGAATCTTCTGCTAAGAAAAAAGACAAATAAAAATAAATACAAATACAAACAGAATCAAATCAAATCTCCCAGCTTCAGGACATGAAAAGAAATGCACTAAATATTTTTTCCATGCGACTGTATTGTGGAAGCTGGGTATTTTGCTTCTTCTACCTGTATGTTAAAATAAAAGAATAAGGAAAATCTGTTTTACGAAGGGCTGAATGCTGTGATCACAGTGCAGAGTAGCATGACTTTGGAGGCCACAGCAGAAGACCAGAACACGTTTGCTGCTGTGCCATTGTCTTGGCAGCTTGGGGTGGGAGTCCTGCCTCTGCCCAGCTGCTGCACAGGGAAGCTGGGTGCCAGAGAATGGGGCTAGATCCCATACAAAGGGATAGAACAGGAGTAGGTGACTAAGTTTAGAAGTGAATTTAGTCCAAATTTTAGCTTTGATCCACAAATCTACCCAGTACACTTCACGTTTCCGCAGCACAAAGCAGTGCTGAATCCAGGACTGTGGAAGTAACAGCAGCAGCCTGAGCACTGAACTACCCTTCCTATAGATACAGAAAGCACATTCCTTGCCTCTCCTCCCCTCTCTCCCTCCCTTTCAGCTTACAATAAGTGGGAAAATGCAGTTCCTTTTCATTTAAGGTTAGAGTAATTATTGGTGAGTCTTCAAAGATGGAGAACTCCATTAAATTATTTTTTTATTCTTTCTCAGAAAATTTTTGGTCTGTTCTACCTTATTAAAACTCTGAGGCCAGATTTTAGCAGGGGAAAAGTGATGTAACTCTGTGGAAATCAATTACGGCTGTGGGGATTTAAACAACAGAGAATTTATCCCTCTATCACTCGCATCTTATGTACCAATATGCCTTCTTCAGATGTGATTATGTATGTATTTGCTAAGAATCACAGCTTACAGAAAATGTGAAGTGGTAAAAAGCACTGCCACATAGAAAAAATAGAAGAAAAAGCAGAAGGGGAAAGAATTGCCCCAGCAATATTTCCTCAGTGTTGCAGTTTGCCAGCTTAATGATACATAATCTTAGCTTCTTTAAAAACAAATCATGGTAATGGGGCCTCAATTTGTGTTTCTTTTTTTTCTTTTTTTTTTTTTTAATAGAATGTTTAAATATTTATTGCAAATAAGGGCACTTATATTTATATTTATTTATGTATCACACACTGTAGTAGCCCCTCACTAACAAATAGTTTCCTGCATATTTGTTGCTGTATAGTTGCCACTGCCACCATTCACTAGCTGAGAGGCATCATGAACATCAGACTTTAACATCATTACATTTTCTGCCTCTTGGATGGGATTTGTGTTCTGTTTCCAGAGTCTATTACTGGATGAGTCTCTCTGGCTTGAAAGGAAAAAAAGAAAAAAGAAAAAAGAAAAAGGTATAAGCGATGTTTTTATTAAACCTTCCTCTTAGCTTTACACAACATCTTTTTTTTTTTTTCATCTTTTGTAGACTCCATGTTTTTTTAATGATTGCTTCATTGCTTGTAGAAAGTTGAGAGGATAAGAGAAGGAGAGAGAAAGCACTCAGAATAATTCAATTTTCTACTTTGTGAAAAGAAAAATCTGTCTCTGGGCTACAGCTAAAAAATAATAAAAAATGATTTTTCTTTTTGTAACTTCTAATACATTTTATTTAAAGAAAAATTCCTTTTTTTTTTTTTTTTTTTTTTTTTTTTTTTTTTGGAAAATGAAGTAATATGCTTTGCAAAATCTCAGAAGCAGGTGATCTACATACTTGAATTTGTAAGGAAACAAAAGAATTTTACAATGAAACAGACACTGAAGCTTTGGGCAGGGAGAAACCTAGTGAGCTTCAACAAGGGCAAGTGCAGGGACTGTGCCTGGGGAGGAATAACCCCAAGCACCAGCAGAGGTTGGGGGCTGACCTCCTAGAGAGCAGCTCTGCTTTTTGGGGGATGACCAGTTGACCATGAGCTGGCAGTGTGACCTTGTGGCCAGGAGGCTGAGAGAGGTGTGAGAGACTGAAATGTTAAAGGCTAATGGCTCACAGAAATGGCCATTTACAAAAGCAGTGGGTGCTTTCTTGAGGTCACGTTCGCACCCCCAAATCAAAGGGGAAAAGGAGATGCTTCGGATATGTGGTTATGAAACCTCTGACCTGTAAATATCTCTCTGTGTTAATGTTTGCTCAGGTTGAACACACTTTTTGCTTAGAGTGAGTCACAAACTGAGTACTAACAAACATTAGTGGTATTTGACCGGGGTGTTGAACTGAGTCTGTGCCTGACTTTGGTATATTTATCCACTATTTATGGTTACAGGGAAAACCCTTCTCAACTCATGTGGTTTAAATCAAATCAGGTTTGAAGCAGTTAGTTCATTTATTGACAGAATGTGATTAACTGGAGAACAGATAAATCGGAATATTAGTCACTTTTAAAATGTTGATAGGTACTTAAAATTTCTACACCCTTCTTTTACTAATCCATGAAAATTTTCATACCACAAAGACAGATACACACATTCCAGTCGTACCTCTACCCACCCTGCTCCTGGAAAAGTTCACATGGTTCTGATAAAGTGCTCATAAACATTACAGCATTCCACGTTTTGAAGAGCTGTAGCAGAGACAGTGTTCAAGACCAGTTCTGCTTTATGGCTCTTGCTGATGAATGAAAACTCCCTGTCTCCTAACAGCTCTATTTTAGAGAAGGTAAATAATGATTATTGACACTTAAAATTACTAACAATTGACTGCTGAAGATAATGAAGCAAGTCTAATGTTAATGCTAATCATGGGTACAAGTCAGGTGTGTTTTAATAGTAGTACTTAAGGACTGCTGCATTTAATTTCCATTAGTTTTAATAGGAGTTATCCACATGAATCCGTGCATAACCATAAGTGAAGTATACCTTGTATATAAGAAATTCGAGCCATTCTATTTAGAGCAAAGAAGAATGGTTTAGTCAGAAATGGCTGTTTTGTTACCGGATGGCAATTCTCCTTGGGAGGTTCTTTTCCACATGCAGACTCCCCACTTTTTAAAATATCTACTGTTTGCTGCTATTTGCAAAGAGCATCAGAAGATTTTTAGGCAGTTTGGTTTACGTAAGTCAGGCTTCTCAGTCAGGAAACAACTTTTTTGGTACTGAACTGCAACTGACAAATCTATCTGGTACCTTAAATACAAGGGGAATTCCTGCAGCAGTGTACGCTTTATCCTATTGGGTTGCTACTTGCAGGAAATCAAGGTTTGTTTCATGAACTAGAAATAAGTTAAAAAATTTTAAGAGATCATTAAATATTTTGAGGGTCTAAGATAGAGTCATATTCTTTCAAAAAATACCATTTTATCCTTTTATTCATTTTGATTTACCCAAAGAAGTGAAGGCTTATTTAAAATTCTGATTTCCACAGCAGATGTAAAAAAAAAAAATCTTACAGGTGGAGGAATACAGAAAAGGTTTTAGGATGGAAAATTACAAGTGTACTGCAGCCTTAAGATACTCCTCTTGTTTGCTGCTCAAGTTGTTTAACAGAATTAATGAAGGCATCAAATGAGAGAAACCAAACTCCAAGTTTATTGTCTGAATTGGTGGGGATTACCCACTGCTTCTTGTTCAATTGAGTAGTCTCCCTTTACCTAAGGCTAATAATATTCCTCTAAAAGCTCTAGTGTCATTGAGAAGAGAAAAATTCCCCCAGGAGAGCAATTCAGAGAGGTTAAATTTGGCTCTGGCTCTGGTTTGCCATTCTGAGGGCATCTCTCTCTTCTCTGCTGACTGCAGATGGAGTCCATGGAAAGACATTGGCCACCTTAGGCAAAAATTAGTTTGTAGAAATACCCTCCTCTGTGTCTTGGTGGCCCCCTAAAGGCCTGCACACCACCATCCAAGGGAACTGTTCTTTTTAACTACTTTTGCCTCAGGGCTTCAGATTTCCTATTACCATTAAGGATTTTCCATGTTTGTTCGTGTTGGTTTTGCCATTGAAAATGTTTCAATGTGTTTTTTTTGGTAAATTCAGTTTGCTGTAAGATGGAGAGTGGTTCTCATTAAAAGTAGAGTTCCTTTACTCTAACAGTTATATGATTTTTGTTTATTCTAATGGTTTGGATAGATATTAGTACATTGTTTCTCTTCAGTCTTAGTGATTTAGTTCCAGGTTTGCTAGGAAACAATCTTGGGTTTGAGCATAGGAAAATGTGATTCAGATCATAGCTAGCACTGTTGTCTACATGACTTTCAGTAAATGACCTTTGGGAAGTATATACTAAACAAATGTATTAATGTGACAGGACCTGTTTCATTGAGTTTGTGTTCTGAAAGACAAGGTGAAATAGGAAATTCAGCAAGCAGGTAGGACGAAGTAAATTATTTGAAGCGAGCCCCAGATGATATAATAGCTCAAATCCACAAAAATCAATAGCAATGCATGAGGCCTTTGAGACACCAAATTCTCACTGAAAACTTCATAAATTCTGTTTCTTTAAGAGCTTCTATTCTGAGTACACTTTCAACCATATCACTGAAAACCTTCCTGTTACACAACAAGGAGTGATCTTCTCATTTTGATGGGCCCTGCCTATTTATCTTTATTAGTTGTACTGAGTGAGATAGCCCTGTTTGATAGTATTGACCACGATCAGAAAAACTTTTAAATTATGATAAAGGCAATTTTTTCTTCTTTCTGATATTTACATTTAAAACCAAAGAAATATTACAGTTACTTTCCATAGAGATTTTTTTAGCTTTGTATTTTATCCTACATATGAGACATATTTCTGAAGTGAAATGCAGGCTTCTTATTTCCATATTATAGTTTTTATTAATTCCCTTCACTGTGATAGTCTTTCTTAACACCATTTTTTGTGTTCTTATAAGCAGCTTATGTAGTTCCACGTTCAAAATCGTACTGATGTTTGATCAGATTTTTTGTCAAGGAGCAAGAGGTCTCAGGACTGTAAGTCTTTAGGAAGGGTTCATGTCTTTAATATGCTTCAGATGATTAATATTAATGGTTCTGGTGCAGTGGAGACTGTGTGGAGGTGGCTCTCAGTCTGTGCAGGAAGGAGATGGGAACATGGCTCTGGCTTGTTGTTTCCAGTCACTGTGCCAAACTTCCAGTCAGCCAGAAAGGAGAGAAGAATATCTTCTCTTTAGTTCCTCAGCACTGCCTTTTTATTACTTGTAATGAAAGCTAAATAAAGATAATGACTGTGTACAATCAAAGTCAGTTTTCATAATATATGTTTAGACTCCTGAAAAATATTATCCGTTCTTGGTAGATCCTCACTTGTTTTCAAAGGTATCGGTCGTTACAGACCCTTATTATGTATTTAGGGTAACTAAATCTAGAGCCTGCATTTGTATACATTGCCTTAATTACTTTCACAAAGTGCAAATGAAGTGGGAGTGCTTGTGTTTGTGTATTGTCCATTTAGTAAGTAGGTCATGCCAGTGGCATGCAATTCTGCTTATCAACTCTGCGATAGTGCAGTGGCTCCCTGCTGCTGTGTTAATACTCAAGCAAAGTCAAGGGAGCTTATTTTCAAAGACAGAGACAGACACTAATCCCACAGTGACACCGTTTCATTACATTGTCAAGATGCCTGTGCCTTCTTTATGTGACATGCGTGGATGGGGACAACTGGGTGTCCAGCACGGCCCTGCTCAGAGCCTACTGAATGTGAGCTGGGTGTGGCCTTGAAGCTGTAGCTGGTAGCACATTGCTCAGAGCTCTGGCCTAGGAAATAGCCTCTTCTGAGGTTACTCTGTCACATTAACCAGTGTCCCACACCACGCTAGTCCACCTCTGAGGCTTCCAGGCTGAGTTGGACCCTCTCCAGCCAGCTACAAGCATGAGCAGCTCAGGCACACATCTTGACTCCTCTCTGTAGACACACCTTGAGTAACTGAATGACCACTGGAGGACTGCAGGCACAAATATTTGCAAATATTTGACAACTTTTTCCTTTCTGTCGCTGTCCACAGTATCCTGCTCAGCTCGGATAGCAGGGAAATGTTCCAGTTTGCCTAAAACCAATCAGTTAGAGAGAGTTGTTTGCATCCCTGTGGATTTCTTTTTTAAGAATGCAACCAGGAGTCACAGGCATGGTTTAGCACTCCACTCTATTAGAAACAAGCATAGCAGAAGTCCCTTTGCAGAGAGAAATCTGACTTTGGTGTTCTTGTGATTTTGAGTGAGTGGAGCTGTGATCTGAACAGCTGGTCCTGATGTGACTTGAATTCTGTCTACAACCTGCCCATTTCTGAAAAAAATGGTATTTGAGTACTTCAGAGTTTTTCGCATACCAAAAAGCTATTTTGCTACATTCTGGAATATGAGCTAATTAAGCTGAGTTTTACTTCCATTTAATTTTTATAGAAATAGATAATTTACATATTCTAAAAGATTTTATTTAGTAAAACCCAATTATTGTGGGTGAAAGGAATATGGGGCAATGATTCATTGCATTTACTGCTAGACAAAAATCTCATCATACAGTTTAATATAAAAATCATTGCTTAGTGCCTAGTTAAGACATGAAAAAGCCATTGCACTGTTTAAAGCACTTCAGAAGCAAAAAGACAATATAGGTCAGAAAGTCTACAAGACTGGAGAAACTCTTTTTTATTGAAGAAGAAACAATTTATATATTTTCATAACATTGAAACTACTGAGCTTATAAAATTCAAATGTTTTAAATTCTAAATTAGAAAGAGATACAGAGCAGGCTGATTGTTGCCTGCAGGAAATCTTCCAGGCTGTTTTCTGACATTCTAAATATAAAATATACCATATGAGAAATGTTTGATTCATTCTGAAGCCTGTGATAAATGGTTGCCAGGAACCATTGACCATTGCCTCATCTCAAGTGGAATCAAATTGGAAGTTTCCCAGAGAAAGCAAAGACAGACCTCTGGAGTTCAGTATTTAATCTAAATTCCTTGTACCCCTTTCATCTTGCCTGAACAGGTAAAGCAAATTTTTTTCCCACAGTTTGGTGAGAAATGACTACTGTCAGCTCTACAATGAGTCTGTAAATGTGGAAATATAATTGTTGGTAAACAAGGATAGTGGATTGGTAAGAAAGTTGCCCACCCTTTTTTTTTCCATTTCCTTCATTTCATTCAATCCCCCTTTTTTTTTCCATACAAAAATTGGAAAAAACCCACTCCAAGTCTTTGTTTATTTTAAAGGCATTCTGTCTCCTGAATATGGTCTTATGAGATCTGCCTCTTTTCCTGATTCTTTTTGAAATAGGAATTTCATATAGAAGTCAAAGCTCTGCTGTTAAAATGCCAGAACACAACACATGAAAGGACAGATACAAAAGTCCGTAAACATACCAAATTTATAGACTATTTAGCCATAAAACACACACCCACTCTCTTAAGGTATTTTGGATATTAAATAATACAAAGATAATTGAACTGGAATCACAAATTGAATGAAACTTTCCTAAGCATGGAAAAATAAAAACCTGTACTGTGAGATTTAATTCACAGTCTGTGAGAAAGTTAAAGAACAATAACAGACAAAGCAACATCTAAATGTGTGACACTTTTGTAGATTTGTGACCTGGCATTCATACAAACATTAAATGTGTAAACTTGTTAGCATTTTCTCATATATTTCCTCTTCTTTTCAGAAATTTCTGGGTTTATTGCTGGCCACTGCTCCAGTTTTATTTGTGTGAAAACTCTCTTCCTTCCAGAAAAACTAAAACATGGGAATTTCAATTTAAAAGGTTAAGTCAGTATTCATTGCCTTTTAACTACAGCTTTCTATTGTAAATTGTTGCTGAGAAATTAATTGGAAAGAGCCAAGAGGGTATTCTTCATGACATTATTCCAGGGCGTAGTTTTCAAGCTGTTTCCTACAGAGACAGAAACACATTACAAGTTCTGTCCACACGTAAGGTAGCATGCACTGGGGCATAATGATAAGCAGATGGCATTATTTGCAGTGGAAGTAATAGCAACCAGAAGCATTTTTGTCTATATTATTTTGCAAATGTTTTTATATTATGTTCTGTTAAAGTGTGGAACTTTATGTGCTTTCCCTTTCTAAGGCATAGGTATTGATAGCAATTGATGAGAGAGCTGGTCGTGATAAGTAAACAGAGAGTAGTTACTTGGAAGTAGGTAGTATTTAAAAACAACACAACCACAACAATCACTAGCAAAAGATAGAACAAGACAGAACAAATACTGGCGAAATGTTCCAGGAAATGGAGGAAAGATGAAACTGAATGTTGGTTTTGTCATTAAAGATGTTGTTTCGGAAAGTCTTTACATGGATATGCCATTCAGAAAATCTGAAGCTTCTAACTTTTATTACCAGTAATACTGCCTAATTTACCACCACCATCTGCCTGGCAATTATTGCTGGAAGTTGTGCATCCAAGGCGGATTGTTTCAGAGAATGACTCTATTGTACGTGGATGCATTGTGAGATGGAATGTGTTAGGGAGATTCCCAGGCTAGCAGAGACCTAAATCACAAATTTTACGTACACGTGCACACACACAGATATATGCAGGTGTGTGAACAGATACACAATATGTCTCTATGTATGCACCTATACATAGGAATTGAGTCTGATGCCATTCCACTGTGATAGAGTATTGCCAGGTTAGTCCAATGTTCCCCTCTTGAGACTTAAAAAAATTCTCTGTGTTTGAAAAAAATAAAGCAATATATTCAGAATATTGTTAAAATACTTCCCTTTGCAAAGATATTTTGTATGAACTTGGAGTTATATTTCCTCTAGAGAGATGTCCTCATGGTCTTCTGCACTTGGAGCCAGACTGCAACATTTTTAGTGTGACCAATACATCGAAAGAGATGGTGCAGAAGAGACTTACATCTGTGGCAAGTCCCAAAGGGATTCAGCCTCCAAAGGCACAGAGGGCCATATGCAACAGTGACAGTACCTGCTGGAAGACTGCAACATGTCCTCCCTCTAGCACTAGCCCGAAACAGCTGGTGTGGAAAAAGGATGGGGAGTGAACACAAGCCAGGCTGTTCCCTGCTGTGCTGTAGAGCACAGCTAGCTGCTTTCCCTCTTACCCCTGCACCGAGGAGCAGGATGTTGTGCCACCATGGACTTCAATGGAAGGACAACTTCAGACACTGGGGATTCACTGCAGCTGCCAGCTGGGAGGAAGGACAGAGATGAGACCCTGCTGTACATCCTGCTGTACTCCACAGAGGATATAATCAGAAGGAGATCCACCATATTCTTGTGAATTGGAGCATTTGGAGTGAAAGGAAGTCTATGCATTTGATCAGAGCAAAAATGAAATTATTTTGGAATCAGGTGTGAGAAAGATGCTACCTCTGTAAACTCCTCTGTTAAAAATCTCAGTAATAACAACAATAAAAAAATTGAGAATGCATACAGACAATTAATTTATGATCTCGTGTTTTGGACATTGTTCCAGTGATTCAACAACTCAAATGTGATAACCTGATAAGAAGGATCTCCAAAGTACTTCAGTATTCTTATTTATTTGTATCATGGTAGGGTTGAGAGATCTGAGAACAGAGAACAGTCACGCAAGTACTGCAGTGTAGAGTGCAATCCTTGCAATGAACAATTTGCAGTCTGAGCAGCTGAAAGAGTCAAGACTGAAGAAGGCTTTCATTTTGTACGTGAGAAACAGAGCCTCTGCCACAAATCTGGGGTTTCGTGTTGTCTGTGAAGTTTAGATTGCAATCTGGAAAGACACAGAAGTATGTGTTCAGTTATGCAGGAAGCTCTCTAGCACTGAAAGCAAGAAGAACTGCACCACGTACATGATTATCCTTGTTTCCATGAGTTGCTCAAGGATGTAAAGGGCCAAATTAGAAATCAAATTAGGATCTATGAGATGATTTAGCAACAAGACCAACAACTGCAAAAACCTGATTTCCTTTCTGGGGTTCAGCTAACACCACTGGGACTATAAAATGCTGTACAGAAATACAAGGCCTCTTCGTTAGCTGTGATGAGTACTCCTGCCATGTCGACATGGACATCAGCAAAGACAGCATTTCACTCTTCTTGATGACTGTCTCTGCAATTTAAAGCTAAGTTTGTAGCTGAGCTGCTAATGTGACACACATCTGCCACACTGACTTCAGCAGAGAGACTCTAAGAGCCAAATGACAATCAGATAGAAAAGTGATGCTATGAAGAAATACCAGTAAAAGTCCTAAGGAAAATCTTTCACACCTAAGATTAAGTGAAGTATTGTCTATGTCAACTGAACTGGTGCAATCATAAAAAGTCTGTAACAGAATGAAGAGAATTATTCTCTTTTACTCAGAAGAAAAAGAGAAATCAATGTGCAAAAAAGAGTCAGTTATAACATCTAAAATCTGTAACAATTAGTTCTTTAATAGATGACCTTTTGAAGTGCCAAAAAGCTATTTTAAGACAGACTTTTTTTTTTGTTAGATGGACGGCTTAACTGCACAGAAGCAATGATGTAAAGCTAAAAGACTGTATCCAAAAACACTATTACTTTTCGAGTCCAGCATCAATGTCTTATAAATTTGAGGTATTCTCTTTTTTCATAAAGGATCCTGTGCATCCTGGCATTGTACACAAGCCTAAACATTGCTGTTGTATTGAGCTTGAAATCAATGAGGGCACTGCCCTGTAAACAAAGGAACAATTTGACCCAGTGAGCACAATTAAGTTTGTTTCAGTCTGGGATGTGAACTGTAGTCTGCGTGAAAATCTTCTCAGAAAGCTTCAAACCACAGTACGTGTCTTTCCCTCACTTAGATTACATGGTTCCAAATGGCAAAGTATTAGCTAAAAACCAAACAAGAATATTTTTAATACATTATGTTTCCATGCAATAATAAAGCTAAATATTGTTTTTAGCAAATTGATATCTAGCTATTGACCTATTGTGTGTGATAATGACTAAAATATAAATAAAAAATATTAATTTTATTATGTCTTTGCGTGTGAATATGTAAGAAATCTACTGCATTGAAAATGGAGCTTTTATCATACAATTCAGAAAATGTATAAATAATAAATTTGAATGTAGCTGTACATACAGAAGGAATACAGCAGGATCAATACACATTGTTCCAAACACCACCCTCATTTTGATTCCTAAAATCTTCTCCTCCTTGACATGTAAGTGATGTACAGAAAATCCTGGGTTACCTATGGGATTTTTTTTTCAGCAATCCTCATGACTTTCAGAGGACCAAGTTTGTATCCATATGTTCTTGCAATCTTCCCTGCAGTGGTTTTTTGCAGTCATAAGTGGAAAATGAATTGCAATAGATTTTATAGGAGCATGTGGGTTAAAATTGGCTGAAAGACTATAAACAAAAGATTATGACAGTGACTAGGGGAAAAATATCTAGTAGGGTAATGAAGGGTGCAGATTCAGGATTGTTCCTATTTAACATCTTCATTAGCAATCTGGAAGAAAGAATAAACAGCATGTTAATGAAATGCACAAATGATACTAAATTAGGAAGAGTCACAAATACTAGTGAGGACAGAAACATAATGCAAAGGCCCTAGGGAGAAATGTGGGCAGGAAATAACAAAGCAAGCCAGTACTCACAAAAAGCATACTAATACATTAAATCTAGAGCAGTGGGAGTCAGTGAGGGAAAATCCACAGAAGCAGTAACACTGGAAGAGATTCTGTAAGCAACACATTAGATGCGCGGTGCAATGTGACATGCTGGCGATAAAAGCCAATATATTCAGTGCCACATATACAAAGGCAGAAAGTCATGGATCAAAGAGGCCATAATTCCTCTAAATGTCTCTCTGCTAACAGAAAATGGAATATTCTGTTATAGGAACACAAGAGTCTTGATACTGAAGAAGACCCCCAAGTCAGCCTAGCTATGCTCACTTGTCATAGTAGGAGTTTTGGTTAAAAATATTCTTCAGGAAAGAATAGGGAAGAAGTGATATATGAATGTATGGAAAGTCTCTGATGAGGATGAAGTGGAAGATGAGTTAATGGCAGGAAAAGTAACTGGCTGAAATTTTTTATATCCTGAAATTTTTTTTTAAACTTTTATTCAGATCAACCACATTTTCTTCTGTAAAGAAAGCTAGCAGATGACAAGCTGGCATGTAACTAGTAAAAGGAAAATCATCCACATTTTCCTATTGGTAAAATATTTCTCCCCACCTGTCACCTATATATAAATTGAAGGAAAGGAACCTATTGTAAAAAAATTGGGATCAATATAGTTCTTCGTGCTGTGTTAAACTTATACCTGGAATCAGCAGAATATTGCTTCGTTTATTTGTTTTTGGTTTTGTTTTGTGATTGCCTTTTTTTTTTTTTGAGTAGGCCTTGAAGAGAGGGAGAGAAAGAGAGGTTAAAGTCTATTCTCGTTTTTCTGGTGAGTTTTTTTTTAACAGGACTTAAGTGTGTATGTTGCATGACTAGACTTTTTATTTTTTGAACAAGCAAAATGTCCTTTTTTTGGCGAGATAGAGGTATACAAAGAAAAGGAAAAAAATACAAAAACCAACAAAACTAGTTGTGGCATTGATCTAAACCATGCTACATTTGTGTTTTTGACACTGCATGCATTCTAATTCTATTGTCTTTTCTACAGCTCACACAGAATGCAGTAAAATTGTAACTAAGTATATTCTGTTAAATTATACAGTAAACAGTACAATGACAATGAAACTATAACTGAATAAAGCTGCTTGATCCTGGGAGTGATGCTGCTTCTATAAAAGGAGAGACTGAATAGATTAATATTCTTGAGTTTGTAAAAGATGGGAAGGCATGCTTAAAATTTATTTTTATGCACATTCATATAAATACACTCATTAATATGAACAATATGGAAGAGTGATTAATCACTCCTCATTCTTTTTCTTCTTACAATAAAAGTACGCAAGAGTAGAAAATGAAAAGATCAGCCAGCTGGTGTAAACCAGAGAGAAGTGTTTTTCCACAGGATGTGTAATTAAGCCCTAGGACTCATTACCAGAGGATGGTGCAAAAAGAGGTCAGAGATCTCATGAAAGATAAGGGTATAGAGGGACACTGAGAAGAAAGTTTCGCATGAAACTTGTTGCTCTGAAAGTCCCTAAACTTCAGTTTACCAGGGCTATACATTAAAGCCTTCGGGGTCACTCTGTGCATACTCGCTGTCTTACGCTGTTCCATATGTGTTTCTACCCACGCGCCAGGTATGCCATAGGTCTTGTACTATTAAGTTGACCCAATGAAGTCTTTTTTAGGCTAAAAGTTATTATTAAGCAATGATAATCACAATCACAATGAAATACCCCGTGAAGGGACTTAAAAAAAAAAAAGTGCAATAGGGGGGGATTTTGAAAACATACACGTGCAGACATATAACAAGGGTTGGAAAAACAGCAGAACTAGGAATTATGAATGCTTTTTGGAGGAAGAGTAATGTTCTTTGGGTGCCGTCTTACAAACTGCTGTTTTGCCATCAGGACCTGCAGTAGAGTGCAAACACTAAAGTCTCTGATCAACTAAGAAACACTTCTGTGCATTGGAAAATAACCTAAATGCCAAAGTACTTTAAGTATTTAGTCTTCAGGGACTTCTCTCCACAGCAGGAATGCATAGGATATATTTTATAGGACTGTTAATAAAATTTTGCAGTTAATAGAACACTTTTGTGAGTTTTAAAGGTATTGTATAGAGACACATTTGTTCAGTATCCACCTGGTCTAGTCCAAGGCAAAATTAGGCCTGTTTAAAAAAGTGATAGGGAACTGGGTTGTATGAAGCCTTAAGTAGTGGGAAGGGCCTTGCTTGGAAAAGATAAAATCCAGCAGATGCTCTTGGATGTGTATGATTGCTTCTATAACTTGTGGGTTTGCTAGATTTATGCATCTCTCAAGCTTCCTTATGGTAGATAGAAGGGACTGTGACTCTCACACTGCATGAGTGAAAAAGCATGACATTGTATCTAAGGAGCATTAGACTCTCTTGCTCAGGTCTTATTTTCCTATCTCCAACACACCATCGATGCTGAAAACTTTGTTAAAACTGTTAGTTGTTTTTGGTGGGTTAAGTATATATTTAAGTTCTCTTTGTCAGGTGAGGAGAATAATTTTAGGTTTAGAGGCTCTTATAAGGAAAGAAATAGCAGATATCTAAAAATAAGTAAAAGACTTACTTTATGCACAATATATAGTGTATAGTAAGTGTGATCCCAGAGGGAAGATTAAGAAAGGTGTCATAAATTGCAGGTTCTATCTTGTTAATAATAGGTTAGAGATATTACTGGGATATGAAACAGTTTATTTAATTGTTAAACCTATTTGGATTGACAAGACTGTTGTCATAATGTAATGTATTTAATGTAATGTAAAAATGTATTAATAAAATATTAGGTTTCTATGAGAGGGTGAAGTTTTCTTCTTTTATGCGAATTCTGTTAACTCAGTTGAATTACTTTTTCATAATATTTCCATAATGTATTTAGCTAGAGACCTGTGTAATTATGTTTATTACTCCTGTAAAGGATGAAGAAGAGTATGTGGGAGAAGAATATATAGTAATTTTTTAATCAGATTTACTGCAGCCTTTTGGGGAGCTATATCCCTACCTGTACCTGCACAGGTGTTTCCTGAAGAATATTGATCCCTTATCAAGAGTGTATTTCAGACTGCAAGTATATGATAGTGCTCTTTTTTTAATGGGAGGATCCACTCAATTTGATTCCCATCCCAGAAAAACACTCTCCTTAGCTCTGGCTGCAGGCTGGCACTTGTAACAAAGATCTACTAACAGAGAAAAGAGACATAGTCAATAAAAAATGTGCATATCACTGAGGCCACAGACAGGCTTGTTTGGGTAAGAGAAGATGCTAATTCATATGTGTGTAAGTTCACCTGTTAAGTAAATAAAACCAAATAATATTAAACATCTTTGATTATGAACAAGGATATTTGTATCAAATTCCTTCTGATAACAGATCAGCTTTAAAAATTCATTGAGAGTTTATTAAGAAATTGTCCCACATGGACAATTATGCTCTTCATGGTAAGACATTTCAGCTTGGTATTCTACCATTTTGTGTCTGAAATTCATTGCTTTTGTTTCCTTTCCAGTTCTGCTCCAAATGACTGATTCCCCTTTCCAGGCTTCATCTGACTCCAGCTGGTTCCTCTGGAAGAGGAGGTGCAGAGATGATGGTGCTTGTCTTCACAGGGCAACACAAGCCTGGCAGACTGGTAGTTAATGGCACTGGGAATGTAGAACTAGGGTAGCTTCTCTGCTTTCTGACCAGAGACTGTTCCAAAATATTTACCCTGTTCATGGCTGGTAGACAGTTTCAACATGTGACTCATCTAAAAAGAAGCTGTCTAATATAGTAATTATTTTTTTTTTTCTCTGTGGCTGAGATTGCTGCAACACACAGGCTCCTTGGCCTAAGCCAAATTATTAATACAGCAATAAAGGATATTTTGCCGTTACTAGTTATTTTAACCTTTTTCTGTATTCAGTTTTGGCCAACAAGTCTTGGCACCAGCCATGAGCTGGTAGATCATAGTAGGTCCTGATTTCTCAGCTACCTGAAACGTTAAAAAATTATGCCAAAAATAGATGAATGCTTCTTTACTGCATCCTCATGTCCTTTTCCACTCAAGTAAGGAGCAGAAGATGGGCACACTTACATACTCTGTATTTGTCACTGGGTTGTGATTATTGCAGTAGAATATACCACTTTAACCATAACAGCAGCCACTGCTTTTTAATATAATAAATATATCAATAATACACTGGAGTAAATCTGGGCTAAACTTAATAGGTAAATGGAAAGAAAAAACATCCTGGGAATTAATAGTAGAGGATAGAAGACCAAATTCTTGCTGTATTAGCTGTATGTTGATTTTTCTTCTGGCATTTAATGTTTTGCTATGATTTCTTGGCATTCAGCACAGCTCCCCAGAGTATCCCAAGTGCAATGCTTGATACTTGCCAAGTAAGATCCAAATGATGCTGAAGTGTGAATACTTGTATGTGGATATATAGGTCTGTTAAGCTGTCAGTGTAATTATTATATTTATTTAAAACATTTCAGCCTCCTTGAGAAATTAAAGTTACATAGTAAAATAGAATTTTTACTTACTGTGGTGCTTTTTTTTACATTGCAGTGGTTGTGTAAAGTACCCACATGTCCATGATAACCGCATCTTTTGTGCTTTGTGCTGAAATTGAATTTGTGTATTAAGCTTTACAGTAGGAGAAGGTTCAAAACTTCATTTCTTAAGGCTCAGTACTGTAGTTGGGCATTACTTTATATCCCTTTGGTAAACACATATTCAGTACCCTTTATTGTCCTTGGGAACTATGCATAGCTGTGAATGGGAGAACTGATAAGCACAAGTATTAGAAACACATTATCTTGAAGTTTTGCAAATGTTTTGGAAATTTATACTCTACTGCACGTGTGAAATAATGGATTTTAGATAGCTTATCAACAAAAATAAAGTAGTCCATAGATGAAGAGTTAATAGTTTTCAAGCATTTTTGTTTGTCTGAAGTGATGACATAAGAATATCTCTGAATATTTAAACCCCCCCTGCCAGGAAGTAGACATGCTAAATTGTTCAGATAACAGCTTCCTATAGCTAGGTGTTATAAGTATATAAGAAACACAAGTGTTTTTCTCTCCCATTGCTGGAATAGAAATATATAATACTGATAAATTGCATGTACATTCCTAATCTTTAAGAAAATTATTCTAGCAGTTACCAATCTTCATACCTGAAACAAAACATAAATCAATCTTCTGAATTATATCTAGGCATATGCAGTATTTATTGAGATTTAATCAAAATTCAGCAAAAAATTAGTTCAACAAGCTTTTTGTTTGAGATGATCAGGATTGTTATTTCATGTCAGCTGAGTGAGCCTGCAAAAGACTCAAGTTTGGCTCATTTAGAGGGCAGTACTGAAGGAGACATTGCAGTGGCTTCAGTGGATAAAAGCACATGCTTAAAAATAAGCACATCTAAGCACTGACCAGGGTATCATATTTCCTCTAAAAGGAAATTAAATATTTTAAATCTATTAAGTGATGTAACTCCATTTTAATCTATTTCCTGGTTTGTGTATATATTTTAATAAAATGTAATATAGTGCATACATACAATTAAAGAAACTGACATTTGATTTTTTTTTAATATTATACTGAATTAAATAATATTATATTATAGCAAGAAGTTTAGTTCACCATCTTGCATAGGAATTGTTATGTGAGTAGTCATATGATGCTATGAAATATCAAAGGACATAAAAATTTACTCGGCTGTGTGTGCATATGAAATAAGCTTCCTTGTTAGAGATTCCTAGAGTGCATAGAAACAAAATTGCCTCTCCAGAAAAAAAACTTGCTTTTCTTTCACTTGTATAAATCCAGAGTTCAGTTTAAAATACATAATTTTCTAGAAGATAATGTATATATCCTCTGTTTCTAATGCTCTAGTATTACAGTCATTATCAGCACAGAGAGGTAACCTCTGTTTGTTAATGTAAATCAGGTATTTATCCCTCTTATTCTTTTAGAATAATAAATAATGTAAAACAGGCACTTGGGAAGAGTCCTCTGGGTAACATCCGCTCCCACAACTCATTTGGCCAAACCATTTTTTCTAGTAGGAAAAAGCATCTTTCAGTGGTTTAATTAAGGATTACCTATATATTAGAGCCTTCAAATACGTATGCAGGGATTTGGAACTAGAAGATCTTTAATGTCCTTTCCAATCCAAACCATTTTGTGATCTATTCTATGATCTAAGTACATGAAGAAATTGTAAAATACATCATCCATATGTTGTTTTTTTTCTTTCCAAAGAGACCAAAAGAAAAATAAGAAATAGTTACTCATGCACAAAAAAAAATCCCTGTGTTTGTGATGGAGACAAAGGTATCTGTGAAATATAACCAGATGAATATTAATTTCATTAAATAAAAATACAATATGGAGGATTCGCACTAAAAAGAAACACAGAAAAATAAAAACATGAAGAATAAAAGGAGAAATCAACACAGGCTATTAATAGTGCTTTTTAATTAATTTTGGTACTTGCTGAACCTCAGATCTCACAAACACTTCTGTCAGTAAATGTAACATTATGGAGTCCTCTAAGCTGACAGACAGTTTTGTCTGGCTACAGTTATTCCTGTGAATACGTGTAAAGTGGATGAGGAGGACCCAATCTCCACTAAAATCAGTCAGACTCTTGCTGACAGCAAAACTTCTATATGGAAAGTGAATCAGAAAATCTTCCATATGAAATAATTAATAGCATAAACATCAAGTAGAGCAGATTGAATTACATGTAGCACAACTCTGTAGAGAATTAAAACTCTCTAGAGATAACCTCCAATGGTAGGATCCTTCAAGGATAACTTTCAGCCCCTAACATCAAATCCATTAAACAGAAAATGGCACTACAGGGCACCACATGATAGCATCTGATGTATTACAATAGGAAATGAATTAAATGGTGATTAATTAATTACGAGCATAACAGATGATAGCAATATCTTTAATCAGAAGTGATTACATTATACCAAGATCAAATAACATAGTAAAGATATGCATTTGAATAAATAATACCAGCTAACATGCACCATTTAATTTATCTGCTGAACAGAGCAACACAAAGTGGCTGATGACGTATCCTTTCCTTTTTTTTTTTCCCCTGGAGAAATATGATAAATATGGGTAAATATTAAAGGCGCATAAGCTGGACAGCTGAATTTCATCATAGCTATGCTCTTCCTCAGTTACTCTTATTTTTTGCAAGTTGTGTTAGGGTATAAAGCTCTCTTTTTCAGGCTGAAGGTGGTTTTTTTGGTTTTAAGTTGTAGTTCAAACTGCTTTTGTGCAATTCGAACAGAGAAAAAAATTTCTTTTGAAAACCCATCTTTTACTAAAATTTGGAATGCAATAAATATAGGAAGTTGTATTTATAACTACAATTTTCATAGGGAATGAAAACTCCAAGTGAAGGAATTTAATTTTGAGTTTGCAGATTTTTTAAGATACCTAATCAATATTTATTTAGGAGTTTGTTGTATTCCTTTCCCCTACACAGATTTGTGAAATTCATTTGGTTGGAAAATCATAAAACAATGTATCATTCCTCGTTTAGGTCATTCTTGGCACCCTGCAATCATAAGATGTTTTCTTGCCTTAGCAGTTCAGCCTAATTACTGATTTTGGCGCAAGACTTCTTCTAGAAATTTGCCCCAGATGATATTTATAAGAAATTAGGATGACTTCCAACCAGTACAAATTTCAGAATGGCAGGACTGAGTAAATCTTTACTCCTCCGAATTCATCTTTTCTTAAAAATTTCCAGATAATTACATACAAAAGGCATTTTAAACCTAGAAAGATTTGGTGTCTTTAAACAGGCTCAAATTGCACATCCCAGGAGAAACAACTAAAATCACTTTTGAAAAATTTAGGTCAGTATATAATTAGAGCCCCAAGTTACCAGAGAGCATCAAATTTGAGCTGCGTAATGTTAGACACATGCCTTGACAGTTTGGCTACATTCAGTGGCAGTTTGAACTTTCAAATGCATGGCTGTGAAAATAACAGGGAAAATAAACTCCTAAAAATCACAGGAGACTTTCGTTATTTTTTTTTTTTTTCCATTTGTGCATCTACAGCAAAGAACTTTAAGCAAATATATTTATAGTAAATTTTGTGATCCTGGTACTTTCATGCTGAGGTACAAACTTGTCATAGTGTCCTCCAAGTGTGAAACTGTAACTGAGAAACTAAAGAGTGGGGTACTTCTCTACTCATGTTTCTGTTTAGAGTTCACAGCACAAAGTGGAAAAGCAAAAGAGCATGATCAAATTCTCTGTCAGCCTCTGGAGATAAATTCACTGTTTGTTTGACTGGAGAAGGATTGTTACAGCATTGGTTTGTCCTACTGCCACCCCTAAAACCCAGGGGCTCTGGGAAATGTCATGCCTGGAAGACAGAGATCATTGAAAAATTATTTTGGTTTGACAGTCTACCTATTCAGACACCTTACTCTTGTGACCATGCCTCAAGTGCATGCTTCTTGCAAATAGTTTGAAAAACCTGACAGCTTAAATTCTTATTTTAATCCTACTTGGGATTTCCATGAAGACCTAAGGCACTGCTGCCAATTTGGTCTAACAGGCATATTGCTAATCTGCAGTCTGAGAGGTGTAATTTCTACTTCTTCCTCTGCCAGATGACCAGAAAATTTTGTTTCATATCCTGTTTTTGCAGAAATGGAAGGCAGTGAAACTTGTTTACTTCTCAAACCACTGGAAATTTATCAATAAGTGTGAATGAAAATGTTCAGTGACAAGAATAGAGTGTGTTTCCTATGGATATCTGTATTGGAGTGGGGTTTAGTTTTGTCTAACAAGAGGTAAATGCCAAAAGAAGTTTTATCTTATTTAGATGCAGTTATAACATCTCACCCAAATGCAAATCAAATCAGGGTTTAATTCACACTTTATCTTTTCCTTAACATGGGCACCAAGAAACTCTCTCAACTATGTAATTTCTCAATATCTACACCATTGGTAGAAGTGAGTCATCCATGGCACATCTTCCCCTCTGGAAAAAAGTGTGTAAATCTGGCCAACTCATTTAAAACCTTCTGGAAGGACTCTACTTCGTGTAATATCACAGAAATCTCAAATCTGTAAGGAACTGGGCAAAAAAATACTGAGAAAATACCATCCCTGATATGTAGCCATTGAATTTAAGATACAGAATGGCTGTTCAAACCAGGTTATACCATTTTACTGTAAATTTTATGTTGGCATTCATTATCTTAACAAAAAGACCTGAACCCTTAATCTCCAGTCCTCTTTAAATACATGTATTACACTGCTGCGTCAGTGTAACACATTTCAGCCATCTTTCTTTCTTTCTTGATGTCCCTATTCCTTTAGAAAGAAAGCCTTTTACAATTCAGGTGCACTCCAAAGAATGGCCTCTGAACCTGGAGTTTGAGGTGTTGTGATAGATCATCTGATAGGCTTCCAAACTGAGCAGGCTACAGTAGGAAAAGTTTCCTCTGGTAAAATGCTTTAGATAAAATAAAATGAGGGCTACTTTTAGGTCAAACATACTGGCGTTGTCCTGGGAAGGGTAAGGAAGAACCTTCTGCATTAGGTGATTAGTGACCTCTGGCTATCTGCACAAGCACTCTGCTGATATCATAACTGAAGTTGCTTCTAATTTATTCAGGGCTCATATTTACATGGCCCTTATATGCTCTTGAAACACTCCCCACAGAGTTTACTTTTCGAGTGATTTTGTGTTTGTGCTCCCACACATACGTGAAAGTGTATCTTGTATCATACAACTGCACATGTCTATTACTAGCAGAAAGCAACTGTCTTCTTTTAAATGATGATCCTTTCCCCCCTGTAACCTGACTCTTCTAAAGGAAACTCTCCTATGACTTCTGACTTCTGAATTTAGATATGATGCAAAAGTCTGTTTAATACATATTTGAGGGTTCTCCGTTGGCATGGATCATAATCCTGACTTCTCAATTTAAATCAAATTCAAGAGGAATTACTAGATTTAAAATGGTCCACTCTGTGTCCAGACTGTGCCTAGGAAAAATGCATTCCTTAATTATAAAAATCCTCTGGTAAGCTTCACCATAATGTTCTTTGAAAAGGACACTGAATTTTATATAAATTATGTAATAAAATCAATTCAGTCATATGATTGAGTCATCCAGACCAGAAATCAATAGGTTCATGAGTTTTAAAACAAGCAGAATAACATACAGCTCTCTATCATTTTTATAGCCTGAAGATCCATTAAAGTATTTTTATAATTTCAGTTCTACTACTAATTTAGTTTACTACTCTTGCTATAAAACTCTTTCAGAAAGCTGATCAAAGTAAATTCAAAGACCACCACTACTAAATAAGAAAATACTTTGTGTTGCCAAGTTTCTGGGAAAAATACAAGTGAATGATAGCCAAAGGAATTGGATACTTTTCTTCTAGTTACCAAAGCATACTTTAAAACTGCCCTCTGCTAATAATTTCTGCTTGAAATATTTTCTTTTATAACTGGATCTTAGATTCCTTTCTCTTTGTCAATCACTTAGGCTTCAAGTTTAAATATGCAAGAACACAGACCACAACAAAAGAACACACTAATCTTACTCTGTCAAAAGCAGATCCTCTTATTCCCCAAGGCCAGACAAAACAGAGCTGGGCTAAAACATTAAATACAGTGAAGCAAGCATACATATTTTCTTATCTCTTGCTAAAACACAGACCTGATATGTAAGAAAAAATACTCCACACAATTTTTTATTCCCCACAGTTTTAGCTGATTGCAAAAACAAACAAGTAAACACAATCCCTTAAAACCACATAAAAAAATTTTCAAACTTTTCAATGCAACCCTTAATTTTGTTGGAGTGGGTAAAGCCACCTGCCATTCTGCTGCACACTTGGCTGGTAATCTGTGCCTTACACAATATTACGGAAGTCTATGAAATGGTGTGCTCAGTTGTGAATCTAATCATGTCCTCCCCTTGGTAAAATAACTCCTTTAGTAAATTGAGGTCCTTTGGACTTTCAGCCCCTTGGCTCATTTGCAAGTATATTCACATAAACAATTGTAGATAGAACATGGAATCTCTTTTTAAAGGCAAACCATTTTCCTGTTAAATATTGCACATAATACATCTTTTTAAAGATGCTTTTTCTTTTATATATTTACTCCAAAAAAATGTAGCCTTGAACACTGTGGCCTGCTGGACAAATTTCCTTGGAAGTCTAAGTGAAAAACTGGAGTTTTTAAACACCTATTATCTGCAAGGAGACACAAGGGTAAAGAAGAAACTCATCATTACAGCTGAAGCTCTGTAAGTCAGTTATTGTTTCTATTGCACTTTCGGTGTATCAGCTTAGCAAGGTTTCAGGTTTGTTGTTTTTTTTTAAATTATAATTATTTTTATAAGGACACAGTTCAGGGCTTACACTCCCAGGAAATAATACTTCCATTTTACTAAGATGGAGGTGTAAACATGTAGTATAATGCATTAGTAATGATAGTATGATGAATTTGCTGGTTTTTTTCAGGGAAGAAAAAAAAAAAGAGAAAACCAAAAGGGTGTGAAACCATGGCAGAAGACCTATCTGATAGCTCATCCTTCAAAATGGAGTTCACTAGGTTCAAGAAAGACCTTTCTGCATTGGAAACCAAATTAGCAGTCCTATTTTGAAGTCCTATTTTGTGTGACCTCACCTATCATGAAAATTCTTCTGGTGCAAAATTCCTGCAGGATTAATAAGATGCATTTTTCCTTTATCTGTTACAAAAGAAAAACATCAGGCCTCAAGAGTGGTGTGTTATCATATGCCACACTGAACAGATAGCTCAGTGTAAAAGACTGAACGAGTCTTCCAAAGTAGCCACTCAAGGATGTTCTGAGGGGCTTGCATCAGAAAAAAGGATGATATGGAAGGAAATGGGCAGACTTATTTGTAATGGTGGTTTTTGCTACCATATATAGGCATATGCATATGCAGCAAAACACATCTGTGCACACACCTAAGAAGGCACAATGGCCTGAGGAGTGTTCCTCACTTTAAGTCAGTAAAATCTGCTGTTGCTCTCTCTACATGAATTAAGTCATCTTTCTACCCTGCTTTCTCCTCTTCTTGCCTGAAATATTCAGTGCTGTCATTTTAATACCCAGACGATTACATCTAATCGTTAGAAATTACTAAAAAAATTTTTGCCTGAGACACAATGTTTGAGTGATTGTCACATCAAATCTCCAGTTATTATCCAAGTACACATCACCAATATACTACTACTCCAAAATAACTCAAAGCTGAAGGAGTGTAAAGTGTCAATATTTTTTTTGTTGTTGGTTGAAGAAGATAGGGGAAAAGAGCATGCATCAAGCTACAAACAGAATACTACTTTTTTCACAAAACATCCGATGCTTTGCAGATGTTCTCCCTCTTTGTGCATATTTTCTGATGAAAATGAAAGCAAAAATTTTAAATTCTTTTTCCCAAAGCATATAACTGAAAATCTGACAGTGGCATTGAAGTTGTTACAATGATGAGAATATAGACTGAAAAAATGTCTGAATTTAGTTAGCTAGAGCACAAATCTTCCTTTAAATTTTACCAACTAAGATGTTAAGGAACAAATATTTAAGTGCCTGAGCTTTTTGGGGAAAAAAGTTTCAAAAAGTGTATAACATAATTGTATGCAGATTTAGTCTTATTGAAGATTATTCAATTTTCTATGAGAAAAATAAATGACACAGGTTGTTTTGGATAGTAAAGGTGATTAGTTTACACCTGCAAAGTAGTAAGAGCTGTGGGACTATGGAATATACTGTGACTAATATCTAAAGAATAAAATGATCTAAAATTTAGATATTCTCAGAACACCTGGTTTAATAGCCTTGGTTCAGGACTCCAGTTAAAATTCATTGAAAGAAGAAAAAAGGATATCACAACACATTAACAATGTTACTTTCTTCTGGTCTGGAATCTCCTATCAAACTGATGCATGAGCCTTACTCCTTTGAAGGCGTTCATGGGTGAATGCATGAAGTGCACATAAACAATTCAACAGATGCTCAGCATAAGTGCTACAGATTTGTGAACCAAGTATATTTTTCCAGAGGCAAATTAAAATTCTGCTAAAACCTCTAAGATCAAATCAGTAAGCTTTGAAATAACCTGGGGAATTAGAGATAAAAAGAACTGCAGTCCTTGGGTTGCGTTTTGGATACCATTTGATAGCGGTCTGTGGAGCATTCATGGGTCAGATGGCAGAACCCATCCTTGGTCCTGGTTCTCTGAGGGGAAGAGGTAGTGAGAGAATCAGGGGACAAAGAAGATGTAGAGGATGCAGCACAGGAACAGAACAGATGGGCGTGGGAGATAAAATGCGACGCAAAAGTGACAGCACAATCATTGCATTCTAGACAACTAAAAATACACAAATACATTTATATTTGTTTCCCTTGCTGCAGTTGCCAGAAAGATGTCACATAATCACAAGTAAAAGGTGAGGTGGCACATGCGAAGAGAAGTCACGATGAGCGAGATGCATCAGCCGCCGCCTTCTTTAAATGATGCTCCCACCTCTAAAAGCCAGAAGGCCTGTGGCTTTGGAGTTTTGTGACCCCATGTGGAAAAATAATTTTCTCAGTTCTCTTGTGATGTTTTGAGAGTGTTAGCAGGGTTGCCTTGGACAAGCTCAGCTGTATAACAGGTATAGGAAAAAGAACAATTTCTAAGATATGAGCTGAAAGATTTTCGAGCTGAAATCTTACACATCAAGAATTGTAAAGTAACAAATCAAAAGTTTTAGTTTGTGAACAGAATCATTGCAAATGCCAGAAATTAGGGCTTCTTTATAGTTACATGAATATAGTTATTATAAAACAACTCAGATGCAAATTGCTTTATTCAGTGTCAGAAAAAAAGCCATCAGATAAATGGGGAATGCACTAGGGCTTTTTCTCAGTCCTCAGCTATACCTCATATTGCCTAAATACAGTCACAGTCTGAAAAGGGCAACAACTTCAGCATGCTCTGAAAGAAATATCATTTTCTTCTAATTCCTCTATAAATAGGGTGGACTAGCCCACCAATGAAAGAACTGAGTGAATAGCTGGGGATAAATTTGCATTAGCTGAAACTAATCAAAGACTACACCCTCAGGTTGCTAAGCATGAATGGAAACAGGTTCAAGCAGGTTTCTGTGTTTTGTATTCTCCCTGAACCAGCTCAAAATATTTTCCTAGTTTGTATGCTGCACTGGCTGCCTGGAGTTCTCAGTTTAGGTTCAAAAGTTCTTTGCCCTTGGTCTATCTTCCCTTTATTTTAAAAGAAAAAAATAAGGACACTGACAGGAGCAGTGAAAGAATCCATCATAATTTAATGGTAGTTTTATTATAGCTGAGGTGTTTTAAGGACACAAGCAAGATAAGCTCCATAGAAAGAGATAGCATCTTTTACTGGATCAACAAATACAGCTGGAAGGGTATACAGATCTGGAGACATGAGTGCCCTCCCGCAAGTTTAAAATGGAAACAGCCAGCTGGTCTAAAATATTTATTTACAAATTGAAGATACATATTAAAAAGTATTACATTATAGAAAGTTTGAATTTAAAAAAAAGAACTATATCTTTTTTAAAAATAAGGACAAATATTCTGGATAGCTTGATAGCTAAAGGATACATTTCATCTAATTTAAGACTGTTAGTTTTACTGTGTTTACATCATTTTTGATTTCTGATTTTTCACTCTATGAGTTTAAGCTGCCTCATTTAACTGAAGCATATTGGGTCTCCTTTCAGCTACAATATGGCAGAAATAAAAGGGACATGTGTTAGTCCATAGCTTTTCTCATGGAAAACTTTCTCTCCCAAATATGTTTGGTGAGAAGATCCTATGGCTTTCTTATCATATCACACGTTTTTGAGTACTATATGCTGCTTTCTTTTGGTGTCAGATTAATCAGTATGTATTTCCTTTTCCTTCGCTCTTGACATCACAGCCATTTCTTAGGAAAACATGTATGTTTTCCAAGGATTATTATTTTCCCAAATTGTGGTAATATCTTGTCCAGGTTTTCTGCCAAGATGGAGTTGATTTTTTTTCAGAACCTGTGAGGAGGTGGAGCCTGAAGCTGTGTAGTCTTGTCTGGGTTATTATCCTACACAACCTCAGGTCACTGCTCAGGGGAGAAAGTAAGGGATTCTTCTTCCAAGAAGAAAGTGTGGGTGGCTCACAGTTGGAGAAGAAAGCGTGGAGCACAGAGGGTCTGTCCACCACTAGTTTTCATTGATCAGGGCTTGTGAGCATTTTTGCTTGTAAAATCACCCTCTTTTACACACTTTTATTGCCGATATCATTGTGTCTACTGTTCATTTTTCTTATCTCATTGCTGTTTCCAGTAATTGGTCTCATCCCAACCTGTGATCTCTGCCTTTGGAGTCTCCCACCAGAGAGGTGGGGGCTTGTGGTTTGAAGTGCTGTTCCTAAACCAGGACAGCCCTCATTGGAGCCTAACATGGGGCTGTGTTTCCACCCCTGGTGTGGTCGGTTCCCAGTGTCCTGCACACGCCTCCTGGTGAAACCACAACATATCTAAAGATGGGTCAGACACAATCTAAATGCAGAAGATACAATCTCTGCTCTCAAGAGACAGTAAGCAGTTGTAGCTCAGTAAATGTGATTTTTGCCATGACTAGCAAAAAGTTGCAGACCTTTTGTTGCCCTGGTCTTAGGGTTCATCTAGGTTTGCTGTAGCTACAGCTGTGTTCAGGCTGGTTTGACAGCTGCTGAAAGGGGTAGTACCTGTGGGCTCCCCAGTTTTAGCTTTTCCTATGATCCCCAGTGTCACTGTCCTGGCCAAGGCAGGAGTCAGCAGGTGACACACAGCAGCCCAGGTGCAGAGCTGAGGCTGGGGGAGGCCTTTGTGCCACTCTGTGGCTTTAGATGGGAGCCTCTGAGAGGGAAACGGGCTATGTGAAAACAAACAAACAAACAAAAGTAGCCCTAAGTGGAAGATCAAAGAGAAAAAAAATCCCTGTCATGATCTTCATACTGTTTCCAGCAAAGACCTCAGTGTGCTTATTGCTATCCTCTCCTATTCTCCCCTACTTTCTCTAAGAAGACTGAAACTATCACCCTCGGGATGGAAAGGGATACAAGAAGGGTGAGCACCACACCATAAAAATAAACACTAGGAAACATGGGGGTTTTGCTGGTTTTGTTTGTTTGTGGTTTTGTGGCTTTTTGTTTGTTTGTGTTTTTTGTGTTTTGGTTTTTTTTTTTTTTTTTGTGTAGAGCAATTTAAATGCTATTATTAGAATTTTCTGTTTTAATTAAATTAGCCATGTTGTTAAGTCTGCTAAAACAAATTGTTTTGATTGAACACTAACATTTTAGCCTATGTATGTTTTTTTCCCTTTTGTGCACATCAAGATTTTGAGCCTAAAAAAGAAAAGCAGATTCAAATACACAAAAGAACAAAATACTGCTTTTGCATTCTGCATAGTTAGAAAATAATTCCTTGATTTAGCAAAATAGAGGAGAAGGCAGAAAAAGGTTCTTCAGCAGGACTTAAGAACTAAATATTGTTGTGGAAGATCTGTGGGTTGGGCCCTTATTTGGCCCTTCATCAAACATCAGCTGTACCTCAGTTTTCTGGGCATGTGATTGTAACACATATGCCAGGCTTCAGGTCTTAGCCTTTTAGGTACAATCCAGCACAATGGTTTTTTTTTTCATAAAGGTAAGAATAATAATCAGCCTTGTAGTGGGGATGAAGTAAATGCATGCTATTCTGTTTTGCTGGTGTTTTCTTCCAGTTCAGGAGAGATTTTTCCATTGATTTTCAATAGCTATGGTGAAGAAGAAACTTATAGGCAAAAATTAGAACATAAAAAGGATTAAATTATGAAGGAATTGTTAAGAATTCAGTATTCGTAAAGTATCATCTTGCACACTCCCAAAATGTGAGGACAATCTTGATTTTTGTGTACGGTACTTTAATGTGTTTAAAGGCAAATACTTGCAGACTGTGCTGACAAGCTGGGAAATTTTAGCCTGGCAAACAACAACTTTGAAATGAATTTGAATGTTCACAGTGGATAATGAGCTAAATGTGAGTTCCCGAGAGAGAGTTAGAAGTATAAAGAGGGAAATCTTGTTTAAAATTAAGGGGCAATACGATCTTACCATAGGTGCAAGCACCCATATGGAATGCAGTATTCTTGGTGGTAGTTGAAATTGGAGAAAATTTGTAGAAAATACAGGAGAATGATTAAAAGATTTGGAAACAGGCCCCCTTGAGGGTTTTAATCTGTTTATCAAAGACATAAAAGGGATAAATTTAAGCAGGATGGTGTACATGCTTGCATGTGTGTGGGTGAATGACTGTCGTGCATCCTGGAAGTATCTCCTGGCAAACAAAACTTTGATCAAGGGTTCTCTAATATAGGAGACAAAAGTGTAAGAAAATTCAGTGGCTGGAAGATGAAGCAAGACAAATTTAGAGTGATAGAATAAGGCCCAATGTTTAACAGTGAAGATAATTAACTAGTGAGTACTGTGATGAAATTATGGTTGGTTTTCTCTGGAAATTCTAATTAAGACTCAGCATAATTTTCTCACCACACCCTTTTAATTCTGCAGGAATTATTTCTGTTAAATCAAATAACCTTTGTTATTTGACAGGTCAGCTTTGATGATGAGGATGATGATGGTGAGGATGATGATGATGAGGATGATGATGATAACAATAATAATAATTTTTTTTCCTGGCTTTGCCATCTATATTGAATAATCATTTATCTTCTCATTTTTCCCCATACAAATATTTTATTTTAACCTTTCTCTTTTAAACTCCCTGTCCCTGGACATAACCCCTACTTTCTGTCTTCTGGCTTTCACTCTCTTCTCTTGGCCCCTTCATATTGCAGACTTCTGTTCACATAAGCATTTTGATTCTTTGGCTCACTACCTGAATGACAGCAAGTAAGTAAATTCAAGCTGTAAGAGGTTAACAATATTTTGCCAAAAATATTACCTCCCCACATATCTAATGGCTAACTTGCATACCTATACATTAGGGAACTGAGAGTAGGCTAGAAGTGATTAGAAAAATTATTTCCGTGTGTAAAGCTTTTATGGGTTTGATTTTATAAATTGCCATGTTATTTTGTTAGATGTTAGATAGATGTTATCTATCTCTGGAACCTCTTTCTCCTGTGGTGCCCAGTAAGACAGAAAAATGTAAACAAATTCATTTTTTTTATTTAGCACTCTTAGAATGATCTTGTTTTAAAAAGAAACTAAACCTTTACTACAGCAGAAATGCTGCTCTAAGTTTTTTGAACAGTAAGTGGATGAAGATCCAAATTAGGTCTTCACTGTGTCAGGTGCAATAGTAGCAACCAAACAAAAGCATTGCATAGCCTTAGGTCTGACAGTCTGTTAAGTGAATTTGTATGCACACAAGAAGTGTCTTTTTGAAACATGAAGATGCCCAAGAGAGAGACTCTGGAAAGGTTTTACAGCCATTTAATAGTTCAAGACATTATTTGTTCAATAACAAAAGAAAAAAGCTTAGAGAGCAATCAGATTTTGATGGACAAAAGCTAGGCTCTTGTCCTGAGGGGAGAAAGGATCATAGGCAGTGATTTTTGTGTGTGTCAGGAAGAGATGCAAAAAAAGGGTTTGACAGCTGGAGAAGCAAGAGAAGAGCTGCTCATTCTATCTCATCTATTTTGTATGCTTTTATATTCCATTTTATCTGAGTATGATTTCTAGCTCTCTCCTCCTCTCTCTAATGAATGTTTCATTCTCTTTTTACACTCTTAGCACAAAAAAATTTATTCTTCATGTTCACACTCAGTGCTTTTCCTGTCCCACTGACCTATACCACTCTCAACACTGAACCACAACAGCTCCCTAATTTTCTAATAAGGATAAAAGTACATTCTCATTTTGGTCACTTTTGTGTCCACCAGACTACTGTAGTCTCCCCTGTCATCCAGTGCATGGGTTTTACCACCTGTGCAGAAGCAAGTGAGAGCTGATTACAAGCGTGAACATCCACCCCTCTGCCCTGAAGGAAATGGTACTTGTCAGCAAATAAAACTAGCTAAATGCTCCCCTAGTAGCATAAATACTGCCTCACATTCCCAAAGGACTTAAAACATATTTGGTTGTCCAGTTTGGCTCTCTCATGCTTTTGTTTTGTTTCTACTCTTCAAAATTGCACTGAGATACCTCTCTGAAGACGTGCCCATGTGGTCATTTTGTGGCCAGAGCTGGGTGTGCGTCGGGAAGAATATCTCAAAGAGAACTCCAAGAATTACAGCAGTGCCAATACAAGGGGACAGATACTAATCTCCAAGGTATCTTGGAGTTTCACTATTTCTTCCACCTTAGTGTACTACTGTTTTTGAAGGAAATTGAAGGGACAAGATGATGAAACACTATTAGTTTTGAATGAGACAAAGCAACCTTCTTTATCTATTCAGCTACAAGGTTGTAATATGGGCTAAAAGATGTCACTTATTTACTTATGTCTCCTATGACTGTGAAAAATCGTCCCACAATCCTAAACAGAACAGTCAGCCTCCCCTGAAAAGAACATAGATGTAACTGTAGCAACGCTTACTTTATGTTTTTAGTAGTTTAGTCCATTCAGGAGTTGGCTTGAGCCAAATGGTTGAACTGAACTGAGTCTAAACAAATGATTTTTTGCATGTGGGAGGATGATGGAACCAAAAGCATAGTTTACTTTTGACAGGGATTGGGATGATACTTGTGGCATAATGTTTTGTTAGCCTGGCAAAAAATTCTGAGCATCGGCCTCTTAAATGTCATAGAGTTTTTGTAGGAAAGATTTTTATTAGGAAATGTCAAAGCAAATATCTAGGCATGGGATGGCTCAAAGCTGCCTGTCATACATACAATATTGATGGATTCTTGGCTGTGTCTTTTGTTAAGTAAATGAGAATACTGGCTTCATGAATTCTGGTTACATGTCTAAATGCAAGAGCTGCCCACGCAAAACCTGTGTTGGAACTTTCTAAGCTGACATGGTCGATAGAAGTGAGAAGTTCTGATTCAAAATAAAGAATCAGGACATCTGTTTCAAGTTTCATGCTTTTGGGGGAAAATGATGGAGGGGGAACACATTACTTTAATGTGACAAATACTGATCAATTTATTTCTAACTTCACTTTAATGATAAAGATAAGAAGTGAAGATATTAAAATACTTGCCACTTTTCCACAAATACAAATAATAGATATATCTTAACCCTTTCTTTCAAACTTAAAGTTTAACATTCATCAGGGTGATTCAGGCATACAAAGTGGAATATGGGAATAAGAAGAAACAATTCTTCTGGAAGGTTATATTGAGAATATATATTTGGACTACATGACCATTGTAGTTCCTTTCCAACTGTAATATTCTAATCCATCTGACTACCAGCATAAATGTTGACAAGAGTGCTTAACTGTGCATAGGTTTCTGAAGACAGAAGTGTATTTTCTAAGCCTCCTTTCCGTTTGGCCCTTTGACATGTGTACCACCAGTGATATAAAATTCTGAAGCAATAACTTGAATATCATCTTTTATCCTACTAAATTACAAGGTCAGCCAATCAGCATTTTTGTCACTGGGCTGCCATCCTCCTAATAATCTTCTTGCAAGACATTCTCATGAAAGGCTTCAAATGACACAGTAGAGATGCTTTATACAACATATTTCATAAAGTCAAACTGAGCAAAACTGTACAGAAAATAATTGTCATGCTTTTCAAAATATGGATTTAACATTATCACAGCAAAACACACTTAAAATCCAAGAGAAAAACCAAGGATATAATTCTCAGTTGTGAGTGAGATTCTTCTTGACTAACCTTAGTTTAACCTGTTACAGGTTATTGATTTTTCCCAAATGGAAAGGTGATTATCTCTTTATTACCTATATTTATGTTAGCAAAAATATTTCTACAATCCTCCAGAATGAGTGTAGGAAGAAAATCCTAGCTTTTCCCATCTTAAATTTTTTTCCCAGCTGTTTTTCTGAGAATTTTTGATGAACAGATCCTGATAGTACTTTCTGGAATTCCATTTAAAAGTTTTGTATCAGCAGAATATGGTAAAATTTCATGAGCATGTTCATCAAATATATATAGCTGCTTAGTTGGTCAGCAATATTCAGCCTGCACTGTAAATAAAAGAAACAGTTGTGGCATAGCTGGCATGCAGTACTCTAATTAAAAGCTGTGACCAGTAATTATGTATACGACAAAATAAATGGCTGAGAAGCACCTTTTAACTTACCCAGCCAGCTGCTGCACTGGCATGTCACTCAGCAGCTGTAACTTCACTCTACCCTTCTTACCGTGAGCATACTTTTCTTGAGATAGATAAAAGATCATATTTTTCAAATATGGGCTTTGTAACTTAGTCACTGGGTGGGGTTGAGTTGACCTTGACTGGCTGCCAGGCACTCATCCATGATACTCTCTGGTCTCCCTTCTCAAGAGGATGCAGGGGGAAAAGAAGATGAAAAAGCTCATGGGTCAAGATAATGATCCCTTACCAAGTACTGTCAAGGCCAAAAAAGGCTAGATATGGGGAAAATAAATTTAATTTATTGCTAAATAAAATAGATTTGGATAGTGAGATCCAAAGAGAAATTAAAACTCCTTCTTCTCACCCCCTTTTCCCAGGCTCAAACTCACTACTTCATTCCTACTCCTCTACTTCCCACTCTCAGGTAGTGCAGTTGGGATGGGGAATGGGGCACTGTGGACAGTCCGTCACAGTTCCTCTCTGCTGCTCCTTCCTCCTTGCACTTTGTCAGCTGGGCTCACCTTGGGCTGCAGAGAAGTCCCTGCTCCAGTACCTGGAGTACCTCCTTACCCTCCTCTCATCTTGGTGTCTGCGGGGCTGTTTATCTCACGGGATTTTTTCTCATTCATCACTCTCACAGCTGCTATGCTGTGTTTTCCCCTTTCTTAAATACTCCTCCCAGAGCTGCCACCACGTTGGCTGAGGGGCAGAGCTACACCTTGCAGTGGGTGCATTGGAGCTGTCTGGAACCACATGGAACTGTCTGGGACTGGCTGTGTGAAGTTTGGGGCAGCCTCTTCTCATAGGAATCACCCCTACAACCATCCTGCTGCCAACATTTTGACACTATTACCCCACAGAGGCACAAAAGTCTCAGTAAGCTGTCACCTCTGTGCAAAAAGACATGATGTTTCAATCTTAATAAAAATCTTTACTAGAGAGGAAGGATAACTTTTAAAGAAGATGCATTGGGGAAATACTGGAAACAAAGAAATGTCAATTTTATGTATCAAAAGCCAAATCATGGTAGGACGCACAAGTGAATCTAAATAAGGATTCTGTTTTGGCATATTTAGAGCTAATTAAACCTATGATTTCTTGAAAAAGTCAAACTTTCCCTCCTCTCTCTATACTCAGTTTAAATGCCAATTTGATAAATATCAATCTTTAGCAAAAGCTATAGGAGAGTGTCATGATGAGTAATCTCACATTTCCTCTAACATTTCATTTATCATTCAGGTGAGTTTAATTAAAGCCAAATGACAAGTTCAGTGAAAAAAATAACATGTGTGAATATTTCTAAGTTGAGAAATGCTTTAAGTATCATAGTAAATCTTCTTTCTCTCTAGTGATTCTCAAGGTCTGTTACACGTTTTCTCTCCCCCTTTTGGATTTGTGATTTTATTTGAGATTTTTCTCTGCCCCAAATGTGTACTTAGTTTAGAGAGGACACTGTCTGGGCCACAGAAACCAAACTCACTCTTAAAAAGATTTCACTCTTTTTTCTTTGCTGCAGTGTACAGAATGTTCCCAAAGTGAGCTGAAAGTTCATGTTTGTGTGGTTCCAAAGAGTACACTAACCACACTGAGCCAGCATATCTATTTTATACCCCAACTGATAATTTACTAAATTTCTGTACCTTGATTGCATTTAATTCAGTACCATTAGTGTAAAAGGAGCATCAGTTCTGATGGGTCTATTTATTCTTCACTTTATAAAGTAGATTCAGGTAAACCCATGCCACAAGTAATAGTTTCTCTAGTGCCAAGTAGATTAGACAGATACAGTAGTTTTACATCCTGTTATGAATTTTTCTGAGCTGTCCTGATTCCCAAAACTTGAGAATTATGTCTAAAATGGCTCCAGCAAGCATACACAACTCAGCAACATGTTACTGCTCTGCTATTTTCTTCGGTAGCAGTATGGTACTTAATTTACAGGGAGTTGGTGGGGCAGAGCAATGAAGATTGCGGGAGCTTATCTGATCTTTCCCTCTGAGATTCTTCTGAAAGAATTAAACAGTCAATCCTTAATATCAATTCGAAATGGGCAATCACTCTTGTCATTCTGTCTCTTGTTGAAGGAGCTTTTCTTGAGAACAGTCATTAACAGGTCAGGAGATTTTAAATTGCCCCCTCAAATCTGTATTACATCATTAGAAGAGCTTTCAGTAATTTGGGATTATGGTGGTAAAAACATTCTCTACCCGTCCATCATGAAAAACTTTTCAGTAAAGTTGTACAGTTGTATTTTCCAAATGCACAGTAGGGAAAGAATTCAAGAATATTTCAATCAGAAGACTTTAAATAATAAATGTCAAAATTCCATTTCCCATATTAATAGTTTATGTAGAGATTTGTATTTAAAGATTACATTTATTTAGTTTTGGTCTGCTGCATGACTTTGCTAACGCCCACACTTATGCAAATTTTATCCATGGGATGCAAAATACAGCTGTCATACATATGTTACCCATTGTTCCTGATCTACTTCTGTATTAAATGCATTTGCTAAACAATAGGACAAGCTTTAGAGTAAGGATGTTAATCAACTTAAAATTTCAAAGAACAAAATGAAATGTGACACTTCACAATGGTGTTTGATTTGAAATATGTCCATATTGGCATTGCATTTTACTTTTGTAATGATTTTTTTAAAATAAAATCAGCTAAGGGTTGAAGTTTATAGAGGGGGAAGTTCCCTTTTTAAGTAAAATAGAAAAACCTGATAAGTTTTTTATCCATGGGAAAATAACATAAAATGATTTTACAAAAAACAAAACGAGCCCTTCACAAAAGGCCACTACTATGAGGACACATTGTTTATCCATCTGTAAAGAATAGTCCACCATCCTAAAATTCAATCTTTGCACTAATTCTCTTCCATTTTCCCCTATCAAGACTAAATTTTATGTGCGGCCCAGAGAAATAAATGACAATAATTACCTTTTTAAATGTATCAGAATTAAGTGTAAGGTATGTGAAATGTACAAATGTAATGTATTACAGTATTACAGTAAGTGTTATAATTTTGAAGACACTGAGAATTGAGAATGCTACTGCCACTTAGGAGGCATTCCTTTTTAAAAAATCAGTGTAAAATAAATTTATTCTATTTGTAAACCTAAGCAAGATTCGTTTGGTTTTTTTAATTCCGGTCTTTCAGATAATCATCTTTTACCATAGAGTTAAAT
The DNA here is from genome assembly GCA_013397175.1 of Platysteira castanea. Lineage (NCBI taxonomy): Eukaryota > Metazoa > Chordata > Aves > Passeriformes > Platysteira > Platysteira castanea. The sequence continues at coordinate 112,896 of VYXC01007735.1, forward strand.
ACTCTTCGACATCCTGTATAATCCTGTCAGTTGATTGGTTAGGCTTCCTAGTTTATTTTGAGTTTAGTAGGCTTTTTATAAAGGAGAGGTTTGGTAATTGTTAGTTTATTGTTAGAACTATTGTTTCATGATCAATACTTGTGTACTTGAAGTGGTAACTTTTTAAGATGCAACAGAAATTCAATTCCCATCAAGCCTATGTGACCTGGTACAAGAGCTGTGAAAGAATGCTTGTTAAATGAGACTCGGTGCCTTTTTCCTGCAAAGAGAGAGAGATTCTACATCAGTGTGAGAACCATAGCTAATGAGCTGAGAAGAATTTTCCTTTAGGGTTCTAAATATTGATCTTTTCTTGAGCCTGTACAGTTCTTCCTACAGTGGCATCCCAGGAAGGATACCACAAGGCAAGATAATGGCATTTTGGGCTGGAAAGGTTTCCTGTCTCAGAAGGAAATGAAAATATTAATTTGGCAAGTAATGTATATTAACCTGACTCTCTCATCCACCACTAGTGAGGGGTGCAATATATGTAACAGCTTCACAGACACACTTTAAATGGCAATTAATTCACCGAGAATCATCTGTGATTCTTGGAGAAAGATATAAAAATGCCTTGTACTGCTTGATTTATTAATTTAAGTAATTTTGAGGTGTTGCACAAGGCTTTCACTGTGCTTCCTAAATCAAGTTATTTTATTGCACAAGCACCAATAGAATTTGCAGTGCTGCTGCAAACAGGAGTGGGATTTCCCAGATGGCAGATGGTCCACCATGATTCAAAACACAAGCAGAGCAATATGAAAGGAATATCTCACACAGCTGAATGTTGTCATTTAAAGACTCCTGCTTCTCAACAGAATTAAATACCTAATATTTAAGTCTCTTGAATATTTAACTTTTGGAGCAGGTTAATAAAAATAAAACCCTAAAATTTCATTGAAAAGAATGATCTCTACCGATCTATATGCCTCAGGCCAAATTTGATTCTTAGTTATATCTACAAAATATTATTTAAGCCAATGGTGTAATAAGGACATAGCTGAAACATCAACTGAATGATTTTTAAATAGTCAAACTTCAAGTCAGATGTACTTTAGAAAGAATTTGAATCTGAACAGCCTTTTCTTTAACTGAAGAATGTCTTATTACAACTTTTAACTGTTTTTTTAAGTTTATTTTTTGCAGACAGTTTTGTCTTTGCTAATTAAGTAAAAAAAATGATTCTTGTTGGACAAAAATAAATGGCTGAATTTTTAAATGAAAATAATGTAGGTGATTTAATTCTACTTACAGAAGTGAATTGACACATGGAATTTCAGAAGGCACTGAACAAACACTAGAGTTTGTAAGAGGAAATGAGTATGATAAAAGAAATAGTCAAACAAAGCAAAAATCAGTGTCTCTCTCTTACCCTGGATAGTTATCAGTAAGACAGACTTGAGTAAGTGTAGAATTTAATCAAACCTGCAGTGGTTTTAATATTGTTAGCATGAGTAAAGCTCTGTTTTCAATCCTGCATTTTTCTTTTTTTTAAGGTTGAAGAATATATGCAATTCTGAAACAGGATTCAATCATGTTCCATCAAAGCAAAAAACTACAAAAATACCAAATGAACATCCTGAATATCTGAGGCAATGTTAGAGCTCTCAGGTGACACATAAGAAAAATTCTATCTGGGAATGTTAGATCAAGAGTCCTTAAATTGGAGTTCATTTACGTCAAGGATGTAAATTCCCAGATGACTGGGATAACTGGGATACTGCTTATTCCAGCATGAGACACTTTCACTGTCTCCTGTTAGAGCCATTTCATTTTAGGTAGATAATGCACATTCTTTGGTAGAGAGATTTTTATGTTGTTCTCCAGCATCCCTAATCATTAGACTATGAAGTTACTCTCCCTTTCCATCTTTCTGTCCCAATGCAGTTATAATGTTTTCTATAACATGCAAAGCCTCTGAACTGATTGTCTTCACATAGATATAGCCTAAAACTTCCAAGGTGGAATCTGAAGTTGCTGATCTGATTAAATTTTCCAAATTTTAAATACTCTTTCTATGTGGAGTTAGCTTGAGCCCTGCAGGTATTTCTTGCTTTCTTTCTACTTTGTTAGTAGTGGAAAGTCTTTCTTTTTCAGGGAGGGGGAGCATGCAAGTGTGGAAATATTCATTTCTGATAATTTCTGGTTTCCATGTAGCTTAATTTTCAGATGAAAAGGCATTGTGCTGGGAAATGCCCAACAAGCTCTAGTTACATACTTAGTCTGAGATTGGATGTCTTCTTACCTCTGATGAGGTATTGCAAAGCCTTGCCACTTTATTCAGGGGAAAAAATAAGGAATTTGTATCAACAAGAAGATTATCTTGATTCTTAACCCTTCTCCTGAATCCCCATATAACTATCTAAGCTTCCCGTGGCAAAAGAAGCTGAGTATTTCTGAATGACTTTTTATAGCCCTAAACACAGATAAATTTCAGTCTGATTATTTTGAAAATGTAGTTTTTAACCTTTCATTTTTGTTTAAACAAGGGCAGATTCACTGGGGAATACTTGTGTGGTTTTGGAAAACTAGTACTTTTCACCAAAATAAATGCAGTGCCTTCCAGATCCAGAATATTGGTCTATTAAATATTCCAAAAAATAATGATGATTCTTTAAATACGGTATTTTTTTCTGTTAGAATATTTGTGATTTTTATGGTGGTTTCCTTCCACTATCCCAGTGCTCTTTACAATAAACTATAACCCCTATAAATATGTAAGTAAATAAAAAGTTGTGGCATGGGACCAGAGAGAATTTCTCTATTTTAAAATCCAGTGTATTACAAGTAAATCTACTTTCTAAAATGCATAGTGTATAAATATTTTTCTGTTTTAGATGAAGTATTTCTACGAAGTCCCTCCATGGAAAAAAAAAAAAAGCAGCTTTTAATTAAGAATTGTTCCAAGTTAGCTGCCCAAGGACAAGTAGGAATGTATGTGAAAGGATTATTTTTTTTTTTTTCAGTTAGGACAGTGATGTGTCCATTTTAATATTAACTTCCTGTGCTGTCCCTAGTGAGCTGGAAATGTTATTGGCTATTTGACACTAAATCAGGAGCCAAGAATAGGCCTTGCAACTCTCTAGTGAATGTTTTTCTAGTAGAATATAGTACTGGACTACTGCAAGGGCAACTGGTAAGAGAAATCTTTAAAAACTCTTTGGTTTATGTCTCTGCTTTTGAACCATCACCACTTATAAGTGTATCTAACCCCAAACTGCAGACTCATGTTTTATGTAAAGGCATTGGTGTTTTGGAGGGCTATGCTAAGGGAAAGTGAGGTGCTGTCACCTGTTGCTGGTGAGAGTTGTGCCTGTTTCAGAAAGACTGTGCTTTGCCTTAATTTTTTAAATACCAGAATTCCGTGTTTGATCGTAAAATACAGGCTAGTTTCCTTGAATATGTATTTCTCTATATTTTAACATCTGTGTTCAATTTATGAATAATTTTTCTCTTTACCAATATTTGGAATGGAGTTTCACTAAGCCTAATGTGTGTGCAGAATTACCATCACTGCTAGATTTCTCTTCACCTCCCCCCCACCCCAATCTCTCTCTCTCACCTACCTATTGTATCACACGAAGCAGTGTTGAGATAGCTTTTCAAGGACTAAAGTCTTTAAAGTTTAAAGAAAAGCTTAAAAAGAAAACAATCAAGGGAAGAGAGAGAGAGACCAACAATAGATCACTGAAACTTGAAGAACAATGAAATCCTCTGTTTCAGCTCTTATTTAAGTTATCACATCTGGCAAACTGATAGAATAACGGTGCTGTATTGGCTGGGTTTTTTTCCCCCTTTGTCTTGCTTTCTTTTGTAAGGACTAATCTAAACTACTTTGTATTTTGCAATCTGCCAGTACCTACATGCTGCTGCACAGTTTATTAGAAAAAGAAGGATCTATATTGAAGGCAGGATGAGAGAAAGGACTTTGACTCCAAATTATGCAAATAAAACAGCAACAAAAACACAAGACCAAAGCAATACCCCTACCTGCTCTGCTGCTTTCAGATGAGTGCCACATTATGCATGCAGTGGTGTCTCGGAAGCCAGAGCTGGTATTGCTACAGCAGTACTTAAAACTGCCTGCACAGTCCAAAGAACTTTAAGGAAGTGAGACATTGCTTCAGACTGTCAAGCAATTTTAGGGTCTTTTTAAAAATTATTATTATTATTATTAACAAAATCATCGTGGTTCAGTATCTCAGTCCAGCATCTCATCTGTGGAACAGGAAGAATTGCAGACTCTCTGGGGTTTGCTGGTTGTGCTCAGCTGCACACCAGAATAGACTAATGCAGCTAAAAGTGTGCTCATATTGTCATTGTGGCACTACTCCGTGTGAATATTAATAAAGATTTTATTGTGATTCTAGTTCTCAGAGGTACTTTTCATTCAGATATTTGGCTTTGGTGGAAAAAAAAGTCTAAATCGAGGCATCTAAAGGTCCTAAATTGAACTGTGAGATGAGAGAGGGGATTGGCATAACATTCAGCAGAGCATGGCTAAGGAAAAAAAGAGTAAGGCTGTTTGAGTCTGAAAGGATCAAAGTATTAAAAGTCTTTTGCATGAGATGTGCAGTCTTGTAATCGATGTGATGCTTAACACAATGAACAAATACTTCAGCACTGACAAAATACATTCTAATTAGTTCAAGTGATAAAACGTGCTATTACATTGTGAAACTGCTGGACCCTGCACAATTCTTTAGCAACAAAAGCTGCAAACGGAACAGTGTGTTAGTCTGATCTCACATACATGAGTAAGGATGTGCAAACCTTTGCTTAATTGAACTACAAAATGGAACTGTGGCTTAAACAGTGTGTAAAATCTTGGCCATTAAGAAAAACTCTACTAAAGAAGCTATTTTTGTATTCACAGTAATATCTACTCATTTCAACTGGCTCAGTCAGTAGAAATTCTCTGTGTTTTTCCTATTATGTTCCTAAATTCCAACTTAAAATTCTCATTAGGAGTAGGAAATAGAGCCACAGCAGCAGGAATTATTCCAGTCCTTTTGTGCTGTTTTACTTGTAAGAGAGTAACACAGTGAAGGTAGGCAAAATGCAAGCTTTCTCTATTTTTAGGTGGAAAAGATATAGGGTGAGCATAAAAGTAGAGAAAATAAGCTTGTAAGATTACTGAACAGATAATGATGTTATTGAGCTCTGTAGTGACATGGCTCTTGCTATTGTTCTGCCTCTATCTTTTCTCGACAGCCCAGATTATTAGAGAGCAATGTAAACTCTATTGCTGAAAAGGAATAATTCAGCTTAGAAATTTGCAGCCATTGCTAGCCTTAATGCATCTTGCTGTGGTAAGAAGGCTGAAAATATAGTGTGAAGATATGCAATGTGATAACTGTTCCATGCTAAACAGGTTTTACAAAATAGCCACACAAAGACAACACTTAATGGAATCCTTTGAGTAAACACTACTATTAGTACCTCTTAGCCTCAATTTTGTGTTTTCAAATAGTCCAGGGACATCATGGTCTAAATTGGGGGGTAGGTGTTTGTAAGGGAACAGACAAAAGGAATTATTATTCTATAGATGGGGAATTTTGACTGAAAAGTATGTGATTTGATACCAAAACATAATATAAATCCAGATTACCCTGTCATTCCCCAAATCAAGGGCCACTCCTACTTGCAGTGAAAAAACATCTTTGAATCATGTAACAATTGTTGGGACAGGCACAGAGTACTTGATGAAGTTGCAGTACTTCAATTCCCAAGGCTGCTTTCACTACACACTAATTCAAGCCAAGTGTTTCTTTAATGTAAAATACACTTCAGAGCTTGATTAAGACTTTTTCAGTCACATTTGCTGGCAACTTTTCCACTCTATCTAGTAAGAATCCATCCTCTGGCGTATTTCCGGAATGCTTGTAGAATAAGCAAAAGCCTATTGAACAGCAGAGTTTTCCTGGGGAAAGCATTTCCACTGAGTGGGCTTTTGAATAGCTTCAGTCTGGAGGCAGAAAGGGTTGTAAAAGTCTGAAAAGAGTATTTAAGAAAAGAGAAGTCTATACAGATCTGGGTCAGCTGGAATACAGCACTTTCCAGAGATCATCCAGATCCACTGGGTTTACTGGTCTGGATTTTCTACCCACTGAGTCAGCAACATCCCATGCAGAGAGCTTGTACAGAGGGACAGCAATAGTCAGACACAGGCACCCAAGATGACATGTACTGGTTTGTGACTGGCTTATTTCATTTTAATATCACAAAGCATGTTTGAGAATAGCTGCAGAGAAAGGGAGACAGTGGATACATCATATTTGATGACTTTTTATATTAAGAAATCACTCTTCAGTTAGCTGAAACCAGAAAACAAACAAACAAAAAAGATAGATGTGTTGCTTCCTATGTCACTAATTCTTTTCACAGAATGACCAAATTACAGAATGGGCAAGTTTGGAAGAGAGCACACTGCTCAAGCAGGGTCATCCCACAGCACATTGCACAGGATTGTGTCCAGAAAGTTCTTGAATCTTCCCTCTTGTGAGGGAGACTTCACAACCCCTGAGTAATAAATTGTTACTCAGAGCTGAGTAATAAAATGTTCAGCATAGAGAGAGATACTATTTTCCAGAAGAAACAAGGATGTTACAGAGAGACAATGACACAGCTTTACAAGCAGTTTTTCTTGAGTTTAGAGAAGACATAGGACTGTCTGGACTCAATGATCCTTGAGGGTTCTTTCCAACTCAGAATATTTTGTGATTCTGTGATTCTGTCTGCATTAAAGGGATAGAACTCCCCTGTGGCCCTCTGAAGGAAATGTGAAGGCAAGACTGAACTAGGAAATGGATGGTTGCAGCAAAAATTATTTCTAGGTAGCAAATAAAGGTTGCAATGAAGGCCAGGGGCTAAAGCACTGTCACCTTTAGCACTGGGCTGGATGGCTGTAAGTCATGGTGAGAACTTATCTGGCCGGGGACCATAGTGTGAGCATTGAAGAAGCATTACAGAAGTATTTTTTCTCTTGGTAAGACTGGATAGTGACAAATTGACCTACAAGTATCTAAGGTGACTCAGTACCCCCACGTGTCACACTGGAGAATGGGGTGTGGTTCCCCGATGGGGAGCCAGGCTTTTTGGTACCAAATCCTGTGGTCTTGAGGATTTTGAGATAAGGATAATAACTGGGGGAGATAACAGCCAAAAGAAGTACTGAACAATTTAGAGAGTAGAATGATCATGAGGGGTTCTTTTGTAATTATGGTGAAGGGACAAGGGGTGGATTTTGTGTAAATTGTCCATTTTCTTTATGTGTTGGGATAATGTTATTTTGATTTTTGTTGGATGGAATTTTTGTCTTGCTTTGTTTGATTATTTTTGTTGATGTGAGTACAGGTTGTGTGATTTTAGTGATAATTCTTAAATATGTGATTCCCAGAGGCAAGAAGTGGAATGTGTTGAGTTTGCATGGCCTGGTTTTGGTAGTGAGGGATTACAGGGGTTGCTTCTGTGACAAGGTGCCAGAAGCTTCCTCCATGTCCAGCAGAGCCAGCCCCTGCTGGCTCCAAGACAGACATGCCATGGTCAAGGCTGGCCAATCAGAAATGGTGGTAACACCTCGGGAACAACATATTTAAAAAGAAGGAAAAAAACATTACTGAGCAGATATAATTGCAGCCAGAGGAGACCAGGGTGAGAACATGGGAGAGGAACGGCCCTGCAAACACCAGGGTCAGTGAAGAAGGAGGGGCAGGAGGAGGGCAGGAGATTCCCCTGCAGCCCCTGGTGCAGCCCATGGTGAGGCAGCTGTGCCCCTGCAGCCCATGGAGGATCACCTGGATGCCGAGATTCACCTGCAGCTCATGGAGGAGGCCCATTCCAGAGCAGGCTGTTCCTGAAGGACTGCATGCCATGGAAGGGTGACCCACATTGCAGCAGTTTGTAGAAAACTTGCCCATGGGATGGTCTCACATTGTAGAAGTTTGTGGAGAACTGCCTCCCACGTGAGAGACCCCATGGTGGAGCAGAGAGGAAGGACTCCTCTCCCTGAGCAATGGCAGAAACAATGTGTGAGGAGCTCACCGTAACCCTCTTCGCCATCTCCCTGCAGCTCTGGGGTAGGAGGTAGAGCTGGGAAGGAGGGAGGAGTGGGTGGAAGGTGTTTTTAAAGTTTTGTCTTACTTCTCATTATCCTGCTCTGATTTTGTTAGCAATAAATTCAAGGAATATCTATAATTTGCTTTGTTTTGCCTCTGACGGTACTTGGTGAGTGATCTCTCTCTGCCCTTACCTCAACTCATGAACCCTTTGTTATATTTTTTCTCTCCCTGTCCACTTGTGGAGGGGAGTGATAGAGCAGCTTTGGTGGGTGTCTGGCACCCAGCCAGGGTTAACCCTCTACTCTGAGCTCTGCTTGAGCTGTGGAACTTCACATTTGAATTAGTTAACACAGAGGAATAAAAAACTCCAGAACACTATCAGTTTAGTGTTTTTTTCCAGAAACATTATGAATTTTTACTCCTTGTGAGCAGAACACATATTTCTCACCTTTACTGTCCAGTAAGTGGATACAGAGATACTGCAGTGCTGCTTGGTTTTTTTAAATTTTTTTTCCAGAGCTTAAAAGCCAGTGAATAAATTTATTGCTTGAGGAAATTTTAAGTAAGTGAATATCATTACTGAAGACCACCACCAGGTTGCCAAGCTGAGGTACACGCAAAGGGAACATGTGAAAAGAATAAGCTTAGTGAACTAAAAAAAAAAGTGCTTTCTTAAGCAGAAAAATATTTCCCAGTGAAGTACGTATTTCAACTCACTAGCTTTGATGATCAGTGAATATGTAATACAGACTTCAGTCATAATGACTCCTCTGTTAGGGTACAGTTGATCAACTTTAGGTGAATTCGCCCTTGCAGAAAATGAAGCCCTGTACAGGGGTGTAAGTAAGGAGAGGTGGGGAAAATTGTTTTATACCTGTGGGTGGCACTGGATATATTTAGGATTTTCTTGGTGGAGATTAGAAATTACAGTTCAAATTCTCTCATGCAGAAGTCAAGAATTCAAAGTCAATCTCCTATAGCTTAAGAAAACCATAAGCTATTCTGGTCAAAAAAGAGTCAATTTCCCTTTGAACTTTGCCCTGAATATTTTGGTGCATTTTTTCCAAATTTAGTTACTTGATGAATTAAGTTCAAATTGTATCATATTTTGTGCATTTTAGTTAATATACTGTTAATTACAAAACCCCATTTTTGCTTGAATGTTTGTGGTTTGATAAAGAGAAGGGAGAAACATATTGTTGTGAAAAGAAAAAAATTGAAAATACACAATTTTCAGAGTGAAAATTAACCCCCGTGATTTTGGAGCCATCTTGCAGTTTTAAAGTAAATTGATTCAATAATACTTGAAATATAGGATAAAATCTTGATTTTTTAAAATTTCTGAAATTAGTTCATAATTTCTAGTTTAGTTTGTTCACAAGCCTCTTTTTTTTTCCTTACTCCCCACACTTTTCTATTTTCCCTTAACAAATTCTCAGTAGGTAAATATTCTGGCTGTTTTATTTGAATATTTAGTCAGGAAATAAGTTGTTATCTTGTTTTGCACAGTATTGTGAGAGACATTTATGTTTTATTATACTAGAAAGGTGTGCATGGAGTGGGGCAGAAAGAAAAAGGGTAGAAAGAGGTGAAGGCAAAAAATTGGTTTTCTGGTTTTGGGGTTTTTTTTCACTGAACTAGCTTGGGCTTTGAACTCACATACTGCAGCATGAATTTCAGCCAAAATCCTTGAAAGAAAGTGAATCCTTTAAAATACTGAAGGGCTCAGGGAGTTTATTTCAGGTGCCAGTGATCTTATTTACATTTTCAAAAGCAAGAGTTCCAATTGACTGAGTTATTAAATTGAAACCCTCAGAGCAAACACTTCACTAAGGATGGATCCATGTTCTCTTTCTACTTCCAAGAAGTGTATTTTTCACACCAGACAGAAATATTTGTTACCAGGGAAATTTCAGGACACAGAAGGGAGATTGAAGGACTGAGATTCTAGGTGTATGAAAAACAAACATTAAAGTGAAAGTTGCTCTCAGACTCTGAATCATCTCAGGAAGAAATCAGACATAAGCAGAGTCAAAGTGGGTTACCACTGATTTAATGACATTCCAGATACTGTGAATTTGTTGTTTAAAGCCTAGGTAGGTCAATCGTGAAACATTTGTGGATGAAATGAGCTAGAGAAATGCGCATCTTTTGCAACTTAGGGATGTTAAATAAACATTCTCGTGCACTTACCAGCAAACTGTGCTGATTTTTCTCTCTGAGAAACCTCCATTAATCGACCAACATTTTCTTGGATTTGATACTGAATGCGGAATACTGCCTGACTGCTGCAAAAATGCTCTCTAACTTATTTGACAGCTATTTTTTATGAGGTACTAATTATTTAAAATCTCCAGCTGTTTTAACCGAGCACTTGGGTCAGGTGGGTTTCCTGATTAAGTGAGATAAATAGTGTCATTTAGACCAGCCTGGTGCTAGAACTGGTGTGCATGAATCATTGTGTAGTTGAAATCACCTGTGTGAAAAAACCCAGCACATATCTTACATACTGTTTAAATTCCATCCTGAAAAGAAAAGCATATGGATGAACTTCTGGGCCTTAAACTGTTTCAATACAGAACTGTCTCCTTTGCATTTTGGAATGTTAATTAACACTCACTGAGTTGTGAATGGCTTTTTGTGCTTGTGTTCGTCAGAAAACCAGTTAAACCAGTGGGATCACAAACAGAGTCAAAATGCCTTCAAATAGTGTTTCCACCCTCAGGATTTCACTGTGTTCTAACATGACTGCTCTGCAGAGGTCTGCATTGCACCCAGTTGATCATTACATCTTCAACCAGCACTAGTCTGATAATCCATTGCATAATGGCAAAAGTTTTCAGTGTATCCAGTTTCAGTGCTTTTAATGTATTAGGGGTCTTTGTATCACGGCTGTGCCAAGGAGCTGTGGTCTTAGCAGAAATGGTTTTTGGTTGTTTGTTTTGGTTTTCTGGTTTTGGGGTTTTTTTTCTAATTTAGAATAAAATAAGTAAACTGTACTCAAGTTTGCAAGTTGAAATCCTAAATTATGGCAACCTCAACTTTCTTCTGGAAAGAAATCATAGCTAAGAAACCTGTCTGGAGAAACCAGGCTTGCAAATTTCCAGCTTGCTAACAGCACACGGCAATGTGTGAGTGTCAGTGCTTATGGAGATAATGGCACTCAGGCTTCTTCCCAATTTGACTCTTACATTGTCCTTCAACACTATTCCCTAATCCTGTATTTCCTGAGGTATTAACTATAATTTATTGTTTCTCATTTCCACATGCTGATCCCTTCCTTCCCTCACTAGCGTCATGAATAATTGCCTTTGGGGCTAGAAATAAGTAGCTACATTTCTTGACATGGACACCTCCCAGTGTTAAGGTCATAAACCTTTCCAGTTTTAGTCTCTTGAAACCTCTACACAGTTATTCCACAGCTTTGATCTTATCACTGGGCTTTAGTCAAAGCTCCATGCACCACATGACTTGCCTGACTACTAGTGACCGCTCGAGTTCAAACATCCCTGACTTGGCTTTCCCAAAGTCTTTGTCTCCTTTAAAAATCCAACTTAGTTAGACCAGGCTTTCTGAAATAAATATGCTACTGCTGAGCTAAAAGAATAAGTAAAAAAAAAGCCCAACCTCCCCACCCCCCCAACCCAACAAAAGTAGAGAGAACCAAAATACCATAAGGTTTGCCCGTAGATATCACAGTCTTGAAGTTATTTTAAATACTAATGCCTGAAACCCCTAAAGATCCTTAAGTCTGGGCTGAAAAAAAGAATGTGTGTTTTCATTTGAACACAAGCTGCTGCTGCATCTTTGATTTATCTTTGAAACAGATGTGTTTTGAGTTGAAGTTAGACTTCAAAGGAGAAAGTAAATGTTCAATAGGAAATATTTTTCTTATTCAAAGCAGAGTCTTAAAGTGTAAATTTTGCTCTGAAAAGATAAAATTTTATTCTAAAAGTCCTATTCCGAAGTTCAGAAACGGTTCAGAGATTTAGCTCAGAAAAGTGCAGAAAATTACAGTTGTGAACCTTAGGCACATTTCTTCAAACGATCAAGTCCAGAGGGTTAAATAGGAACATATAATATCTGGCTGTTGTGATAATTATATATCTTCATGATTGAAATGCTTAAACACCCTGTCAGCACAGTTTTTCAACCAGCTTGCCTTAATTTCCCCTATGCAGAGCCCAGAAATAGTCTGATCCTCCTTCTTTGTTCTTCAGCTCAAACACTTTATATCCAAGCTCAGCTCCCTGATATTTTTGTCTTTGTGTCTAGATACCGACCCTGGCACAGATCCAGGCACATACATATTTAGGCACCTTGCTGAAACCTTGCCTCTTCAGTAAAGCCGTGGGCTAACTCCTACAGTTTTCCTCACATCCTCCCCAGCTAGTGTGAGACTTCCTCTCGCCTCTCAGCTTTGCCCAACTGCTCCATGCCTGCAGATTTGTTAGTGCTCCTTCTTGCTTTCTCTTTTCTACTCGTGCTTTTTACCAGACCCTTTCTTGATTTCCCTTCCTTTATACTTCCTCACCTTTCCAGGCCCAGGCTCAGTGCTTATTAGGGCTTCCTACTTTGTTCTCCCAAAAGGCTTCCCAGTCTTCCATTGGATGGAAGACACACTTCAGCAAGAAGCTTCTTTTACCAATAGTCCAGTCAATTATTTGCAAAAAGGAAGTCTGCATTTCTCCTAAATTATGGTTTCCAGGCACAGATCCTGTTTCCTATTAATAAAACTGGTATCCTGTGTGAGCAGTGAGCAGGGTCAGGGCTTTGAACATCAACGTCCCAATCCATTTTAACTCTCAAAAGCTGTGTTATGATCCAGCTGTGTGATCATACATCCTGATGGACACAAAGAATGCTGTCAATTTTTTTTGCATGTGAATAGTCAGCTGGAAGAGATTTATAACCATGTCCTTAATAATATCTGCTTCTTAATCCCTCTAGCACGTAGTCAAAAATTATGTCTATGTAATATTTGGAGAGATCTATCTTGAGTTATTCAAGGTCAAGCTGACGTATATAGTAGGGAAGTGATAGTATGTCTTATCTTTAACTTCACGTCTTATTTATAGTACATTTTCTCCTTTTGTATCTTCACTGTGAAGGCAACAATGTTAGTGATAAAGAAGATAAAGAACTGGCAGGCATCTGCGTTTAACCATTCTGTCATTTAGGCTGCTCTCAAGGTCTCTGTATAAATGAGCTCTTGTGAGTTTGATCACCTTTACTTTAGTATGTAAGAAAGAGTGGTTTGTGCTGAAATATGAATGGAAAGCTATATGCACAGCTACGTGCATATTTCTATTACTACATAAAATTGTTGTATATATGTATGTATTATAAATGTAAAACCTATATAAAACTATATGCTGGTTATATTTATCGTATATATAGATCTATGTGCTTTTCATCCCCACCCTGCAAACTGTTCAACCATTTTATAATTTTATTGCTGTCTATAAATACAGCAATAAAATTAGAATGATATTTTTTATAAATCTGTGCTTTTTCCCCCTTAAATATTAATAAAACAACCTGGACTGAAATAATTGTCTGAAAATAAATGAGTTTATATTAAGCCTTATGTATCATTTGAGGTTACAACATTGCAGAATACCAGAGGATCAGTGAATTCTTCTGCTGCCTTACACTTCTGTTGAATGAACTCCCCATTTTAATCAGGAAAAAAGAAAAAACAAAAAACCAACCAAACAAACCCACCAAACAGCAATTTCTAGATGTCTCAGAACAGTTTTTTGGTTGTTGATTTCACCATCTACCCTGGTTTTGTTTGCTGTGTAACAATGGCTCTTCATTTCTGGATTGACATGAAGTGGCCTGAATAGCATGACAGACTGCACTTGTAGGATAAAGACATTCGCAGATTTTTTTTTTCCTTGCTGTTCTAATAAGATTTCTGAGCTTATTGCATGTTCTTTATCACTTTCCTATTACGTTCATCACTGTTGTGCATTATGATCTCAGGAAGAAGAAAACAGGATAATATTCCAAGGTGTCAAAATGAGTGCAGTTGTATCATAATTAGTGTAGAGCAATTGCAGTTGGCAGCTGCCCTGAAATTTGCTTTTGTCCTCCTCACCTGTTGCTTTTTTTCCATTAGCACTAATCTCTAGATTCTGGTGTGCTGGTGGCATAGAAAAGAAGCCTGTTCCTTGGCCTGATACGCTCTGGGGGGCCCTCACAAGCCTGAAGGCTGGTTCTGTGGATGTCTTTGGAGGGCACACTAGATCTAAGCTGTATGACCAGCCTATGCCTTGGCACTGGGATCCAATTCAACAGCCACTGTCAAACATGCTTTCTCCAGATGCTCATCCTCATTCAGGGGTTGATCAACAAAATGTATCCTTTTAAAAAGATAGAGACCTTTGGATTTTGACCACTGAATGGTGCTCTGCCCATCCAGAGTGTATTATCAGACGGGGATTGCAGTGTCTAATCCTAGCTCAGCATGTCTGCTTACACAGTGAGAGCTGGGAACAATTAAGTGACAGACCCTTCAATAGCAGTTTCTGTGTGCTTGGGTCCTGTTCCTTGCTTATCCTGAGGCTGAATTTAAAGTTCTGTCCTTGAAGCTCCTAGGTGTCCGTGGGTTAGAGTATCTCACAGCACTGTTTTAGAGAGACGCTTCCTCTGTGAGGGCGGGGAGGGAAGAATGAAGGAGTAATCGAGGCTGTGAGGCACCTACACAGAGCGGCTACTGGCTTACTCCCCAGCATACAGCTCACATGTGGTCAGAGCTGCACAAAAGACTCATGAAAAGGATAATGTCTCCACACAGAAGTTTTTTTAGTCTAAACTAACAGAAGAAGATTAAACACAGAATTTCATTATGAGACCAGAGGCTAGATGTGACTTCAGGTGTCATCTATTTTCTGATTGAAGTTAATATGCTTTTAAAAAAATGAATCAAAGTAGTATTTCAATTTAAACTGTCTTCTGCAAGTGTCTCACTGACCTGAGAGATAACGAAATGTAAATGGTATTCAAACCTCTTAATTGCTGCCAATAGCAATTCTTTTGTTACTCTGCAAGGAAAACCGTAGAGGCATCTCTTTTAGAGAATAAAGCCCCAGGTAAAAAAGCAGTAAGTACCTCATTAGCAACACTGAGCTACAAGTGTGCCTAAGATCCCACAGACTTCAAGCCAAGTGTTAAAATAGGTTGCGTTGAATGGATGACTAAATCGTTCCAATGACAGTCTCTCTTTGATGAAAGGTGCCTAGAGCTACCCTTTCTTAGGTTTGCCTACAGTGCCCATCTGTCTTTTAACATTCAATACAGTTCACTTCTCTCTCAATTCAGTATCTTCGAGGTATTTGAAGGCTGGGAATTAGAGATTATAAAATAATAGCTCTTGCAGTAGGCACTCACAGTTAGGAGACTGTTAAAGTGATTGGG
>VYXC01007735.1:129979-152738 GCA_013397175.1 Platysteira castanea
TGAATCGCCCCAAACCAGGCCAGGAGACACTTCAGAGACAGAGTCAGAGAAGTGGGTATTTGCTTTATTTGGCACCGGGCGTGTGGGGGATCGCTCCTCCAAACACATACACACTGGTACTCCTTACAACACACTATTATGGGTTAAATTATGAATATTCATTACATTCTTTGGGACAGGCGTGGTTATACAAATTATTTCTCGGAAGTTATTAATATCATTAGCATGTATGCCACGCATGCGCTGTGCACTCTGGTGGTCGCACTGAGGAAGGCTCCTCTTCTTCCTCAGGGGTATTTCTGATGAAGGCTTGTAGTCTTCATCATGATGCCCTTTTCACCTTTCTCCCTGGGGCATGCGTAGTCCTCTGAGGAATGATTCAGCAACTTCTGAGATGATCCTTGTCCCCCCTATCTTGACAAGATTAGAGTGAGCCCGGTTTTTTAGGTTTTGTAATTAACATTTGCTGTCGGAGCTAACAGCAAATTAACATTTGCTGTCAGAATTAACATTTGCTGTCAGAATCAACATTTGCTGTCTCTTAATAGTTAACTGTGCTTACATGAGTTAGTTATTGACTACCTCTCTCATCATCACATATTTTAATGCTTTCTGGGATGAAGAATGTTGCAGAGAAATCTTATTATAAGGAAGTTTATTTGTCTTGCTAATTCTTTGCTTCATTTCCAGTCTTTTGCCAGGAAGAACATTTACTGAAATCATTCAGTGTAAATTAAGTGGTATTTAGAAGGATGCAACTATTCAAAGTGTGCATGTGCTTCACGCAGTCACATAAGCCAAACAGCTTCCTTAAAATATTTTACTGCCAATTTGCAAAATGTATACTCAGTATGGTCTTTATGGAAGGGCACTGCAGACTGAATGTGTCATAGCCTACATATACCCCGGTTTCCTCAGCAGAGCTGGGGGATGCTTCCGGGCACAGGGGCTCCAGCCTCTTCATCATTAAGTTACAGCAAAGTCCTAGCACCACCTATAGCTCAGGCCAGCAGTAACCCTCTCCCTGGCCCCCTTCTGGTATTTACACAGTCCAAGGACCACGAAAAATAAAATAATTTATTCACAGGACCAACCACAGGTGCTTTCCACACCACCTGGATTCATCTGCAGGGGTAAGGATTTGGGAATGAGTTTGCTACACATGAAGAGCATCCCAGCTAAGAAATATTCAAGGTGCGGTCCTTCTTCCCTAAACCTAGATCTCTCCTAAATCTTGCCTTGCCTTGGACAGATTTCTCCTGCACTGTCAGCTTGTCCTGTCACTACAGCTGTAGCTTAACCGCAGTTAGCATTCAGGTGACACAAACCAGAGCAACTGACTGGGACAGTGATGTGAAAAATACTCCATCACTAATGTTCCTCATTCCCCGTTGCCTTCTCACTGGCCTGCACACCTAGGGCACCACAGCTCACTGGCTGGATGAGTGAGCTCCCGTCACTGGCCAGATTCTGGGCTTATTAGTGGAAAGTCTGGAAGCATGAAGGTTCCTCACACCCTCCTGTGATTATTGTGGATTTAAGTAGGCATTTAGATTGTCACAGCACTCTGTCTCTTCTTGACAGCATTCAAGAAGCATTTGGACAATACTCTTGGGCACATGATGTGACTCTTGGGATTGTGCTGTGCAAGGCCAGGAGATGGACTTGATCCTTGAAGGTCCCTTCCAACTCTGTATATTCTGTGATTCTGTGACTGGCACCACTGTTTAAGCTGCCTGGCAACTTGAGAACTGTGCCAAGAAAATCATAACCTTAACCTTTACTGAAATCACCTAGAATATATCTGGCTTTTGGGATGGTTTTTCACTTATACCTCTGATAACCATTATAAATTACTGAAATGGCCCCTAATCACTATGTCTGATGCATGTGTCTAAACATGGCCCACCTAGAAACTTACAAAGAAATGTAAAGCTGGCTTGTGTTGGTAACAGGATGGGAGAGAGAAAAAGTTGTTAAGAAGTCAAAAAAGAGTGTTGAAGAAGCTCAAAATTTCCTATCATCAGTTTGGTAATGCCTTGTTAGACATCTTTGTGACAATTTCCTTCAAGGTCTGTAGTGAATAAGGTTTTTAGTCATCTGGAAAAAAGTTTGTGTGATTAAGTCTGATGAAAAATGGATTAAAACTAAAGAGTAATTAACTTGGTTGTAATAATAATAAAAATAAATTATTGTCTCACTGCTTCATCTAAATTGTTTTCTATTTATCACTTTCTACATTATAAGGAGTTGTTGTAAGTTTCCAAGTTTTTTCATTATTTTTAATCATAATGGACTATATGGTGCCAATCAGCAAATTAACCGAGTATTTTGTGAATGGAAAAATAAGTAGGTGTGAAATAATTAATGAACAAATACAATAAATAAATATTTTTATTAAGACATCAAATGGTGTCCTCTTTAACATCACACAAGCATGACATTTTTAAAAGTCTTATCAGAATTAGAATTTTAGCTGTTCAAGAACACCATATGGTCCTGAGACAATTAACTTTAGAAAAAGAAAAACAAAATACTCATGAATTACACATAACCTGAAATTAGATCTTTAAAATCCAAATTTCTGTACATCTTTATTTGGTACAATATAACTAGATGATTCTTAATACAAATGTCAGTTGTATTAAGCATACAGCTTTTTTCATTTCATGATGACAGCTTATCTGTTCAGTGCCTGGTCAAGAAGTATACTAACTGGTAAATAGATATTCACAATATTTTCTATCCTCTGCATGCTAAATTGGTCTTAATTAAGCAGAATTAAAGCAGCATTGTTGCTTCCATGCAAAATAAAAAACCCTCACCACCAAGGGCCAATTTACATTCTTATTATTCAACACATGTAAGAATAAAATAGCTTTGGAATGATAAATGAGGATTCTTTGACAGCAATCCAGTGTCTACATACATTTGGAATTGGTTTCTTTGTTCAAATTGATAACAAATATCTGATATGGAGTAAATGCTCCTTTTCGGTTTTCTGACGCTACGCTTTTTCACACTGAATCACGTTATGTTAGATCATGAGCCAAGCAGTGGGGGAGGAGGGAAGGGAGAAGGGTGGATGGGGAGGAGCGTGAATGTGTGACATAACCTAAAGAGAGCTTTAAGATCACTGGAAGTACAGAGGAAGGAGCAATATATCAGGAGCCCCCATTCAGTGCCACAATGTGGGTTCAAAAAGCAAAGGTCCTGACCCTTGCCTTCCTAATCACTTCTAGCTTTCAGAGGCACAGAATTATGTAGTGATGCTGTGACAACATGTAGATGCAGAAAAGCAGCATCTGTGTGGCTGGCAGACCCTAAAATCTCAGCCACAGAGAAGTTCTTAGTAAATGAAGCACCGTTATAAAACAAAGAACAAAATACAAAATCCCTGACAGGGATTAGAATAGACAGTTAATACTTAATAAAGAATGACAAAATCTACTACCCAGCACTTAATAATTTACCCATGGTTTATTATGCTGTTACATGATATGACACTTTGGTAATTTATTCTTCTTTAAAGTCTTGTAATGAAACACTATGTTGTAAATCTAAGTTGTTTTCTTCCTGCAGAACGGCGAAAAAAAAACCCATCAGGCTAAAAGAGTTTAAATAGATGTTTAATACAGGTGGCAAGAAGGAAATGTAATAGAAATAGTTGTGGAAGCTGTTCAAACTCTCATTTGCTTGTGGAAATCTCAATTTCTCTGTATTCTAATAGCTGAAAAAATTATTTAAAATGCTCGTGCAGATGCGTGTTAGGGATTCAGGATATGATAGCCAACAATAAGTGTGCGTGGCCTAATTGGCACATCGACTGGTAGGTGCTGATGAGATTGTAACATTCTCTCTTGTCTAGACTCTTCTGATTACATCCAATTTGCTTTCCCTTTTTACTGACAAACTTGACTTCCAAATTATGGTAATGTTATCATGCTCTTTCTCTAACTGGTTGTATTTACATTTACTTATCTCAAGATGAGTTTAGAGAAGTTCAACTGAAAACAAGTTTTCCTTGTTAAGTTTTTTCCATCATCCAGACAGTTTCTGAGACATTTTCTGGTCAGCTACTGTTCTTTATGCTCTTATTTGCATCCAGACTTCTCCCAACACTAATTCAGAAAAGTTAGATAGAAATTTAAAACCTAGACCTTAAGCAGTGTTCTGTGCGAGGCAAAAGAGCAGCAAGTTGGAAGTTTAAGACAGCTCCACGTAAACTAGTTTTGTGCATTTCCTCTATTGGAAGTCTGAGTTGTTTAAAATACTGCGAAGTCCTCTGCACCACATCTAGAGTGTGTATTGAAGAACAGTAAAAAAAGAGGTGGTCCTTAGACCCGAGTTCAAAGTTTCTGTAGCTTAAATCTCAGGGGTCGGAATGTTATAGAAATGGAAAATTTCTATACACCTTGAGAAGCAAAATGATAATACTGTAAAGTCTTTCTGCAGGTTAAAAATCCCCCACATCCATAACCTCTTCTTGAAATGCAGAATGCCTTAAAAGACAAAGGCTGTTTTGCTGCACGCACAAAATGCCACTCTTGGCTCAAAATTCTGGTGAAGTTCTGAAAGACAAATTCCATCTCACAGAAATAGCTCTGCTGCTTTTGTTGGATCAGAATGTAACAGTCTTCTCTGTGGAAAGGAAGCTGGTTAATCAGTGTGCAAATTTGATTAAGGAAATATTTTCTAATTGGCCTAAGTGACTCCTAGCCCTACTTTTTGAAATAACTTTGGAACTCCTGTTCTTCAAGTAGAGAAGTTTGAAGACCTAGAGAGACGCTTTTGATTTCAAAATTCAGTGGCTAAATAAACAGCCCTGGTGCAGTAAATGACCAAAACCTCAGCTTAAGAGAAATAGGAAAGACAGTGAACAAAGCTACGCTTATTCAAAGGGGACACAGGACAGAAGAGAATTTTCCTCTAGCTAACATACCTTTTAAGCTGTGGTGGCAGAATACCTCCAGCAAATTTGCAGTATTGAACATTCTATTTTACTTTTTGAATTGGAAAATCCAACGTTTTTCTGCTTTAATGCTAACATTCTTCACAGCATGAATATTCTGCCTTTCAGTCAGCTATGCCAATTCTTTAGGAGACTTTCCAGAATACCTTCAATATGCAAATGGGTAATAAAACCCATTTTGCTTGAGTATGCAAATCTGACATACATTAAATAATCATAAGCCTGAAACATATTTTCATTGAAATGTGAAAATATGTCAGCAATGTAAGCAAAGCAAAAACCTCATTTAGGTCTAGTTGTCTAGCTGTGCAAGACCAAGCTCTTCACTTAGCTGAATTCCTTCAGATTCCTGGTTTTTACTCATTTGCTCACTCTAACTAATATTATGCTTTTATTCTCTTACACTACTGCTGTTTTTGGCTTCCTCTTGTGTTGTGGATTGCATGAGACATTTTTCCTACAGTGCTCTTACATCTTTAAATCTCTCTGAAACTCTTCCATCCTTTTAACTCACCATTCTTTATCTTGGTGTACAAGAATTGATAGCCCAATTCTCACTCTCTCCACCCTCTTTTAACTAATATTATTGGTCCTATTTCTTCTGAAAATAAGTAAAAAGCAGTACTGTAAAAATGGACGTTGTACTGAAGTGAAAAGGCAGCCTGTGAAGCCTGTGCTTTTGCACACAACATCAATATATCTGGCACAGGTCTGGGGACCGATATCTCTGTATCATTAATTAGTGTGAATCTTATTAGCCTATTGTTTCTTTGAGTGTTTCTTTCATGTTATCTACTTAATGTCTTATAAACATCTCAAGAACAGCCACAATCTTTGTTCCAATCTCAGGTGCATTTTTACCACCAGTTTGCTATTTAAAGTCCTGAGCAATTCATAGTCAGCTGTTTCTTCTCCAAGCCAAGTGACACAGAAGTCTTTACATTATAAACCATTTTGATATTTATTCTCTTTCTATAGACCACTGAACTCAGCAGTGATGATTTAAGGCATATGACATATAGAACAGTAAATGAAGGAATAAAAAAAGGTCTGCAATATGGGATTTATAGTTGAAATTATGATGTAGAAAGTTCTCGATCATCATCTTTTGGTCACTGTTCCTCCTCACTGTAGCATGAGCAAGTTGATGCAGAAGAGAGGGATGCGCAGGTGACATCTGAAAGCAGGAGGCTGGGAACAGAGCTGAATGAGCCCCAAGACAGCTGAGCTCAGAGCAGATGGGGTGAGAGCATTTTTGGATGCCTGGGAAAAGTCTTGCCAAGGCCATCCTGAGCTAGAGGATGCCTCCACTGCTGACATCAACCCCGAGAGGTGCTTAATGAAGAGTTTGGGGGCTGGCAATGGACAATAACCGAAATGCTATCCAAAGTGGAAACTGTGAATTATTGAAAAAAAAATTGTTTCACAGAGGTCAAACATTGTTTTAATGTTTGAACATTGTTGGTAAACAAAAAACCCAACTCTCAGTCCAGGGCTACAAAGGAGGCTGCTATCACCTAAAGCTGCTTCAGTCCTGCTTTCTTTCTGGGTAGTGCTGCTTTAGTCTCTCTCTCTTCTGTGCCGTTGCATGCTTTCTCTGCAGTAGTCCTCTCCGGTGCTGCTTGCATGCTTTCTCAGCAGTAGTCCTCTCCGGTGCTGCTTGCATGCTTTCTCAGCAGTAGTCATCTCCCCCTCTCCTCTCCCTCATGAGGCACCTGCCAGAGGGTCAGCTGGTCTCTGGTCCTTACTAGAAACACCTGGTTCAGCACAGCTGTAAATTCATCAGGGTCAAGATTGCCTACAGCCCATTCCTGTGCACCCACAATGTTTACTATTTCCTATAGGGCTTTTTGTAGACAAGATAGCAAACACTGTATAAGCATTTTTCACAGTGTCAACATCCCAAATCCATGCAACATACGCCCAAATCTTAAATCTATACAGCACTAAAGATGGTTTGGCTGGGACGCACTATCATGGTTCAAATACATTACAGCAGAACATGGTGCAATCATAGTGTCCAATTTCAGACAATGAGACAAAGGTAGGAGGGGAGAAGCCTATATTGTGAATAACAGATTGCAATCAGGCTTTCGACATGATTTACCATAGCCTCCGTATTTCCGTTTACTGTTATATACATTTTCTGCATGTTAGTCTGAAAAAGAATTAATAGTATTTCTGCTCATTGTGACTGCTGCTTTTCTTTATCACCACAGTTGTCTGTTAATAATTCATAGAGTCTAATGTACTTCTTTTTAATTCTGTAACACCAGGACATTTAATTTAAGTACAAAATAAGAAAGGAGATTTCTTTTATCAGATCAGTGAATTAGCTCTGAATGGAAAATTATCTTACTGGTTAGTGGATTGTCACTGTTACTACCCTCTTACAAAGAAATAACAAATGGCTTTTTGTTGCTCATATTGGAGATTTTAGGATTTGGGGGACATTTTTTTTTCATCTGGGCTACTCTGTAATAATTTCTAATGAATAATTCAAATGTCATGGGAAACCAAAGCTGCTAGAGACTCTCTTTTTCATTATTAATTGTAGATTTTCTCTTCTATTAGTATTACTGCACCGGAAGTTCATACTGAAAAAATCTAATGAGTGTGATTTAGAGCAGTTTTAATTCTTCATCGTCTGTCAAAGGTGCAATGAAATTGCCTTGGGTTATGTGTACAGACCTTCCCATGAGACATAAAACTAGAAAGATTTCTTCTCTTTCTCAGGGAGATTTTATTTTACTTCAGACATGAATAGCAACACCAGGGATTTTCCTTCTTCCTCTGCAAAAGCTAACTTAACTTTCTTCATATGATTGCACGATGATTAACTTCAGCAATAAAAGAGCATTAATCCCAGGACATGAATAGCACACTTTGATGTTGCTCATGGCCAAAATGCACCACCCATTCATTTAAATATCACAGAAAAAGCATCTATTTTCAGCAACCTTTGGAAATTTTTTTCTTTGTTATTATAACAGGTATAGTATAAGTACTTAATGAGCTTTAAGCTTATTTTAATTTATTTTGTTTTATGTAAATAACTCCAGGTCTTTTGTTTGATAATCCCAGTCAAGTATTTATACCTGAAAGAAATTCCAGAAAAGTGTCCCAGTCCTCGCACTGGGAGAGGGAACTGTTCTTCACAAGCTGTAAAATGCCTTAATGTAATGCAGTTTTGCACCAGTTGAGGAATGGATATAAAATAAATCTGGGTTTGTCTGACAGTTGAACTCAACTTTTCCATTAGCATTAAGGGAATGACTAAATTTTTAACAATGACGTTACATCTATACTGAAATACACAAAGGAATACAGGAATGAGGTTAAATGAAATCCCACCCTTTTCTCCGTATTTAAGTGACAGGAGGATAAAAATGATGGCCATAGTCATGGTTGTTATATCCCTGTCAGTTAGACCTGTGAGGGTTTGATACTGAGATACCAGCTGAATCCTAGTTCATGCAGCAGCAGCTTATGGGTTACGAGGTTTACAAGGCCCAAAGATTCCAGGTTTGTATTTGCTGGCTCACCCTGGAACATAATACTATGTACAAGAAGTAAATGTGTGCAGCCAAACCACAATGCACAATTTATCTCAAAGAATATAACAGAGATAAGTTGTACCAAAATAAGGCTGTGTAAAGTTTTGAATGCCCCGCAGCAGGGAGCTGCAGCCATACTCCAGTGTCAACTATTGTGAGAACAACAATAAGGCTAGAATAGGGGATATTATTAGATTTAGGTCATAACTAAAATAAGCCTTCTCTATAAATCATCTTATACACTAAACATTTTATACAAATGTAGAGATCTTCAAAACTGTATTTGTTCAGAACTCAAATCAGCATTAGAAGCAGTTCCTAGCACCGCACCCTGAAATATTTTGAATAGAATGTTTAAACATAATAATTTTTTAAGATCTCCAACTAAGCACAAACACTGACATTTTAAAAATATATATTATATATATAACTAAAAATGCTGTAAGACTCTATTACTGCCTTATTGGCATCAGCTGAAGTCAGTGAAGTTAAACTGTTCGTAAATGATAAAACCAGGGTCAAGAATCCTGCCTCCAGGTCTGCTGCTCTAATAGACCTGTGACAGTGTATTATAACTGACTAATTTACAGAAAAAGGCATCAGGCTTGACTCATTTTCCCTGTGTACTGTTATTATGTGTGCCAGGAAATTACAGCTTCCATGAACTAGAAATACTGCTTGTATTATGCATGAAGGAAGGGATGCAGGAAAAGGATTGTTTCGGTGAGCTGTAAGATGACATGATCATAGTCTTTGCTGAAACTATTGGACACCTATTTATTTAATATACTAATTAGTTTTGAAATTTTCAGAAATTTCTGTGGTTACCAGGACAGGTCAAACTTTTGCACATTATCTTTTAGACAGAATTTGCACTATAAGGCCACAGGGATGTGAATGACTGGCCTGCCACAGGCCATTTTGCAAGATATCCATTTAAATGGCTGGAGCTAAGAATGTGATCCATCGTCTTAATTCACTGTCCCCAGACACAGTGAAGTTTATGGGCCTCAGTGGGCACTCTGCAATTACCTACCAGCCTTTATGGATACTCATATCTCCAGCAGCTACCTGCTGGGACACTCAAAGGCATCCAGCATCTTTCACATGACTGTGTCCTACAGTGCAAGTCCTGCCTTTTGGAGGTGTAATGTGATGTGGCAGGGTGTGATACACTCAAGGTCAAGTGCTTTGCATTTACAGCCAAGTTTTCCAAAGGAGATATAGGCACCTTGAAACACAAGTCCAGCTTATTAATTCAGCTGCAAAATTCCACTGAGATTTGAATTACAAAATGTGATTTGTAGAATGTTCTGGCTAGCAAAGTAGATCATGGAGAAAGGTATTATAATGACCTACCCTCCATCTGTCCCAGTCTGTGCTGGAAAGTAACACAATATTCTTGGAGTTAGAAGGACAGCAGACCAGAATCAAACTGGCTGTCCTGTAACTCTGTTACAGGACATTCATCTGTGGAGGGTTGGATGCCAGTACATTTGAAATTCATGCCATTGAATGAAACTAGAAAAAGTTTTGGGAGAAGGAACTTGAAGTCTTTTATTGTAATTGTCATAAGCTCATTTGTTCTGAGCCTGAAGTAATGTTTAATATTTCAAGAAGCATTTTGACAAAATAAATTAGAGCACCATACTGTTATCACTGCTAACATCAGCTGATGCCAGAAAGTAATATGATCTTAAGCAGCATTTGTTGAAGACTTCTGAAATATTCTAAGGTCTATTGAAAACTGACTGGTGCATTCACAGTATGATATTAAAGTGCTTATTAAAAGGTTAGATATGTCTAAAAGGATAAAGATTCAGCATTGTCACAAAATCTGTGGCTGATATCACAGCCACATAAAATCAGTCCTATAGCCACATAAAATCAGTCCTATTCTATGTCCAGGTGACAGAAAGTATAAGAGACAGACTGCAGGGGGAAATAATGGTGGATTGACAACATTAGAAATAACACATAAAGGTTAATGCCTCTAAGATATTGCTCTCTTCCCAAAGTTTGCTTAATAGTCAAGTCTTCCTCCAGATTAATAAAGAAGAAGTGATTATGAGAAGTGTCTGGAAACATGCTGAAATAAAAGGTAAATGCTCTACTGAAACTAATCAGGACTCATTAACACACATCCCAACATGCCCAAAGTAACAAAGAAAAGTTCTGACACAGGGAAGAACATGCAGATAAAAATGCACTTTTTTTCTCCTAGTGACAAGAGGATGAGTCACTTCTGAAGACCATTTAATACAATAGAATATTATCACTAACTTTGCATGCATATGATGAGGGCCTACGTTATCTTTGCGAGAAATCATCAAATAAAAGTTACTTAAAACTCCGAAAAATTTGGTACTGATAGTTGTCCTCTGTAGAAGACGGAAATTCTTCTGAACTTCTGCAACATTAACTGTCCTTTCAAAATTACGATCACAGAGACAAGCACAAGAATCAACGTTACAGTGCTTTGTTTGAAAAATCGAGAGTTGCACGTAGACTTTCAAGGGATACAGTCAATCTGCAGATAAGCATAGGTAACAACTTTTCCATCTTCAAAGGCTCAAAATAAAATTAATTTCAAAAATCATTGGAGCACTGTAGCCCTATACTAGACATTTGAGAAGCAGCTTTTTCTCTGGTGTAGGTGAAATGATTTGTGTAAAACCTTGCAAAAAATCCCTAAAAATGTTAATAGGTTGCAGGAGCATCCCAAGCCAGCCACAGAGGGTTATGGGTAGGTGAAATTCTTGATCTCTGCTGAGCAAAACTATGAGTACTATGCTAATGTTCTTATTGTTCATGACTACCTTGGTGATTCATCTACCATTAAATAAATGGCTAAAATCCTTTACTGCTTTCCATATGAACCAGTTCTAAGATACTGTAAAAAAAGGAGAACTCCCATAATATCATCGATGTTTCCAGAGAGTCTCAGATCCAGGGCAGAGTTAGAAAGAAGGCACAGGTGTCACATGAGCTAGCAATAACCTGCCTGTGCTTTGCTGCATGCTCATTTGTTAAACTCCCCTGTTAGTGGGCACTTTTCTATGGGGCAGGTTAACAGATCTTTGTCCCTTTCTTACACAGCTGAGGTGCTGTGCCAAAAAAGCATTTAGTGTTCAGGTACAAAAGTTTAAAGCTCTGTCATGTTATAGTGCTTTGTGTTGGGTGAGAAGAAAAGAAATGGAATTACACAGAAACTAAAAAATGTACCATTTTGTCTTCCTGTGTATTCATATACATGATATTAAACCAGTTTTATTTATACCTACCCTCAAGTGTTTTAGCACTTAAATATAAATCCTTTTAAGAGAATTAGGGAATTCTAATAGACATGATGTTCAGATATATTTTTGAAAAATGACAATGCAGTAGCCATTTGAGCTTATTTGTGTAAAATGTTATGACGTTGAAACCATCTGCTTAGAAGTAAATCAGAGGGGAAATACATCTTCATGACTTTAAATCTACAGAATGGGACTCCAAGAATTCAGGATCCATCAATCAGTAGCTGGCATTGCTACCTAAAATGTCTTTAACATACAAAGACTTCTTAGATAATTTTTTTGGCACTAAGCCTGTCTTCAACACAATGTATCATCTGCAAACATGCAAATTACTTGGCTTCCAATGTGTCTCCTATAGAAGGTTCATTCTAATTAAATTTAAATGCAGACTGGGGTTTTTTAATTAGGATGAATTATAAAAATGTTGCTGTTTATGGTAACGTTCTTTATGCTTTAGAGTGTAAAAATGCATTGTAATTTCTAAAATTACTTCAAACACTGGTAGCAAATTTTATTTATGCCTCTGTACTGCATTAAAACCATAAATGGTTGGTACTGTCACCAGAATGAGAAAGCCATAAAACTAGTTAAATTAGAATATAGTAGAGTGTGAGAATGTGTGTACGTGTATGCATGTGTGCACGAGAGAGAGAGAGAGAGAGATACCAGGCTAAAGAGAGTAGCTGTACGTTAAAATTATTTTCTAAATTATTTTCTTACACAAATGGAGTATGCCATATTACATTTATTAAAATGTATTTATGGAACATTAAACATAATACTTATTTCTGATAATTAAAATAAATGAAAAAAATTGCCCGGGATATTTATCAAGGACATTTCTTGTGCCTATATGGATGGTGGAATGAATTCTGACCTCTTTCACACTGGTCAAATTCTATCAAAGCCAGGGAATCATTTGGTATTTGAACTTAGGTAATGAAAGGTAGCATTTAATAGGGTCTTGTAACACTTCCTATCAGTTTCTTATACCTAACCATTGCAGTCCACAGTGTTCCTTTTTGTTATTTTGTACTATACAAAGGTGCACCCATTTCAAGTTAAACAGGGCATAGTATCTTCAAAGCTGATTATCATAAAATCACATTCTGACTGTGACCAAAGAAGAAAAAAGGGAAAGGGAGTAGACTTCATGGAAAGCAAAGCAAACTAAAAACCCCATACTTTGGCAAAATCTATAAATGGGAAGGTCTGTTGGGGTCTTCCATGCCACTTACACTCTATAACAGAGCTTGAGGGAAAATGACTCTGTAGCCATTCCTTTTTCTGTCAGGGGAAATAATGTGAATTCCTGGTAAGAAGCCACAGAATTGCCGGACAATTCGCTGAAGTGTCTGTGACACATCCTCCAGAAGTATGCAGTAGTTTTGCCATGAAAACTACAGAGGAATCACATAGTCTGGATGTGCTGCATTAACCATTCTTTCATTTATATCCTGCCTCTTTTGTTCTTATCTGTTTGTATTGGTTTGGCAGGGCCTGGTTTTGGGTAGCAGGGGGGCTGCAAAGATGGCTCCTGTGAGAAGCTGCTGGAAGCTTCCCACCATGTCCAGCAGAGCCAGAGGCTGATGGCTCAGAAGATGGACATGCTGCTGGCCAGAACTGGGCCAGTGAGAGAGGCTGGTAACGCCTCTGTGATGACATGTTTAAG
This sequence comes from Platysteira castanea, assembly GCA_013397175.1. NCBI lineage: Eukaryota > Metazoa > Chordata > Aves > Passeriformes > Platysteira > Platysteira castanea. The sequence continues at coordinate 143,480 of VYXC01007735.1, forward strand.
AAGAAAATCAAAACAAAGTCACAAGATTTTGGATTCTAGTCAGAGAAGAGGAGTAGATGAGAACATGTGAGGGAAAACAACACGGCGACACCAGTGTGAAGAAGGAGGGGCAGGAGGTGCTCCAGGCGCCAGAGCCAGGTTCCTCTGCAGGCCGTGGTGCAGCCCATGGTGAAGCAGCTGTGCCCCTGCAGCCCATGGGCCCACGGGGAATGCAGAGATCCACCCGCAGCCCGTGGGGGAGGTGCCCACGCCGGAGCGGGTGGATGTCTGGAGGAGGCTGTGATCCAGTGGGAGACCCGGTGGAGAGAGAGGGCCCTGCTTCCAGGTTGGAGCAGCCTGTCCTTGCAGGACTGCACCCCGTGGGGAGAGACCCACGGTACAATTGCCGGACCAAGTAATTTGCATGGTTTTGGGAGGAATGTGTGCCCTTGGGAGGGACTCACGCTGCAGCAGGTGCGGTTTGGCTGCTGCTCTTGAGCGTAGACCCACGCCAGGAAGTTCAAGGAGAACTGTCTCCCGTGGGAGGGACCCCACGGCCTCACAGGGAAGACCTCTTCTCTCGGAGCAGCAGAAGGAAATCTCGGTGATGGACTGACCAAAACCCCTATGCCCTGCTTCCCTGTGCTGTTGGTGGGAAGGAGGGAGGGGCTGGGGTGTGGAAGGTGTTTCTAAGGGCTTATTTTACTTCATTATCCTTCTCTGATTCTGTTAGTAATAAATTCACTTTGTAACTGAACCTGAGCATGTTTCACCCTTGAAGTGTTTCTCCTGGTCCTTATCTCACTCATGAAGCCTTTGTTAACTTTTTTTTCCTTTTCTCTCCTCTGCCCAGCTGTGGCATGGGAGGGCGTGTGAGCAGCTCTCATGGGTGCCTGGTGCTGGGCAGGTGTCAAACCACTGCACTGTTACTCTCAATCGCAGAAAGCACACATCCTGCAAAGTTATCACTGCACAACACAGTAGATTTATTCACTAATAACTTTTCCCGTAGCTTCTTCATTTACTCTTTCTAACTTGAGCATTTTGGTTCTTGCTACATTTTCAGCACAGGACTATGAAACGAATTCTGATTCCTCAGAGAGTGCACAGCTCTATCTTTGCAGTCTTTATATCAGAATTTACAGAAAAAGATTTCCTGTACCCAAATCGCTAACAGTCAAAGTGTCATCTTGGTTTCCAGTCTGGGCAAATTGAGTACAAGTTGACTGTATGCTCCAACTGACTGTTGTTGTTGTTTATTGTCCAGTCATGAAGATGTGGAGGCTGGGCACTGGTAGGGAGCCAGCCAGCAGTGCTGTTGGTGTGGTGTCATGCAATGGAGTCTGTACACACTGGGATACTGCCTGGTCATCCCTGTGCCAAATGGACCCACTGCCACCCATGAATCTTCTCAAGGCAGGTCCACATCCATGGTGTTCATGCTTTTGCTTATCCAGTAATAACCACTGGCACCATGAAGTGAGTTGGTGGATCAGCATCCATGGGCTCTGTGTTGTTCTTTGTGGGCCAGCACACCTGGGATTCACACGATGGCTCAGCAGATGGATACATGAGGGCCTATCATGGAGGTACACACAAAAGAGCAAGTGGATTGGGTGGCCCAAGGTTCAAACTGCAACTTTTGATTTTTTAGTTTGTTTATCCCTTTCTCAAGGCTTGGCTTGCATGTAATCTATTTCTGTTAATGCATCATCTTCTCAGAACCTCCAAAAAGCTTCTGCTAATATAGCATTGTTAGATTACGTAAGTCATTGTAGGTCCGGGATTTATTATAATGGAGACACTTGTCAGAGCAGAACAAACTGACTCTGCCTTGGCTCAGATTCCCTTTGCTTTTGTTGCTCAGAAATTCTTCTGAGCCCATTTAAGGCCATCTCTATTCCTCATTCCTTGTGACTTGTCTTTGTCACATTTCTCTATCTCACAGAAAGATAAGTATTTAATTATTACATGTAGTTGCCAGGTGGAAAATTGCTAATGACAGTTCCTCTTTTGAATAATTTTTTGTGCAGTAGCACAAAATATTTATGTTCTATGAAAAAATAAATTAATTGAAAGGCAAAAGTAAGTACTGCTTTCCTGCATGCTTTAAACCATTGGTTGAATCTTTATTTCAATATACACAATGTCTGGGATCTATTGGTTAAACCAGAGATAACATAGGAAACTTCAGGAAGTGATGCTCAGAAATATTTCCATCAACAGAATGAATAAATGCATCTTTGAAAACCCAGCTGATAATAATTTTTGTTCTTTGGATTTTCCGAAACAGCCATGAAATCTTACTTCAGATTTTTACCATTTAAAATACATTTATTTTTCTCTTTCAGTTTTTCCCCCGAGTTCTAAGAATCTTTTCCTGTATAGAAGGAAAACAAAACTTTCTTTTGTCAGTCAACACAACCTTATATATTACTTTCAGAACTACAAAGTTAAAATAATGTTCACTGAGGAAAGAACCCCCACTCATTAGGAACCATAAAAGGATTTTGCTGAAGTGTGAGCTTCCATCATTCTGTCACTTTGAAATTGCTGCAGGTTCACAGCTGGACTACAACAACCCAAAGTGAATTGCTAAGTGAAAGGAGAAGGCAGGTGACAATTACACAAAAAGTCACTACAAGTAATTGGTAAGGAAAAAATTGCCAACTATAAAGCAACACTTATATTTAAAAAGAAAAAAAAGGAAAGATAAAAAAAGAAAGAAGGCAACAACCCTTCCCTCCAAAACTTTCCTTAATCCTTTGCTAAGTGATTATCTCCTAGTATTGGGAAAAAAAACAGAGATTCCTAAATCAGCTTCTAAATAAAAATAACCCATTATATCAAGGAAGCTGGAAGAGTATATCTGGAAGAATTGCCTTGACTTGTTACTGAGGCTGAATTGTTTATGTAAAGGCATGGTAAGTAAGCATAAGCATCAGTCTGCACACCTAGTACTTTAAAGTCTGTATTCAGTAAATATATGTTACAACATAGTAAGAAATCTTATATTAATTGAGAGTAGTTATTTAGACACACTCAAAAATTTATAACCCCCACAATTACAAGCAAAGAGGTATCCTATCTTAAGTGCATTGTCATTTGTTAACAGGATTATTGAGGTTGGTTAAGACAACATTCATTATAAGTATTAATGATAGGAACTTTTCAGACTGTATTTCCATATAAAAACTACAAGTTCTATTTTGTCTGTGTGACCGGGATATTAATCTGAAATAGGGTATATTAATATTCCATTTATTTTTGTTCCTATGTAATGTGCTCCCAGTGTGCTTTTGGAGCTGAAACAAATAATTTCTATGTTGAGATGACACTGTATTATTACTGCTGACTTGAGCATTAATCCAGGGGAGTTCCATCACTTTCTAGATAGCATGTTGTTAAGTAAAAACACACAACCTCCCATTAATTTGCCCTATTGTGGTTTTAGGCTGTGATCCTCATTTTTTGTACTCATTTGCCAAGACCAGAGGACATGAGTACCAAGGCATGGCTCACATGAAGATTAGGCAGTAAAAATTACTGTTGGGAAAACCTCAGATCAACCTTTGCACGATGCTGAATTTTACATTCCATAATATCTTTTTTTTCCCCCATTTTAAAGGCTCTCAGGTATCTAGAGTTTTGTATCTCTGTCTCCCTGGATATATCCTATGGTTGGGATGGCTGAGAAAACAGTGCTTAGCTAAGCTAATAAAATCCAGAAGTTGGAAGTCTTTAGACGTCATTTGAGGGGCTGGATCCTCTATGGACTTTTGGAGCAAGTTTAACACACAGCTGGTGTTTCCAGAACACACCCTCTATACAGCTCTGCTTGATCTTTCCCCACTGTGCAGCTCTATGTAGTTATCTTATACTCTGTACAACAAACCAGGATAAAATGATATCATAAACTTTTTTCTTTTTCTCTCTCTGATTTTTCTTAGCTTCTCTGTTTCTATATGTGTCTTCTGAAAATACAGATATATGAGGAATTTCTGAACATTTTTCTCATTATTTCGTTGTATTTTATGCTTTGAATATAAAAATTAAATTATTATGTGAAGAAAATACAGGTATTCAGAGTATTCGGATACATTTAATGAATTCAAATTCCAAGAAACAGATTAGATGTAGAGATCATTCAAGTTTCTTGTTCTAACTTAATCCTTATATTCATGGGTCTTTTTATCATCAGAAGTTACTATTAACAGGAATAAAGCTAATACCTCTTTTTTCTTTGTGAATAAAGGAAGGTTTAAGAATACACTGCTTATTTATTAAAGTGTCTATAAAAGAACACCTGATAAGAAATGAACAATGTCTAATTTATTAAATTGGATTTTTAGTACTTCCTATAAATAGTTCTATTCTGCTCTCACTATATGTGCAAGCAGGTTAACGTGCTGTTGCGGTTTGTTGTTTCTGCGTTGGCATGGCAAGCCCCAAACCTTCCCGGAGAGCGCTGCGGGGCTGCCTTGGGGAGAGTGGCTGTTCTGCTTCCCATAGCTCTTCCGGGCAGCTCCGCGCTCATGCTCCGGCTGTCGGCTCCACAACACGGTGGCGATAAAGGAGGCGAGAAGGGTCTCTGCATGGGGACCTCAGAAGAACTTCATTCACATGGCACCATGCAGGTTCCCAGAGGCAGAGGGCCCAAATGGCAGGGAGCCTGAGGTTTAATATGGGGACAAGGTGGCGGAGAGAACACACAGACTAATGGTCTCAGGGTGCAGGGGCTGTACATGGGTGGAGTTGGAGTACCGGAACCAACAGGGGAAACCCGAGGGAGTGGCCAGGACTAGGGGCGGGGAAGGGAGAACAATGTGGGAAGGGCAGGCATTTAGTACGAAAAGGAGTGGGGAAATACAGGGCTACAAAATGGGATATGGAAGAATTTATGACTATTCCTTTAAATACCACAGACTAATGTGGATATGTTCAACAGCTAGCCTCTTTTGCTGTATGTGTTTAATAAGGGCCACTGGCTTAACATGGCAAAATTGCAGCACACACCTGCCTGTAAAACTGATCTGGTCCCCACTGTGGACTCATCAATTCTCCAGCCTCTCACTATAAAACCACCTTAGTGAAGTAAAGGCATCTTTTCAATTCTTCAGGCTTAACATCGTTAGATTTAACAATGACTTATAAGTTAGGTGGTTTAATATTATTATACATAACTGCATTTAACAAGTGGAAATAACTTGTATATTTGATGTATATATGCATACATATATACATATAGCCTTGTCCTCCATCTTTTAGACGTTCCTTTTCCTCAACTGTTATTTAGTAATGGGACGTGGCAGCAGTAATTTATCATTATAGTTATGGAATGCGAGCATAAGAAGTCTGAATTCTGGTTGTCTAGGTGCCACATGGCCTATTAGTAATGATTGTTATTAATGATATTTTTTTGAAATTTCAGAATAAGTAGCATGTTAAATAAAGACATTAATTTTTCACTTTCTAGTCAGGAAAGACAAAGAAAATGGAAAAATGGATTCTTATTGCTTCATCTCAAACCAATAGACTATAACTACTGTTTAAAACATATGTATAACCAAACATAGAAACAGTCTAAACTACTCACATGCGGAGACACACTTGTCTTGAGGAAAAAAGAAGAAAGTAGCTCCAGAACCCTATGCTCCTATAAGCATATGGCTTTTGATTTTTTTCAACTTTTGCATATATATATATATATACACACTCATTTATGGATATATATGCACACATATATAAAAGCAACAGTCAGTTGGAGCATACGGTCAACTTGTTTTCAGTTTGCCTAGACTGGAAACCAAGATGACATGTTGACTCTTAGTAATTTAGGTACAGGAAATCTCGTTTTGTTAAATTCTGCAATAAAGACGATAAAGGAAGAACTGTGCACTCTTTTTGTTTTGGTGTGTTTTATTTTTGAAGGGTTTTTTTTGTTTTCTTTTTTGTTTGTTTGTTTTTGGTTTGTTTGTTTGTTTTTGTGGGGTTTCTTTGAGTTTTCCCTATTTGTTACTGTGAATGAACAACAAAAAAACTGTGTCTCAAAATGCATTATTGGCATTCTCTCCCTCTTTCATATCTGACCTTCTCAGAGCCCGACAGGATCCTGATGTCTAAAATGCATGGGCTTCATCCCATTGGATCTACTTGCAATGCTCACTTGAATTCCTTGCTGTATTCATGGGTCAGGGAGTGCCTGCTGTTCATTTACATCACATTTATGTTTTCTACAAGTCAAGTTGTCAATATTGGCGAAAGAGAGCTTGCTTTAGGATGCTATCAATTAAAACAGCATCTTGCTCACAAAAATTCATGACTAACTGTCAACTCAATTATAAAAAAATGGCATATAGAACAAATCTGTCATTAATTGTGTAGTTTGGACGCACTACAATACTGTTCTTTCAATGTATAGGAAACAAAATCTAAATTAGCTCCTGGGGGTGCAAGATGATATACAGAGAAGCACTGGTTTCACAAGAATTCATTACACGTGCAAACAGAGGTGGGCCTACACCTATTGTGTTGAAGGACAACCATGAGTCACATTTATAACCTTATAAGATTATTCTGCAGATCAGCTAAAGCCACAGGAATTGCCTGATATAGTTTCTGTACTGTTCTGCCAAATCCCTTTGGCTTCCCCAGTTCTGTTGACATCTGGGATCTGGTTAGCTTTTGACACTTCTGTGGGTCAGCCAGGTAAGGGTAAGGTGAGGTGAGGGATGAGGGGACTTGCTTTATAACTTTCAGTCTTTCCAGTTTCTTGCTCCAGGGGTGTTCTTGCACTTATTCTAACCAAACTCAGACAAATAATTTGGGGCAAAAGAATTTGTGATATAACTTACTAGCTAAAGAGGACTCGAAAATGTGTATTTTACAGAACAACTGTTATTTCATCTGCTCTGTCTACATATTGGTTTGGTTTTTAAATGTGTCCCTATGTGCTCTTGTGCAGTCTTGCTATGCACTCATTAGTATCTCTCCCCAGGAGCCTCTGAATGCAATGACGAACTTAACATTTGAAATAAATATAGATGTCTCAAAGGTAATAACACTGCTACACACTTCAAGCATGATTGTCTGCTGTCTGCAAGAGAAGAGACGCAAATGAGAGTCTCTGTTGAGGGAAAGGAATGCAGAACTCATCTGTGGCACGCTCTGTCAAAAGCTGCTCAGCCAGTCTTGACTAGTAACAGCATAGTAATAGCATTGTTTCCCTTTCTGAGTTACGACACAGTAGGGGTTATTATGTGGAAAAGGATTTTCAGAAAAAGGACCCAGACTGTAGGAAATCGAGTTTCATTCTCACCTAACAGAGCAACTCGTTTTTTTATTTGTTTGTGGTCTTTTGTTTTAGTTGGGTTTGGGGTATTTTTTGGTTTTTTGTTTGGTTGTTTTTTGTTTTCCCTTCAGTTCTCTATCCTTTGTCTTCTCTAGAACTATATCAGCCTGCTAAACTCTATTCTGATACTTAGATTACTGTAAATTATGGGAATGGACTGCATGGGACATCCTTGCCAAGCTGCCTGAGGTATATAGAGTGATCAGTCTGATATTCCTTGAAAAAATATTCTTGAGTGGTTAAAGTTTTCATAGTATTTGATCAGACCACCACTAATCCCATCCCGTTTCTAGTCTTACTCCTTTCCATGACTGTGTTGTCACATGCAGAAAACATAACAGCAGCAGAAGAGAAAAAAATTTATTTTAGGCTGCTGTGCTCCCCTTCATGAATGTGTCCTGGAAGTGTCAGTCTGTTTAGTTTATGGTGTGTTGAGATAAAGTCACAGTATACTAAAAGAACAATGGGGCATGACAGCACTGCACCAATTTCTGACTCGTCTAAAAGCTGATGTCATTATTCAGTGCTGGCCTGATTATTTAAAGTACATCAATTCATCACCATGTGAATCAGTCTAAGTAGGCTGATCATGAAAGATTTGTGGGGTTTTTGTGATTAAGTTTGGTTTTGTAAGTTTTGGGATGTTTTTTGTTTGTTTGTTTGTTTGTTTGATTGTTGGTTTGGTTTGGTTTGGTTTTTGATGGGTGTTTTCTTTTTCTTCTGCCCCCAGAAATGCTATGATGATCCATCTCTAAGAGTTTAGACTTTCCTAAAATATATTCCCCAAGACATGGGTAAATATTTTCACCCATAAGACCCCATCAATGTTAGTCTTTGTCTTGAGATCTGACAATTATCTATCTAAAACATATGTACAGGCAATATAAAGTAGCCTCACACAGCCCAAAACATGAATGAATGCTGAATGCATATATTTAAAATAGCTCATTGCTGGTGTGCTGTGATTCTCTCAGAACTTCAGTGGTGGCTATCAAACAGCTCCAATAACTCATCCATGGCTGATGAACAGGCTGTAGCCTGTTGCTGATTTTTATGTATTATTTTTATGTATTATTTGGCTTGCTTTGTTTATGAATGTACATTCACTTTCTTAACGTATTCTAGAAAATTATTTATCAGAGAAAAACATTCATGGAGGCTGTAATGTTTGTGTGAATGCTGAGTACTTGCAAAAAATTTTCAATTCCAATGAAGTTTTTTTGTCAGATATATGAATAGGCATAAACAGAAGCATATGTTTGGACTATGGTTGAATAACAGTTTTGATCCAGTAATTCTATTAAGATCCTATAAGTGCAACTTAACTCAGGACTATCCACTACAATCTAAACTATGCTCCTAGGCATTGTAGCCAGCTGTAGCCATGCCTTCTTCAAACACTTAAAATCTGATAAACAATTAAAATGTTAAGAAAAAGGGTTATTAAAAATATACAACTTATTTATTTGCTTTTTTTACATAATCACAGTGTCTAACGTGCTTTTCAGTGAACACATCATAATTTTAATAACCACCATCACAGGTCTTAAGACAAAATCCTAACACTTTACAGTATTGCCATTAAAAAAAAATACAATTACAGTTTTATTAAAATATGGCTGAAATTTGCACTTGCTATTGCCCTTCTGAACAAGAGAGCTATGTCTTTAGAAGGCTGAATTTTTTTCCTGAAAAATAGTCCTAAGAAAAGGGTAATGAAGCTCCAAGGTGCTATAATTTACAATTCTTCAAGTGCAGAGTATTTTCCAAATGTAACTATTTCCTAGCATGTTGTGTTGCTTGTATACTAATCAAGATGGGAAAAGAGATATGGGATGAACCAAAAAATATTCCAACAAGATAAAGCAGTGCTTTTTTTTCCTTCAGCAAAAATAGTTTCAAGACATTTTATAATTATTAAAAAAAAAA